>JAMXBD010000458.1:600000-961523 GCA_024138025.1 Combretum micranthum
ATTTTATATTGATCCCATCTTTCTTCCATAGATCTTTCTCTCCCATATTTACACTCAATAGATTTGGAAGATGAGGCAACAATATAATGGATATAATGTTTGAGACTTCTTCCAATATAGGCATTGGTAGGTCTTCATGGGAAATATTAACATTCTTAATATCATCATGTTGTTCTCCATCCACTTCTTCAATAACCTTCGCATTACCTAATCCATCAATTTTCTTAGCCTCCTCTTTAAAGATCCTCATAACTCCACTAACAACTTTGTCTTAAGTAACTTCTAGTAGGGTTTAAAATTTCAACTCTTTAACATTCTTACACAACCTTTACTATTTCTTCCCAACGTCTTTTTTGGAATCATCAATGACTAAATATCACAACTAAACACATTAATTTCAAACCATAATCAACCCAATGCAACCTAAATAACTAAAAATACTATTCCTTATCTTACACAATTCATCAGACACCTTGAAGGCTTTAATTATCCATAACAAAGTTTACACAATCCTAACAACTACTGTTTATGCACAATACAATAACAACTCAATTAAAGCAAATTTAACAACACAATCACTTCACAATTCCAAACTAATCACCAATACACAACACTTCAAACTATGAGCTACCACGAACTTCACCTAATCAACAGCGAAAGTTTTGAAAGTATTTCAAATGTGTCACACCAAGAGTTCTAATGCCACTAATGATGTACCTATGATCTAAGGGGGCTTCAAACATAAGTAATAATTAAATGTACTAACATGAACAAATTTGAAACTAAAATAATTTTGGGGTTTTGTGTGTATAACACTAAAATAAATGGACATGGGCACAAACATGCTAGATACTAGTATAAAATTTAAATTAGTTTTGTAGTTGAATTGATGATTGATATTATGCATGATTGTTAAAAATCTTACAGATTTACTAATTAAAACGTGATATGAATCATGAAAACTAAAGAGCAAGTTCACTACAATCTATTAAAGATTGATAAGAACTGAAATTGTTAAAGAGCAACATTGAAAATCAATAACATAAAGCACCTATAAATGGATTTAAAGTATTCTTATTACATGATGAAGAATAAGCTAATAATGAAAAAGAACTTGGTAAAGGTTCTTAGTCCTTAGTTTTTTTTTTTTTAATTGGTGACTCAAGTTTGTGTTTAGATCATTCTTGGTTTTGTTCTTATTATTACCATCGCTAATATTATTATATATGTACAAGTGGGTAAGCATTTCAAATATAGTGTTTCTATAAATCAGTTTTAGGTCCTTCACTAAAAAAAATAATAAATAAATCAAGCTACAATTAACCCACTTGGTTTTTCTTTGTTCAGTTGGTATGTTATGTAACGACTACTATGTCTTCATAAGATGAAATGAAATGCCAACACTGAGTGGGTTCTTCTATTAAAAATGAAATTCTAATTGCACATATTGAAGAATGGCTATATCAAAATATATATACTATAAATAGGCTTCAAATGATAATTTTTTTTTATTACTTATATGGGCTTGACTTATAGACTGAATGACATGGCCTAGCAAGTCTCATTCATTTAGTTGGATAACCTAAGGAGATTTGACTTAGTTGGCTTAGAATAGGGATTGTTGAACCAATCTATCACATCTAACCTTTCTCAGACAGGCTTATGCATACAAGAGAATAGCTATTGGCCTTAGACCATGAGGAGCTTATTAAGGATAATCATGAATTGAGCTTGCTCCATCTTATCCAGCAATCATTGAGATGATTTGACAGTTATCATCTATGCTAAATGTATATAAATACTTAGTTACTCCTCATTTAAAACTTTTTTTTAAGAGAAAAGACAAACAACACCCCATGAAGGAGGTTTAACTCTCAAGAATTAATAGACAACTGAAGCAACTATTACTTCAATTGCTCAAGAACTGCAAGGTTGACGTGCGAGGACTACCCAAGTTCTCTTACTTGTTACCTGTGCATTTAAGGCACTGAAACTATTTGTTCTTCCTTCATATCATTCTCTCTAAGTCATCACATCACCAAGTGTCATATCCTCATCAACACTACATGCAAGACATAAGATTCAAGTGATTTGTGTGTGACTACCCTAGAAAGAACCCAACATCTACATATATATATATATATATTTAATGGGATTGAAACCTTGTAAGTATATATAAGCAAATTTGATTGAATTTTGATCTTTGTTCATATTTTCACACAGCTAATCCAAAAATCATGCATGCTATTATTTTTTAAAATAAAATTCACAATAAAAGTTTTAATAGATGCATAAGATGTGTGCTATTAATGGAGGTCAATATGTTATTTTACACATTTATTAGTTAGTCAAAACCAAGTATGTAACCACTACAAGCAAAAATACATAAAATGCATCATGAATTCATTTTAAATACTTAATTTTAATATGATAAACAATTAAAAAGTTTATGTTACACTATCTTAGTGTCTTAAACTTAGAGTAACTCATGAACCCGAACATATAGATTTATGGTGTAGGTACTTGATAATGTTGCCTTCAAGCGTAGTTTTAAATTTATAATGGCCTGTTTTAATTCACTATAAAGGCAATAGGTAGTATACCTATCGAAAATGTAATATAGGGGTCGTCCACATGGAATAAGCAACTACTAGTAACTGACAATTTTGATGATTTTCTACTATTAATATACTGTTGACTATATTAGTTTACTAGGAGAAACAAATACACTAGCACTAATCAACAAGCAAGATTCAATTGAAACAAACAATCCAGGTTTTGTCTTTTTCTAATTTATCATGTGAATCTTTGGAAATTACAAATTTGATATAATTCTTAAGCTGCTGAGTTTCTCAAACAAAATGATAATTCTTTTGAATCTATCAATTTTTCTAAACCTAAGTTAATCAATTAGGATTTCTCCTAAATCAATAGCAACCTAAGCCTGCTTTAGGAACATGAACTCATTGAAAATTCAATAGCTACAGAAGATTCTTGTTGTTCTATGTCTAAAATTACAAACGAATCTCATCAATTGCATAGATCAATTCATGAAAGCAATCTTTCAATTATCTTAAATGAAAACTAGACATAAATTTGCATTATGGATATACAAACTTAAGAAACAGTTAAGAAACATGCAATTGAACAAAGAACAATAATCTTTTATTAAACCCAAATCCTCATCACAAGATAAAATTAGAGTTCAACAAAACCTAGATCTGAAAATTTACTTTTCCATAGTAATTAACGAGAATACATGAAATTCCAAAAAAAAACCAGAATTCATGATATCACCCAAGAAAATGAAGCTCAAAATTGTGGATCTTCAATCCAAGATAGTCTTGGCTTGTTGTTAAACTCTTGAAGAACTCGTGTATGTTTCCTATACTTGCTCTCTTGCTTCTCGGTTTTGATTCTTCCTCTATCTTCAATTTATAAAGATTCTTACATAAATGGAATTGAATGCTCATTATGGAGAAAGTGCGAAGTTACGGGAGTTACAGGTCTTTTGGCTTTCCCAAGTAACACCCCCTTAATGCCCAATAGTTGTTACTTTAATAAATAGGGGGTTACTATTCAATTTAAAAGCCGTTTCACATTAAGTAATGCACTATCAAATAGATAGGTTTGGGGACAGGTCATGTCACTTGAGCATGTCTGGCAAATTTCTTTAATGTGGAAACTAACACGGCTAGGACATGGCTTGTCCTAGAGTCATGTCCTTTGCTGTAGACTTTTTTCTTCATTGTCACGATTGGGACATGGCTTCTCCCAAAGTCGTGTAATAGGCTGTTGCTCAATCTTCAAAACGACATGCCCGACAACAGGTCATGTCATGGTCGTGTCCTTGCAAAGTAAAATTTCTGGTTTGACATGGTTTGTGACAAGTCATGTCACTGAGCTTGTCCTTCTAAAACTTGAGATTTAGACCTCGATTATTCTTTTCCTTGACATGATTGATAGACATGGCTTGTCTTTGTTGTGTTAACCACTTTTTGATCCAAACTTTGCATTTTTGACCCGTTTTGCTTTCTTTTAATAAAATAACTCCTTTAAAGACCTGAAAGCATAAATTAATATTTTTAAGTGTCAAATTCATAATATTTATCAATAAATGATCAATAAAAATCCATTTTGGCATTCATAAAATAGGAATAAATTGGGTTTATTAGTACTCCTCCACAACTAAGGACCAAAATATGGTTTTATCATCTCAAAGTCATTACCAACAGGCCATTAAAAGTGCTTATCCATTGTAACCATCTTTAAAAATATCTTATGCCGTTCGAGTGAAGCCATTTACAACTTCATAGTTAACAAGCCATAGAACAAATGCCAAACACATACACATAGTACCTGATGAGAGTGAATTTATAACCGATGTAGCTGAGCTATTCTACCTCATCGATTTGAGGGAAAATCGTCAATAACTTTAGGTGTATGATGGGAATCAAACTATAGAAAATAATGGGAATCAAGTTAGTAGACCTATTACTAGAGCTAAAGGTAAGGGTTTACAAAGTATGGTTTAGCGGATATTAATTGAGAAGACATGTGAAGATGCATGGAATTTCCTAAAGAGCTATTTAACCCATTGTATAAATGGATATAGTTCATAGTACATTCAAATGGATGAGGAAGATGGCTTGAAAGAGAGATCAATATGAAGGAACGATTAAAGGTTAGTAAATACAACACCTTGTTTGATAACCTGTATATGGCCTTCCATACCTTATCCCATAGCCAGTATTTGGATAATTGAAAGATCTAAATACCCTGATGATGGGTATAATAAGATTGTTGTAAACCCCTAAATTTTTCACAACATGAATATGATAATTACCAAGAATAAAAATAGAGTTTTGAGAACTTTCAGATAAGTTACAAAGATTACTCCCAAATTTTCATGGTTTAAGAATATTGAAGTGTGAATAATTTTATTATAGCTAAGAGAATAGAATCCTTACCAATAAAATTCCAATATGCAAAATATAACTTCCATAACCTTGGATAATTGATGAATGATAATAAAATGGTTGTTATTGTAAATCCTAAAATTTCTCTACCTTAGATTTAGAAATCAGAAAATCAATTCTACACATGTTAGATAATGATATAAAGGTTATTGAGATATCTCTACTATTTTGAATCGTAAAGTAGGGCTAGAAAATTTCAATATCATGAAAAATAAATTCTTAGGCAATAAAGTACAAGATTTCATAAAATAAGTCCTGTCGAGCCTGGATTTTTTCCACTTATTTGGTTCATTTCTCCTAACCCGATTCACATTAAACCCGAACCCATTTAACATGAATCCTCGACTAGGGGTTAAAAGAAATTTTAATTTTTGAAAACTTTTTTAGAGTCGCCACCCGATATAAATCGAGAAAAAATAAAAAGCTAGGATCAATGGGTCGGTTGATCCTAACTTAGCTACTAGTCTGTGAAAGAATTTGATTTTTTTAAAAAACCAACTTTTAAAACCAGATATCATGGATTCGGGGGCTAACCTATTAAAACCAAATCGGTTACCACTTTTGGAATTTTAAACTTATCATTTATCCTTTTCATTCTCAAAAATTCAAATAATACATTATGAAACAATATTCACAAATCACATTATTCATTTTTTTATTTTTATATGCTTTTATTCATTTTTATTATTTTTTAGAATATCAATATCAACAAATGTCTTATAGTTACAAAATTATTTACAAAAAAAAAAAAATTATTTTTTAATGTCGCCCTGCAGGTGCCTACGTACTCGCTAATCGAGATCAGACAAAATGTAGTTCTTTTTAAAAGAACTTTAATTTGTTGATCAATTTTATATTTTTGAACTTTTATCACTTTAAGTTCATTAAATTTTGAATTTTTTGTGAAAATCATTTTTTGATGATCCTATGATCTAATCAATTGATTTTCATTTCATGAAAACATATTTTTCTAAGTTCAAAAATCATTTTTTATTATTTTATTTATTTATTTTTTAAAAAAAATTGTGGTTTTGGAAAATCCAATTTTATCGTTTTTATTTATTTTGTTTATTTATTATTATTATTTTTTTATTTTTATTTTTTTTAAAATCATCACATAAATTCACAGCATATTCAGAATATTTCACAATATATTAAAATTATTTTTCATGCATTAAATATACATTTCTAAAAGCAATTTATGTATAAATACATACTAAAAATATTCAAAAATATCAAAAATATCAAAAAAATAAATTTATATAAAAAATAATTATTTTGATTTTTTTGTATTTTTCTGAATTTTTTTGAAATTTTTATAAATTTTTATGAATTTTTTACTATTTTTTATTATTTTCTGAAATTAATTATATAATAAACTAATAATATAATAATGCGAATTGACCTGGACCGTTGGATGAAGCGGACGAGATCTGAAGCATCGATCGTGCTGACCGATCTGGATCGTCTGATCTTGTTGACTCGATCTGAGCCGTCTGATCTGATTGATGAAATCTGGGCCGCTGATCTGCTTGATCAAATCTGGGCCGCTGATCTGCTTGATCAAATCTGGACCGTCTGATCTGCTTGATGAAATCTGGGCCGTTGATCTGCTTGATCAAATCTGGACCGTCTGATCTGCTTGATGAAATCTGGACCGTCTGATCAGAGTTGACCGTTGACCGATGACCGACGACCGTTAGCCGATGACCTACCGGGGTTGGATTCGGATATTCGGGTCGGATCTCGGAGCTCCGACGGGTGAAGAAGACGATGACGCGACTTTTCGGGGCGGATTCCGGCGGCTCCGGTGGCCCTCGGTGGCTGGAAGCTTGTTGGCCCGACTCCTATGGTGGTTGCACGTCCTCCGAAGGTGGTGGTTCGCGCCCAGAATGGCGGCAAGGGGCGGTTCCAAGGGTGGTTGTACGGCGGCGCAAATCCGAAAATTAAAAAAAAATTTGCAGAGGTTAATTTGATCAATTTGATCAAATTCAAGCATACTAAAACATCAAAATTAGGTTTCTAATATTCCAAACACACTCAATTTTGATCAAATTCGATTCAATCACTTCGAATTTGAAAAATTCGAATTTTTCTTCCTAAATTCGAGAATCTCGAATTGATATGGTTATGTATGTGTTTTCTTGAAATTGACTTGTGCCTTTTGATCCTAGGACCCCCTATTTATAGGTTGCAAGCTCAATTTTACGTTTCGTTCAGTTTCAAAAACGAATCGATTTTTGCCTCTTGATTTTTCACGAATTTAATTCGAAAATTCGTGATTAATTTGTTTGAAACTGATGAATTGATGGTTGATTTCTCATATCCTTCATCAAATCATTTAATTTGGGTAGATAATTCATTCAATTTTTTATTCAATTCTTGTAACTCCTCATTTAAGTGCAATTGAATGCTTTTACGAATTGAATTTTTTCCCAATTTTTTAGCACGAATTTTGTGACTTTTGGGTTGTTTTTGTTCATGAATTGTGCACTAATCTTTCATATTCCATAACCACTTTGCAATTGCTTCATCAATTTCAACAATTAATGTTGTTTTGTCAGTTAAAAACTGATGCAAAGTAAGGCAAAAAGTCACTTTGAGAAAGATGAAAAGGCAAAAAATATGAGATGATAAAAAGGCAAAAATTTGCCTTTGCTAGGGCTTGAACCTGTGTCCTTGAGCTTGGGTATGTGTGTGGGTCAATGTGTTTAACCAACAGGCCATTTGGCCTGTGCCTTGATCACTTAGCCAACTTCATCAATACTTAAGGCTTTTGGAAAAAATGAGTTTAATTAAATTTAAGCCTTAATTAATTGGGCAAAAATTGGGTGTCTACAGCTGCTCCTCTTTGTGGTAAAGTTTGAACAAAACTTTTGCCACAAAGATAAAAAAGATAACCAATTTTTGCTTAGCTTCTCCTTCCAAATTTTATTTAAGGAGATTTTTATCTTGTGCTAAACTATCTGCCGAGTTTAGACTTTGAGATTTGCTAGGTCATTTGCCGGACCTATGGGCTTTGGTTAGGTCATTTGCCGAACCTATAGGCTTTGGTTAGGTCATTTGCTGGACCTATGGGCTTTGGTTAGGTCATTTGCTGGACCTATGGGCTTTGGTTAGGTTATTTGCCGGACCTATGGGCTTTGGTTCGGTCATTTTCCGGACCTATGGGCTTTGGTTCGGTCATTTGCCGGACCTATGGGCTTTGGTTAGGTCATTTGCCGGACCTATGGGCTTTGGTTAGGTCACCATCTGGAATGGATTTCTGACTTCTGTCTTGATCACCATCTTGGATAGATTTCTGAATTTTGTCTTGATCACTATCTTGAGTGAATGAATTTCTGAATCACTATCTTGAGTGAATGAATTTCTGAATTCTGTCTTGATCACCATCTTGAATGAATGAATTTCTGAATTCTGTCTTGATCACCATCTTGAATGAATGAATTTCTGAATTCTGTCTTGATTACCATCTTTAGTGGATGGATTTCTGAATTCTGTCTTGATCACCATCTTTAGTGGATGGATTTCTGAATTTTGTCTTCATCATTATCTTGAGTGAATGAATTTCTGAATTTTGTCTTCATCACCATCTTTAGTGGATGGATTTCTGAATTTTGTCTTCATCTTGAAAGTATGGATTTTGTGTTTGGTCGGTACTAGACTATCTGTTGAGTTTAGACTGAGGGGTACTTGTGAATTTTTAGTCCACTGGGAGTTTTTATGATAATTTTGGTTTCATATCCAAAAAGCAAGCTTCAATTTTCTATCAAAATTAGTTATCCTTGCAGTAATATTTTCTTTCAAAATAAGAACAATCAATAGACTAAACTGTATAAATGCATTCAGTCAGTATTATAAGATGCTCAAACTTCTTTGTCTGATGATTCAAATGGTGTTTGGTTGTAAATTTATTTGGAAGAATTTTGTGGGTTAGGCTTTGATTTGACTTTAAAGAATTTTAGGCTTTGATGACTTCAGAGAATTTCAGGGTTTGATCCGACTTCAGAGAATTTCAGGGATATCAACTTTGTTTATAATTAATCAAAATAAAATCAATTGATCACTTGAAATGACAAATTTTATTAATCAAGGATAATACAACTTTACAGCATCTGAGTTCACAGGATCCTTTAAATCGGGTCCATTCATTTGGGAAAGGATTAATGCTCCTCCCGACAAGACCTTCTTCACTATATATGGTCCTTCATAATTTGGTGTGAACTTTCCTCTGGAATCTTGCACATTTGGCAGCATTTTTCTCAGAACCAAATCACCTTCTTGGAAATTTCTTGGCTTAACTTTCTTATTAAATGCTCTAGCCATCCTTTGTTGATATAATTGCCCATGACACATGGCAGTCAATCTTTTTTCATCTAAAAGATTTAACTGTTCAATCTTTGTCTAACCCATTCAGCTTCTTCGAGCTCTGTTTCAGCCAGTACTCGGAGCGAAGGAATCTCAACTTCTACTGGTAAAACGGCTTCAGTTCCATATACCAGGGAATAGGGCGTTGCCCCAGTTGACACTCTTACAGAGGTTCGATACGCCATTAATGCTAATGGGAGCATTTCATGCCAATCTTTGTATGCAATCGTCATCTTCTCAATGATTCTCTTGATGTTTTTGTTGGCGGCTTCTACTGCTCCATTCATCTGTGGGCGATATGGAGTGGAATTCCGGTGTTTAATCTTGAATTGCTGACATAATCAGTCATTGCATTGTTGTTCAGATTTGTACCATTATCGGTAATGATACTTTCTGGAGTTCCATATCGAGCAATGATATCTCTTTTGATGAATCGCACCACAACGGCTTTTGTCACACTGGCGTATGAAGCAGCTTCAACCCACTTGGTGAAGTAATCGATGCAACTAGTATGAATCGATGACCATTTGAAGCTTTTGGCGAAATTGGCCCAATTACATCTATTCCCCATATTGAGAACGGCCATGGTGTTGACATTGACTGTAATTCCTTCGGAGGAGCATTTATCTTGTTTGCGTAAATTTGACATAAATGACAAGATCTCACATGTTTGATACAGTCTGATTCCATGGTTAACCAGAAATATCCTAGCCTCATAATTTTTTTAGCTAGCATATATCCGTTCATATGAGGTCCACATACTCCCTCATGAACTTCTTCCATTAATTTTTGGGCTTCTTTTTCATCTACACATCTCAACAGGGTTGTATCGAATGACCTTCTGTATAAGGTATCTCCACTTAACAAAAATGACTTGCCAGACGCCTCAATGATTTCTGATCCTTTTTTGTAGCACACTCAGGATAGCTACCTGTTTGCAAGAAAATTTTGATATCTTGAAACCATGGTTCGTTTGATTCAATCACAGCACAGAATGCGGGTTCACTTCTTATTCGGACTTGCAAAGGTTGTATTCTTACTCCTTCAGTGAATTGGATCAAAGAGGCCAGAGTAGCCAATGCATCAGCAAATTGATTTGAGTTCTCGGCACATAAGTGAAGGAAATTTCTTTGAACCTTCCTGCTAACTCAGCCAAGTGATTATGATAAGGAATCAACTTGGGATCCTTAGTTTTGAACTCGCCTCGAGTTTGGAAAATGATAAGTGATGAATCTCCAAACACTTCGAGCTCCTCGATATTCATTTGAATTGCCATTTCTAATCCCATGATGCATGCCTCGTATTCCGCTACATTATTTGTGTAAGGAAACATTAATCTGGCTGATGCCGGGAACTGTTCTTCTTTTGGTGAGATAAGGACTGCCCCTATTCCACACCCGTATACGTTGGCTGCTCCATCGAAATACAACTTCCAACTGTTGCTTTCGACTTCTGTTTCTGTTATCTGATACCTTCATCTGGAAACTGATCTTGTTCCTTAATTCTTCGTCATCAACGGGCTTTCTGCGAGTTGATCAGCTAAAACTTGTCCTTTGACTGAACTTTGATTTACATAATGATATCAAATTCAGAAAGTAGCATCTGCCATTTCGAGATTCGACCAACCAAAGCCGGTTTGCGTGCTAAGTATCGCAATGGATCATGCTTCGTAATCAACTCGATCGAGTAAAGAGCGTATACTGTCTAAGTCTGTGCATAACCCATACTAATGCACAGCAGGTTTTTCTATCTCTGAATACTTTTGTTCTCCATTTGAGAATTTCTTGCTAAGTAGTAAACAGCTCTTTCTTTTCCTTCCTCATCTTTTTGCCCAAGCACACACCCATGGATTCAGGAAGAATTGTCAAGTACAAGAACAACGGTTTCCCCGGTTTTGGAGTAACCAGTACTGGTGGATTCGTCAGATACTGCTTTATCCGATTAAAGGCTTTTTCACATTCGTCATTCCATTCAATTAGGGCATTCTTCTTCAGTAGTTTAAACAGCGGTTGGCACTTATCAGTCAACTGTGATATGAATCGAGCAATGTAATTCAATCCCCAAAAGGCCTCTGATTTCTTTAATGTTTTTGGTGGAGGCAAATCCTGAATCGCCTTGACTTTATCAGGATCGATTTCTATCCCTTTTTGGCTAACCATGAATCCTAATAATTTTCCAGATGTCACTCCGAAAGTGCATTTTTCTGGATTCAATTTCAACTGAAACCTCCTTAATCTTTCAAAAAGCTTCCTTAACACCACTACATGATCCTCTCCTTCCTTTGTCTTGGCGATCATATCATCTACATATACTTCCACCTCTTTGTGCATCATATCATGAAGTATAGCAAGCATTGCTCGTTGATAAGTTGCCCCGGCATTCTTGAGACCAAAAGGCATGACTTTGTAACAAAAGGTTCCCCAGGCTGTAACGAATGTGGTTTTGACCTTATCTTCTTCGGCCATTAATATCTGATTATACCCTGAAAATCCATCCATGAATGAAAATAGATGATTTCCAGCGGTATTGTCCACTAAAACATCGATGTGAGGCAATGGGAAATTATCTTTCGGGGTTGCTTTGTTTAGATCTCTGAAATCCACCAAATTCTCACTTTCCCGTTTTTCTTAAGCACTGGCACTATATTTGATACCCAATCCGAATAATCAGAAACCTCAATGAATCCTACTTCAAGCAACTTTTTTACTTCATCCTTGATTTGGAGGAGTAAATCCGGCCTAAATCGCCTTAATTTTTGCTTTATAGGTTTAAAATCCTCCTTTGTTGGCAATTTGTGAACCACAATGGATGGGTCTAAAGGCATATCGCTATACGACCATGCAAAAACATCCAAGTATTCGGCTAGTAACTTGGTTAAATCTTGTGCCGTGCTCTCAGGCAATTTTCCCCCTATCCTCAGATTCCTAGGGTTTTCACTTGTTCCCAAATTAATCACTTCAATGGTTTCGGGAATTTCAATCCTTCCTTGTTCAAAATTTTGCCAAATTTCTTGTGTTCTAAATTGATAATCAATATCATCTTCAACGTCTAACCCAGTAGAGTTAGAGGTGATATTGATATTTTCATTAATTATACGCGCGAGATATCCCTGAACTTCATCACAATTGTCGGATCTGGTTGAATATGAATGAGGAATGTATGAGAATATGTGAAAGCACAAACGGAAATAAATTTCATTAAACTGGGACGGTGTTTAAGTACACTTATTTGAGCATCACATAATACTGAAAAACACAAAACACAAATCTAGTCTTAGATAAGTTCTTACTTAAAAGACTTAATACTAGCGCAAGGCACAGAGAACCAATTTCTCAAGATCATTTCTTTGGATGAAGCATCTTCTTTGATATCATCTGGCTGCTGGATATGATGTGGCTTTGGAAAGGAATGGCTGATGTGAGGGATTTTGATTTGGATCATACTCCTTGTCGAGCTTCCTCCTTCTCATTTGGTTTTTCATTTCTGCCACTTCAGCACAAGTGGGGGAATAACCCAGTCCAAAGGTTCCCACCTGAGTTTCTTTCTCATTTCATCATACAGACTTCGTCAAACATTTGGAGCCCGAAGTCTTCTTCTCCTTCTTTTCCAATGTAAGGGACAGCTGTCTCCTTGTAAATGGCATAATCCTGTTCTCCCATAACAGTGATGAGTTGACCATTGGCTATGAACTTAACCTTCTGGTGCAGGCTTGATGGTATTGCCCTGGCAGCATGGATCCATGGTCTTCCCAACAGCAGATTGAATGTTCTGGGGATATCAATCACTTGGAAAGGAATAATGAAAGTTTGAGGCCCGATGGTGACTTCTAACTCCACTTCACCTATTATATCTCTTTTTGATCCATCAAAAGCACGAACCACAGTAGAGCTTGGTTTGATGTCTGACGGTTCAATCCCCAATAGGCTCAAAGTGGCTAAGGGGCACACATTCAAAGAGGATCCATTGTCTACTAATACTCGAGAACGATCTTTCCACAGCTTTTGACTACGATGAAGAGGGCCTTGTTATGTTGATCTCCTTCCTCTCCCAGTTCTTCAGATGAAAATGATTTGCTCATTTGCAAAGATTGATCGATTATATGCCCCAATGCTTCTTCTGATACGCCTTCTGGAACTTTCACTTCTTCTAAGGCTTTGAAAAGAGCCTCACGGTGTACATTAGAGCTAATCAGCAGACTCATGAGCGATATTTGGGCAGGCGTTTTGGCCAACTGCTCGACAACTTTGTATTCACTTGCTTTCATCAGTTTTGCCAATGCTGACTTCTCTTCATCTTTCTTCCCTTCTTCATTTTGCTGCTGTGGCATATTCACAGTTGCATTCTTCCGGTCGACTCATAAACTCTTCCTGAGCGAGTAAGGCCACCAACCATGGCCATTGAAGCATGATTTACCGCCTTATAATCAAATGGAGCGGCTTTATAATCACTCACAGCAAGGGGTATCTGAAAGGTATAGTTCCTAGGCTTTGATGAAGTTGATCCATCTTCACTACCTTTGCCTATTTCGATTTTGATGGATCTAGGTCCACCTTCAATCATGCACACAAGCTCTTCTGGATCCGGAATCTCAGCGGTAATCATATTGATAACTGGTCCATGATTTGGCAATGGGTTAGTAGAGACGTTTGGAGCTTCAATGAAATCCAACTGGATGACTTTTGCATCAATAAGATCTTGGATTTTATGCCTAAGCCTCCAGCATCTGTCTGTTGAATGCCCGATTTGCCCCATGTGATATTCACACTTCAGCTCAGGATTGTAATTTCTAGGCTTTAAGTCTTCCCTAGGAACTTCAAGATTGATCAGATTATCGGCCCTTAATTTAGCTAATACTTGGCTAAGGGGAACCGGAATTCGAGTGAAGTTCCGCCTGTTGAACCTTGATTGTTGATTTGGGACTGCACTTTGTTGAGTCTGATCCTTATTCTGATTTTGATTCTGATTTGTTGACAACACGAATGACTTAGTAGGGCCAGTTGCATCTGAAGTATTGACCATGCTGACGGTTGAATCTTTCCCTTTGTATGGGACATTTCTCGGTGCAGTATATTTCTTTTCTTGTTGCAATTTTCCTGCTGAAATTGCATTCTCAATCCTGCACCCAGCTATCACCACTTCTGAGAAACTTGCTGATGCATGCCCAATCAGATGGGAAAAGAAAGGTTCCTCTAATGTGTTGATAAAAGTGAAAGTGAGGTCTTTTCAGGCATCGGGGTGGTGATCCTTGCAGCCAATGCTCTCCAGCGCTGAGCATATTCCTTGAAAGTCTCTTCTTTCTTCTTCTTCAGATTGCTTAAATCCCATACCGAGGGCGCCATCTCAATGTTAAACTTATACTGATTAAAAAATGCCCTAGCCAACTTGTCCCAAGTATCAATTTCTTGATGGTCTAATTGGGCGTACCAGGCCAAAGCAGCACCAGTAAGACTGTCCTGGAAGGTTTGCACCATCAGCTTGTCAAACTTTGCGTATTGCCCCATTCGTCGTACATACAATCTGGTATGCATATTAGGACAACCTGTCCCGTCATATTTTTCAAATTCCGGTGCCTTAAATTTCTCAGGGAAGGCACCTTCCTCATATTGAGGCAAATTCAGGATCGCGGTTTGATCAAAACCATCGAACGTCTTCATTTTCTCAAGCAGTTTTCTCTCCATTTCTTTAGCCTGAGCTTCCAGTTCTTTCTTCAACTCAGCCGCATTAAACTCATTTGGTGACTCCTCTTGCTGAATAAGCTGTCCTTCAATTTCTTTTCCTTTCTGTGCCCTTGGATTCTTCAGAAGTTGTGGGGGTCTTAAGTTGTGCAAGACTCTGTGTTAAAGCCTGCATCTGTTCAGCAATTCCAAGGAGGGTTTGTTCCACGGTGTTGAGTCTTTGCTCATTGGTCTGGTCTGTGGGGTTGCTCCCGGTGTTAGACATCTTAGCTCGGGATCTGGTAACAATAGGGCTCCTAACCGGCTTGGACGCTATCTTTCAAGTTTTGACTTAAACTCGAATTTGCTAGACCTGGACATTTATTATTTATTAATATTTTTAAAGAATAAATGAATTAATATACATATGCAAGAATGTAGATATGCTATCATACAGATGCAAATGGGGATATTGACCAATGATTTTAAAAAAAACATTTGTATTAAAAGATAATGTTTAACATAACAAAAACTTCTAATGGTTTAGAAACCTTATTTCCTAGTGACTGAATTAAAACTACTTTCTAATGGTTTCAAAGAACCTTGATTCCTAAGGACTAAACCTAAACCAACTAAACCAGTCTTCTTGTCTTAGTGGGGCAAACAATCTTGTCTTCCAGGGCTAGAATTTTCTTTCGAGCTGCCTTCAACTCAGCCTCTAAGAATGCAATTCTGCTTCCAGCACTTTGCAGGCGATCCACCATTTCCCTCTCTCTTTCTTGGAAATCTCGGTGACATACTTCCAGGCGAGCCGAAACAGCTTCCATGTAAGCAGTTGTTTCAGGGTCAGGTTCCGATGGTGCTGGTTGAAGGATATCGGGAGCTTCATATCGAATATCCTTATTCTTCTTCATTTGGCTAGCATACACCTGGTTGCTCTATACTTCTTGGTTTCCTTACTTTCTGGCTCGACTTCAAAAACCGGCTTCACCTCTCTATTTTCCCATATAGCTCGGATTTGATTCAGCTTGAATTCTTTAGCTGGTAGTATCTTGGTTGGATCCAGTAATCTAGAGTGACTTGCTCCAAATTAGGCTTGACAGTAATATCTTGCAGCATACCATACTGTCTGATAACACTTGAGGGATAATAACCAGTACAGCCGGTGAGTCCAATTAGGGGTACTGCCATGTATTCCTTGCAACTTAGGATGGCTGCAGGGCTTTTGAACCAGCGAGCTTGCCACATCATGTCTTCAGGTGGCATGTCTTCAAGAATGGCAATTATATCCCATAGAGGATGATCATCTTCCATGTGGACCCTTTCAGCAAAAGATTGGATAAGATCATATTTCAGCTGATGAGGGATCCATTAGCCAAGTCTTTTCCGTAGTGCTTAATGTGGCTAGCAAACCAAATCATCAGTAATGCATGCTTGCTTTGAACTTGCCTTGTCCTTTAGACTTGATGTGATTCAGACTACGGACTTGTTCGGCTAGAAGAGCGGGGACATAGGATTTGCCAGCTAAATATTGAGAAACCAGCTCTATGACCCGGAAGTGGATGAACAAATTGCCATTAGGGAAGAGAATAGTTGCAAAAGCAGCTACTATGAAGGCATTAACCCGGTTTTCTTCCCAAACTTCAAGTGGTATACTGAAAGTGGATCGGTTGCTTTTAAAGTATTCAGGAGTTCCAAACCAGTCCATCAGTGTGTTAGCCGGATGCAATATTCATTGCAATCATTGATAGCTTCAATAATTGGTCCCCTCTTGATCCCCAAAAATTCTGATATAACACGGACCGGGCTATGCTTGAAGTTCGGAACATAGATTCCTTCAGAGGTAGGAGGTGCTTGGAGTAGCCTAGTATATTCCTCAATGGTCGGGCTAAGTATATGCTGACCCAAACGGAAGACAACTTCTTCAGGTTCCCATAGATGAGTGAGGGCTCGGAACATGGTGAATGGAACATGGATCTTTGGTAGGCTGAGGATTGGGCCTATCTATCCTCAATGAACTTTTGGACCGGACTAAAACTGACAAACCATCGGTCCAGTAGGAGCATTGGATCTTTGAAAGGTTCCACTCGATTTTCTCTAATAAGGCGAGCCCATAAGCTATCGCTACTGTCGGTTGAAGACATCATTTTCTGAAAATTTTTTAAAAGGTATAAGCTAATATTTACAAAATTTTTTAATTTTTTGACAGCTTTTATATTTTTTTAGAATTTTCTTTTTTTTTTAAGTATTTACATATATACATTTATATTTCAACTCATTTTTTTTTAGAAAAAGTTGGTCATATCCCATGCTAATGAATGCATGATTTGGTAGGGTTCTATAGGTTCCCCGATTTAGTGGTACTAAACCGGAGTGGGAGGACATTTCTTGATCTAGAGGGTGGAAAGCCACAGCCCCCGGACCTTACTTCGTCCTCCTCGCTTAGGCTCTTAAGACGGCCCTGGTACGACCGTATCTAGCACACATTATGCTAATGCAAATGCAAATGCAAATCAAACAAACTTTTTTTTTTTTTTATATTGTAAGGTTAGTATATATTTACAAAAACAATTATTCAATATAATATACAAATAATCATATTCACAAAAATTGAGCAAGGATAAATTAAAATTTAAAATTCCTAAGTGGCTAGCCCTCTTTTTTTTAAAAAAAATTTAGTCCCCAGTGGAGTCGCCAAGCTGTCGAGCCTGGATTTTTTCCACTTATCTGGTTCATTTCTCCTAACCCGATTCACATTAAACCCGAACCCATTTAACATGAATCCTCGACTAGGGGTTAAAAGAAATTTTAATTTTGAAAATTTTTAGAGTCGCCACCCGATATAAATCGGGAAAAAATAAAAGCTAGGATCAATGGGTCGGTTGATCCTAACTTAGCTACTAGTCTGCGAAAATTTGATTTAAAAAATCAACTTTTAAAACCAGATATCATGGATTCGGGGGCTAACCTATTAAAACCAAATCGGTTACCACTTTTGGAATTTTAAATTTATAATTTATCCTTTTCATGCTCAAAAATTCAAATAATACATTATGAAACAATATTCACAAATCATTATTCATTTTTTTTTTTTTATTGCTTTTATTCATTTTTATTATTTTTTTAGAATATCAATATCAACAAATTCTTATATTAAAAATTTTTACAAATTTTTTTTTTTATTTTTTAATGTCGCCCCGCAGGTGCCTACGTACTCGCTAATCGAGATCAGACAAAACGTAGTTCTTTTAAAAGAACTTTAATTTGTTGATCAATTTTAATTTTTGAACTTTATCATTTAAGTTCATTAAATTTTGAATTTTTATGAAAATCATTTTTGATGTCCTATGATCTAATCAATTGATTTTCATTTCATGAAAACATATTTTTCTAAGTTCAAAAATCATTTTTATATTATTATTATTTTTTTTAAAAAAATTTGGTTTTGGAAAATCCAATTTTATCATTTTTATTTTTTTTTTTATTATTATTTTTTTATTTTTTTATTTTATTTTTTTTTAAAAATCATCACATAAATTCACAACATATTCAGAATATTTCACAATATATTAAAATTATTTTTCATGCATTAAATATACATTTCTAAAAGCAATTTATGTATAAATACATACTAAAAATATTCAAAAATATCAAAAAAATAAATTTATATAAAAAATATTTTTTATTTTTGATTTTTCTGATTTTTCTGAATTTTTTTATAATTTTATGAATTTTTTGCAATTTTTTATTATTTTCTGAAATTAATTATATAATAAACTAATAATATAATGCGAATTGACCTGGACCGTTGGATGAAGCGGACGAGATCTGGAGCGTCGATCGTGCTGACCGATCTGGATCGTTTGATCTTGTTGACTCGATCTGAGCCGTCTGATCTGCTTGATGAAATCTGGGCCGCTGATCTGCTTGATCAAATCTGGCCGCTGATCTGCTTGATCAAATCTGGACCGTCTGATCTGCTTGATGAAATCTGGGCCGTTGATCTGCTTGATCAAATCTGGACCATCTGATCTGCTTGATGAAATCTGGACCGTCTGATCAGAGTTGACCGTTGACCGATGACCGACGACCGACGACCGACGACCGTTGACCGATGACCTACCGGGGTTGGATTCGGATCTTCGGGTCGGATCTCGGAGCTCCGGCGGTGAAGAAGACGATGACGCGACTTTTCGGGGCGGATTCTGGCGGCTCCGGTGGTCCTTGGTGGCTGGAAGCTTATCGGCCCGACTCCTATGGTGGTTGCGCGTCCTCCGAAGGTGGTGGTTCGCGCCCAGAACGGCGACAAGGGGCGGTTTCGGGGGTGGTTGTACGGCGGCGCAAATCCGAAAATTAAAAAAAAATTTGCAGAGGTTAATTTGATCAAATTCAAGCACACTAAAACATCAAAATTAGGTTTCTAACATTCCTAACACACTCAATTTTGATCAAATTCGATTCAATCACTTCGAATTTGAAAAATTCGAATTTTTCTTCCTAAATTCGAGAATCTCGAATTGATATGGTTATGTATGTGTTTTCTTGAAATTGACTTATGCCTTTTGATCCTAGGACCCCCTATTTATAGGTTGCAAGCTCATTTTACGTTTCGTTCAGTTTCAAAAACGAATCGATTTTTGCCTCTTGATTTTTCACGAATTTAATTCGAAAATTCGTGATTAATTGTTTGAAACTGATGATTGTGATTTCTCATATCCTTCTTCAAATCATTTAATTTGGGTAGATAATTCATTCAATTTTTTATTCAATTCTTGTAACTCCTCATTTAAGTGCAATTGAATGCTTTTACGAATTGAATTTTTTCTCAATTTTTTAGCACGAATTTTGTGACTTTTGGGTTGTTTTTGTTCATGAATTGTGCACTAATCTTTCATATTCCATAACCACTTTGCAATTGCTTCATCAATTTCAACAATTAATGTTGTTTTGTCAGTTAAAAACTGATGCAAAGTAAGGCAAAAAGTCACTTTGAGAAAGATGAAAAGGCAAAAAATATGAGATGATAAAAAGGCAAAAATTTGCCTTTGCTAGGGCTTGAACCTGTGTCCTTGAGCTTGGGTATGTGTGTGGGTCAATGTGTTTAACCAACAGGCCATTTGGCCTGTGCCTCGATCACTTAGCCAACTTCATCAATACTTAAGGCTTTTGGAAAAAATGAGTTTAATTAAATTTAAGCCTTAATTAATTGGGCAAAAATTGGGTGTCTACAAGTCCATGACTCACCAGACACTCATATACAATACAAAATTTCAAGTATAAAATGAAACGATTAATTTTCAAAGCCTACTAGGTAGAGGATGATAAACTAGAGATGAATTACCATGGATGGAAAATACGTAATAGGAACAAAAACATATCAATATCCATAAAGTTATACCTTAAAATAAAAGTTCCAATTTCATAAATGTGAAATTAAGAAAATTCTGCTTTTATAGAACCTATACCCTAATTTGACCTGTTAAGCTAGAAACTTTAATTGTGAAGGACAAAACCATAAAAATACTCAATTGCATAAATTTTAAACTTTAGTTTTCAACTCTAGGATAATCTAAGATTAATATAAAAGCTTCAGATGAATTTTAGAAGATGTTTTGCTGACTAACTTATACATTAATATGTGTATTACATAATATATTATGATATGGCTTAGATATTTGTTTTTAGTCATTTAAATAATATCAAAATGTATCTTTTACACTTCTATTAAACTTAAACCATCCTAAGAATTAGAAAAAGAGAGAGAGGTGACACTTGCATGTCTAGGATCTTTCAAGATTCTAAAATGTCTCAAACTCATGATTAATGAAAATGACATCTACTCTAATAAAAGATATTCTCAAGATCTTAGCATTTAATGGTGAAAATGACATCAAACCAACTCAAAACTTCCACACTACTCCTCTTCAAAACCTTATGCATTGAGGGAAAATGCAATAAATGACCTTATGAGTCATCGTATATAATCATTACCTCTACTGTTACGCCCCGAGGGATACTCTAAACGTGGCAGTCCGCCATACACGATACTAAAGCCTAGGAATGACTACCTTAGTCACACAAAAGCTTCCATATCATGTACAAGGCATACATCACAACCAAGGGAACACAACGGAGTAGCACAATTTACATTGATAACGATTAAGTAACAAGGCAAGGCGATTACTTATCATAAAACATAAACATGGTTGGTTACAAATCTTAAGGGCATACGACCGCTATTGTCTTCAAGTCTATATAAATGCATGTCCTAAAAATCTCCAAAATACTTAACATAGCATATATTGCATATAAGGAAATTACAAAATAACTTCATCATATGATCCCATTGCTTTCATAAGAGCTTAAAATCCAACAATAACTTCCTTAATGTTATGGTCTTCGAATAAAACCATGGGTATACCTGTTTCAACAAAAATTTATAGGGATATAAGGTTACAACTAGCTTAGTGAGATATTTCCTCTTATTCGCACCATGAATTCAAACAAGTTTATTTAACTTTCAAGCATATGCTATGATGCTATGCAACAACCACATGATTACACAAATATATATAGTTATCAAGAAACCATATATGGAATGGATTTATCCCTCCGTATCAAAGGTTAGGGAATGGTTGATGAAGATCCTCGACCTTCTACTACTAATCCTCAGGCCTCTACCAAAGCGTTCGGTTGGCACGGCTCCAAACCTAAAGTCGCATTCCCCGAGTGATGTAGATTCTCTAAGGAGCATGGCTCATGTCCTAGCACAATAACAGCCCATCCAACTCTACGCATAGGAGTAGCAGCCTTCCGAAAAAAATGTGACTCGATGGATGTTATACATGAGCGTTTTATTTTTCTTAAGTCAAACCTTATTAAGGTTTATTAGGGGCGATCAAACAATTTAGCAAACAACAAGCAAGCATACATATAGTAGACAAAAATACTTAAACAAACAATTCGAAGTTGCGATATTTTTAATTCTCATTTCATCACATAGGCATAGAATCACATATATACATATCCCTGAATTTCCCAAACACGTCCATTTTTTAATCTTTTCTTAGTATTCTAATGACATTATTCTACAAGTACAAGCAAGTAACAGAATTAAGAGGAATAACTCACTCGTTTATTTTGCAATCATCTTAGTCGTAGTAATCCTTAGAAAGGAAAATCTCGTATTCCGCATCACCTAAACAAAAGAAATACGCGGGATTAGTATTTCGTAGAATTTCTACTTAAGCTTTCTAATTTATTTTACTATGTTTGTCAAAAATCGCACAGAATGAAATTCCAACTTAAAATGACCAAACTTGCTGATTTTAACTGGGAATTTCGTATATAATTTACCGTTTTCTACCTATTCAAAAAGATCTATCTATTTCTAAGGTTATTTTTATCATAAAAAGTCGTTTGGACTCAGAAATGATGGGGTATAGAATCATTACGAATTTCAAATTTCTTAAAACATAATTTTCAAACTTTTTCCTTATCCAAAAATCCTTTGGCGAAAATATAGATATTTATATGATTGAAAAGTCCTTTGAATATATATATATAATATATATATAGACTCATATTGTATACAAAATTCTAATGGTGTTGTCTCAATGATTATTTTTCATAAAACAATTTATCTTACGGGGTTGATGACTTGAATCTTAACAAATTTTTTCCTAAGTGTTGTGAAAGAGCTTTATAATTTCTTAGGTTATTATAAATAAATATATTCTTATTTTTTTAATTTCTTTTTTAAAATAAATAAATGTTCTCTTAACTCTGGTCTTCTACAAATTTTACTCTTAGTGATAAAAATGAAGTTTTCAAGAGTTTTATTAAGTTGTTGATAACTTATAATAATTTGAGTTGTGTATATTTTCCCTTTAAAAATGGCTTTGATAAACAAGTTTTTTTTTTTCTTATATTTTTATTTTCGAAATAAACTTCATTTCTAAAATTTGATCTTTTGACTCTTTAACTAATTTTACTTAGAAGGAAACCATGTTTCAATATTTTCTTAAGTTTTTGATAATATCTATTGTTCTTTTGTAACTTATCATGTTTATAATCTTTTTATTTCTTTGAAAATGGTTTCTCATTTAGGAACTTGACAACCTTTATTTTTTCTAAGTAAATTTATAATTTAGTGAGTTGATTTTATCTTAACTTATAAAACTTAGTCTAGTCATTACTTTTTATTATAGAGTTGGTAAAATCCTACAAGTTTTTTGAGAAAGAATTTGCTTACCAAAGAATTATTAATACTAAGTTTTATTAAACTTTATGTGACTTATCATAATAAAAGAAAATGTTTATTTGGTTAGTTAACTTCTTTGAGGAAATCATTTTTTATCTAAGAAAAGTCTTGGTGGGTTTGAAAAGAATAATTTTTCTTATATGGGTGATAAGAAAATCTTGATCTAGTAGTAAGGATATATATACACATTAAGAGAGTTTGGTTTCATTTTCCTTCATTAAAGAAAATTTCTATTTTAATTTTGTTGAGACAATATCGTTATGATGATGCACGCATATGAGCATGTAGTATGAAAATGATGAAAATATATAGGAAAGATATAATAAGCAAGATAATATCAGGTATTGGGAACCTTAGCTTGATCAAGGTAACCAAGTCAAGCATTGAGAGCCTTAGCTTTATCAAGGCAACTTAGGACTAAGAATAGACTAGTCCCAAAAAGAAAAAGAAAAAGCAATAATAAAAGTAATAAGAATATAAGCAAGTTAGTAAGAGTTGGTGAGCATAATAATAATAGTAACAACATAAGATCATAATACTAAGATAATAAAATCGGAATTTCTTGGCATGTGCAAGAATAAAACATGAACATGTTGTTGCTTCTACTACTTATATGAATTTTAAGAAGCAGCACCATAGTTTTGCTAAGTTATATGACATGGGTAAATAGATAGTTAAAAGCTTTATTTAAGAGTGTTTTTTATGAAGGATGAAGATGGTAGATATAGATTATGTGGATAATGATATGTGGTAAATAGTTTATGTGAAGAGGAGGATTTTGTAGAAAGATTTTGGAAGAATTTGGTTGAAGAGAGTTTTGGTAGAGAGGAATTATGGGGAGAGGATTTGTGGAGAAATTTTGAGAGAGTTTTATTATGTAAAATGAAGATGTGAAAGAAGTGGAGGGAAATATGGTATTTATAATTGAAGATGGAAGGAAATTGTGTGTAATAAAATAAATTAAAAAAAAATGATAGAGATGAAAGAGAGAGGGGAGGCATCGGTTGCATAGGGAAAAGGGGAGAAAAATGATTTAATTTGTATTTTATAAGAAAAGATAAGTAATGTGTAATATATGATTTGATTAGAGATGTATTAGAAAAATAAAAAGTAAGAAAATAAGTGTTGAGGTAGTAAAAATAGATAGTAGAAAAAGTAGATATAGATGAATGGTAATGAATAGTAAGATAGGATAATGAATAGTAGACTAGATAAATAACATACAGATAGTAATAAAAATACGCATAAACTAGTTATATCAGATATTTTCAGATTCCGAAAAATTCTAAAACTGATATTTTTGGAATCCTTATATTATTACGAGTCTACTGGTGTTATCGAAATATTTTTATTATCCGATGTACTTGGGAACAGTTTTCGAAAATCGATCCCATTTGAATCCAAGAGACATTAGAAATTTACGAATCTGATATTTTTAAGCTTCTCTATATTATTACGAACTATTATCAACAATTACTTCAATTCTGTTGTTTAGGGTTTAAGAGCACGGGATCGTCGGATCTAAACACTAGGGTCTGTTGTAGACTTTGTTGACTTTTAGTGTTCCAGTTTGACTTCCAGCCTGTTGATTTATTCATAAAGTCATAAAATTTTGGGGTTTTTGACCATGTTATATTTTTGGTTCAACATTTATGTTTTATTTTATTTTATTTATGATTTATTTAATATTTTTCAGTTTTCGGGATTGTTTAACCGAGTAGAGGGTTATATGTTAACTCCGTTTAACTTTTGGTGGTAATTGAAATTTTTTATTCTGAAATTTTGCCAAAGGATTTAAGGTTTTAGTATTTTGTCATCAAGTGTTATTTGGATATATCAACTTGATTTGGGTGTTAGGGATCAAATGGCTGATTTAGTTGGCGTACGGATATTAAATCAAACGATCGTTGGATTCTCCATTTTGTTTTGATGGTTCTCTTTCTCTTAAGGTTAAGAATTTCCTTTTAGAGTTTGGTTTTAACTTGGATCAATTTTTCAGGGTCTTGGTTTTGGCGTTTAACTTCTATGATTATTTTTTAAGAATTGTAAAAATTTCAGGGGTTTACATATACACTTAACACCAATAAGATCTTTACTCTTGAGCTAACATGTGTACTCTTATGAAGTACAATTTTCTTTCTAATCTCTTCTAACCATGAATTCCTTTTCACTTGCAGAAGGCATTTTAAATTGACAAAATATCATATGAAAATTCTCGAGAATCGTCTTCATAAAACCATGTAAAAAATTCCTAAGACGAAAGAAAATTTATCAATCATCATAATTTCACCTAGTTTATCATGAACTTACTTTATTTTACCTTATCTATTGTAATTCCTAAGATTTTGCTCTTTGAGTTCAATAATTAAAAATTAAAGTCTACATAATAGATAATAAAATATATATTATGAACGAAATCATGTATAGAATTCTAACCACATATATTCTATAGACATGGCAGAAAATTTCCAGAATAGTAAAAGATACTAAAGTTAAGATAATATCCAAAGGGAGAACAACTCATTAGATAAAAAGGCTAGAACTTAAATCAAAGGTAATATGAGATGATTAATTTATAGAGCCTAATGGTTGATAAAGAGAAATTTATAAATTCTTAGAAATGAAATACATGTAATAAAGCTCATAATAGTTGAAAATCTATAAATTCAAAGATCAAATAAAAATTATGCATACGTAGTTATGAAATTTAAAATTTCTTGAGTCTATTAAGTATAATACCCTAATTTAACTCACCAGCCCCAGAAACCTTAATCATGTAAGAAGAAAACCTAAAAATATTCAATAGCATAAGCTTTAAATTTAAAATTTTAACTCAACAATTATCTAAGAAAAAATATAGAATCCTTAGACATACTAGAAGATGTCTCTTCAGTTAACTAATATGTTTACACATGTACTGCTTAATATTTAACACGATAGCTTAGATATTTGTCATAAAACTTGCAAAACACATCATCAAATGAATTCTTCTTCAAGAAAACTACTTAAACCGCCTAAAATAGTCAAGGGTCAAGGGCGAGAGAATGACACAACTTATGTCACGCCCCATAGGGTACCCTAAATGTAACAGTCTACTGCATGCTATATAAGACATAGGAATTACTACCACAATCATTCCAAAGTCTCGTACAGATGCAAAACGTACCTTTACGACAATAGAATATATGAACTAATGGAGATAAATAGTTTAATTAGACATACTAAAAGCATCAGAATATAAACCACGAGTTCACATAATTAATTACAAAAGTTCTAGGGGCATTCCCCCACAAAAGAATATTAAGCTTAAAAGTAGTCTTTTACAGTCATCCGGTAAAGATTAGGGTTTCCTATGGAAGTCTATACAAAATTAATCATAAACTTCTAATGGAAACTCCTAATTTCTGTACCTGCTCGGTAGGATGCCTCGGCCTTAGCCATATATATATGAATACTGCAATAAGAAAAAGCTGTGGGGGCGTATGTAAGCCCCTAGATTTTTCGATAATATAAGAAAACCCTAGAACCGGAAGTCAAACCGGATCCCTAAAATTAACCTAGTTCTATGTTTAGTCTAGTGAATCTAGATCCAGCAATCCCATGTTCATAAACTCTAGAAAACGTAATTAAGATAATTGTGGAAAATGGTTTGTAATAATATAGGAAAGCTTAAAAATATCAGATTCGTAATTTTCTAATGTCTTTTGGATCCGAACAAGATCAGTTTTCAAAAACCATGCCCCAATGCCCAGATAATGAAAATATTCCGACAACACCAATAGATTCGTATGAATATAACGATTTTAAAAATATCAGTTTTAGGATTTTTCGGTAACTAAAAATATCAGATATAACTCAATTACGCGTATTTTCTTTACTACCGGTATTTTAATTGTCTAGTCTACTATTCATAGTACTTTTCTACTATTTATTACTATTCATCTATCTCTACTTTTTCTTACACTCTATTCTTACACACTACCATACTTATACCTTACAATTTACCTTCCCCATACAACTTTAATCATATCACACTTTACACATTACTTCTTTTATTACAAAACAAACAAAATAAATTATTTTCTCCCCTCCCCTACAAGCAAACCGGCGCCCCCTTGTCCTCTCCATTCTATTTTTATTTCAATTTCATTTAATTTTAATCACACTAATTTCCACTCCAAAAATCTATAAATACCCCCTTCCTTCTTCATTCTTTCACACAACACAATTCATACTAAAACTCTACCAAAATCACTTCATAAAATCCCTCTCTCAAAATCTCTCCCAAGTTCTTCCTTTTCTCCATAAAACCATTTTCTACATAATACTACAACCCGTTCCATTCATCTTCAACAAACATATAAACCTTAGGTAAAAATCTATCTTATTCACTCATCATGTTCATACAACTTAACATGAGTTTAGTGTATGTTTCTTAGACTCATGAGAGTTAAAGAAGCACAATATATTCATTTTGTTTTTGTTCATGTTTCTACTTTTCATTATGATGTTATTATTGTTATTATTGTTTTCAATCTAACTTATATAAAGTATTATGTATGTTATGTATATATATTTATTTAGAGCATATAAACTCATTTGTTATTTATTTATTTTCATGTCTTGCAATTTATTTATTTACTTGTTTTATACAATTATTAAGACTAATCTTTCTAGTCTTAGACTTGTCCATATCAAGTCAAAACAGTTTTCTTTCTTTGCTTTTCTTTTCTTTTGGGACTAGTCTATTCTTAGTTCCGGGATACCTTGATGAAGCTAAGGTTCCCAATACATAACTTTATTTTTATGCTCTTATTTCATTTATCTTGTTATGTTGTTTTTATTGTATTTCTCATAGTTACATATTCTCATTTATGCATAAACATGTTGTTTGTCACGCCCCATAGGGGTATCCCAAATGTAACAGTCCGCCACATACTATATAAGACTCTCGAATTACTATCCGAGCCCTTCGAGAGTCTTGTATAGATGTAAAGCGTTCCTTTACGACAATAGAATACTCTATTCAATGGAGTTAAGAAGTTTAATATGGCATTCGATAGTCATAGATAATAAATCAAAACACATACATAAAGTTACAAAGTCTAAGGGGCATTCCCCCGCAAAAGAATATTAAGGTCCATTACAGTCATCTAGAGTCTTTTGGTTTCCTGTGGAAGTCTAAACAAAACCGAAATAAACTTCTAAGGGAAACGCCTAGCTCCAATACCTGAGCTGTAGCCTGCCTTGGCTTAAGCCAAATGAACTCGTGTTGCAACAAGTAAAAACTATAGGGGCATAAGCTAACTAGCTTAGTGAGTGAAAACTTCCATATTGCAATTAAGACATAACATTCAAGCAAGTGATTATTCAATCAAGTGAAATGCATCAAACACGTGAATTCAACAAACATGTGACCAGTTGGAAATCATATGTGGATGGACTTGCGCCCTCCATCTCGGGTTATCAGATTAAGGAATCCTGCGGTACAACGCCGTTTAAGCTCACGGTCAACTGAACAATAATTCATTTTATGGATCATGATTAACCAACATATTCGTTTTATGGATCACGATTAACCAACATATTAGTTTTATGGATCACGAAAAACCAACAAATGCTAATGCTCCATCCCCATCGTGATATGAATGAGTTCAAGTTTATATTGAATGCCTAATAATCAATTAATCCAATTCTTTTAGGTGGCCAAGCAATATTCGCAGACAATCAACTCTAGCTCCTCTATATACAAGCAATGAATTATCACTCGGCTTCGATATTCTTTAAATTCAACTTCACATATCAACAGCAGACAATTATAATTCCTAACTAACTCCATCATGCATAATCATTCTTTTTATCTTTGCTTAGCAACTAATACAACTATCATTACAATCACAAACAATAATTGAAATCAGAAGTGATACTCACTCGGTCATAGTATGCCGGTCTCTTAGTAATAGTAGTCGGGTGGTAGGGTATCGTCGTTCTCGGGATCACCTACCAAATAAGAATAACCTAATGAGAATCTCATCACTTAACTAATTCAAACTATACATCTAAACTAAACAAAATCGTGATTCTCGCTATTTGCGGAAGTTCCAACTTAAAACGGCCATAACTTGGTCATTTTAACTCGAAATTTTGCAAATTTTATATCGATTTCTATCTACTTCGAAAGATCTATCTATTTATATTATTAATTTCAAGTTTTGAAAACATTTACATCATGGAACAGAGGGATCAGATCTGTTCTGTAACTTTTTCATTTCCGAAAAATTGTTTTGCACTTAATCAAAATGTTTCTAGTTGATGATTCATGTGTAGATAGAATATGAATGAATTCCTAATATAAATGACATGTAATGAGTTCAATATATGCATGATCTTGATGATTTTTTATAATGAAACTTTAAGAACTCCTAATTCTCACAAGACTCCAACAATAGGTATTCTTAGAATTTACTTGTTATCTAAATAAAAATGAGTCTTCATCATCTATACTATCCAAGACCTTCATTTCCACATAAAAATTTACATTTTTCATTTTGCAAGTATGTTTTTAAATAAGCTTTTCACAAAAATCCGAATTATGAAAAAATTCATTTCTTGCATGTTTCCTTTGAGAAAACTTGTTTAATGCATCAAAATTTAAAGCTTTACTATATCTATTACCTAAGGACTTCATTTAACACATAAAACATGCAATTTGAGCTTGAATACTAGGTATTTATATAGGCATCATCTCAAATTACGAATTTAGCAAATTGAACACTAACTCAAAATTTTCTATCTTAATTCCACTACTTGTTTTACACATTACTCATGTCTAAACTCATTTCAACTTGTAAAAATCATTACTTAGAGATACCTATTACTTATACCTTTCATTTTTCATGTAAAATATGAGTTTCAAAGTGGTTTCAAGGGTTTTTTAAAAAAGGTCTTGAAGTTCATCCGAATTTTCCCTTAAACATTTCTAACAAAAACCTTTTCTCTTCATGTTCCTTATCTTATATTCATAAAGATCTACCATCTAACACATTTATATATACAAGACTAAGCGTTTATGATCATTAATGCATGACAACACAAAATACTCATATGAACATGAATGTCAAGAAATACATAAGTGTCTAAACACTATATCTACAACTTATAGTGTCACGCCCCATAGGGTACCTTATACGTAACAGTCCGCCACATTCCATACAAGATTCTCGAATTACTGCCTTAGTCCTTCGAGGGTCTCATATAGATATAACGCATATCTTTACGATAATAGAATACAAGTCCGAATGGAGATAAAAGCTAAACTTGGCATACATTAGCAGTAGGATATAACTCATGATGCATAAATAAATATTACATTTACTAAGGGGCATTCCCCCGCAAAAGAATATTTAATGGCCTTATACAGTCATCCAAAGTCTTAAAAGTTCCCTATGGAAGTCTAAACAGTAATTCCAACTTCTAGGGGAAACTCCTAGCTCTTGTACCTGTGCGGTCGGGTGACGCTGTCTAAGCCATATATTCGGTAGCTGCAAGAGGAAGAAACTGTAGGGACGTAAGCTAACTAGCTTAGTGAATGAAATCTCCCACAACAACATTCACGTCACAACAATTCAAACAAGTGATTATACAAACAAGTGAATGCACCAAACACATGTGAACAACATACATATGACCAGCCGGAAATCATATGTGGATGGATTTGTGCCCTCCATCCCGGGTTAGCAGATTAACGAATACTGCAGTACTAACTTTATGCCATTTAGGATTCATGGATAACCACAATTATTTCATTTCTGGATCACGATTAACCAACAATCAATCTCGTTTATGGATCACGATTAACCAACAATTAATTTCGTTTATGGATCACGATTAACCAACCAATGCTAATGCTCCTCCCCATTATGATATGCATATGTCTGAATTTGGAATTAGTCCGAATAGTTGATTTAGTCATTTTATTCAGGCGATCAAACAATTTCTCAAACAATACATCATAACCAACTACACAACCAGAGATTATCACCCGGTTTCGATATTCTTATTTTTAGTTCCCATATCATCATCAACATATAATTTACCATTATTCCCCATCGTACATATTCATTTCTCTTGACATACACTCTAGTGCACTAATTTATCAATCACATACAATGAACGAATTAGGAAGAGAAACTCACTCCGCCATTGGGTCGCCGGTCTCTTAGTAGTAGTAATCCGGTGGTAAAGACTCGACGTCCTCGGGTTTGTCTAATCACAAAAGAAATACCCTAATAAGTATTCTATCATCTAAGTATACCAAAACTCTAAGATAACTTAGTGAAATCGAAATTCGCGTCATTTCCAAAGCTTCGATTTAAAATGGCCATAACTTGGTCGTTTTAACTCGGAATTTCATAAATTTTATATCGATTTCTATCTACTTAGAAAGAGCTTTCTAAATATGATGTTTAAATCAAGATTTGAAAACATTTAAGTCTCGGAAATGAAGGATGAGTTCTGACCAGTAGATATGTTGATTTCCAAAAATGTGATTTTCATGAATGCTCTTGAGGTTCCTAAGTGTAGAATGAAAATAAATGCCATGGTAAATGAATTTCCCTATCATGAATATCATGATATGAAATCTTATGTGCTTAAGTTCTTATGAATTTTTAGATTAAAGGAATTTAAATAACCTTTATCTTAAGAAACCAATTCATGTCATTTGTTAACTAGTAGATTTTTATATACTTGGTCACTCTTACTTGTTCTAAGGATTTTCCTTAGGAAAATTCTATTTAATCTAAAGAAAAATTGACCCTTACATAAACTATATCCTAAGGCCTTTATTTCTCTAATTAAATCTTCATTTGGAAACTTATAAGTGAGTCTCATAATAGGGTTGATTCAAAAATCCGAATTTTGTAAAACTCATTCTTAAGTTGATTTCTTGAAGAAAAATGCATTTTATACTTAGAACTTTAGGCATTCACTTTATCTATACCCTAAGGACTTTATTTATTTAAGAAAATACCATTTTTGAGGTTGGAAAATTAGTGTTTTCTAACCACCTATTGAGTATTACGAATTTTCCCTACAAGAACTTTCAACCCAAAATTTCCATTTGACTTCATCTCTTGTTTTAAATATTTTCCTTGGTAAAAACTCATTTAAACTCATGAAAATTATCATCAAACATCATCTATCACCTATAGGCTTCATTTTTCTTGTAAAATACATGTTTTGAAGTTGATAAAAGGGTTTTTAAGTTAGGTTTTCTATGTAATCCGAATTTACCCTATTTCATTTCTTAAAAAGAGTTTTTCTTTTTGGTTTCCTTGACTCATCTACCTAAAGATCTATATACTAGCAAGATTATTTACTCAAGACAAAGGTCTTGATGACCATTAATGCATAAAAACTCAAAATAGAGATGAGATCTTAAATGCCTACATGAATATAGATGGTAAAATGATAGATCTACCATCTTAAATGCTTAAATAGGTTTTAGAAACATAAAAACTAAATTTTTATGCAAGGTCTTTTGTTCAAAACACTTTTAGCTGGATGATCATGAAGCTTATGGCATGAAAGCTTGTTTAAATGCAAGATCTACTTTGTGATGGTTTGGTATTCTTGTATTAATATTTCCTTGTCCCTAGCAAGAGCTCATGGGGATCTTTAAATGGAAATACTCAAGAATATCCTTGTCATTACAAGGATCTAAAGGTAAAAGAAGTAAATTTCTTTTACTTAAGGTTAAATAGAAGACAAAAAGGAAGAAGAAAAAAAAATTGTGTGTGTGCGTGTATGTGGGCCAATGAGGCTCACGGTAAGGAGGGCTAGGGAGGAGAGTAAGAGAGCTTTTCACCTTTAGAAATTTTTGAAATGGGAAGAATGAAGAGAGAGAGAGAGAAAAAGTGGTTTATATATTGAGTGAAATTAGGTTAAATGGGATAAAAATAAATAAAAAAAATTGCACAAAGGGGACCAATTTGGGAGGATCACGCCGGCCATGCTCATGGGGGAGAGGGTTTTATTTTTTTTTTTTTAATTTGTTTTAATAGTTTTCTGTATTAAAAGTCATAATTAGTAATAGTTATTTAGAGACAAATAATTCTTGGAAAAGAAAATGTAATGGAGTGTTTGTAAGGATGTAAGAGTAGGGGATGGCTTGTGAGTGTGGTAGGTTGTACTTGTGAATAGTAATGAATAGTAATCAAGACAATTTAATTACCGATAGTAAGAAAAATACGAATAAAAAGGCTATAACTGTATTTTTCATAAACCGAAAAATTATGAAATTTATATTTTTGAAATCCTTATTTAATTTCGATTCAAATGAGTATTCATAAGTAAATTTTTGAAATTCAAGTTTCGGGGCATGTTTTTCTGTAACGGGTCTCGGAAAGGCCCGGAATTGAAATTTTCTCAAAATCTGATCTTTTCTTGGTTTGAAATATATTCAAGAACTATATTCAAGATCAAATTTTCTTATAAAAGCTTCTTAATTGGAAACCGAGAAAAAGCTGGATTCAGGGTTCCTAGGTCTCACTCCTATCTTAAGCTATTCCGGTTTAGGGTTTTGGTTTCCGGTTCTCGAGTCATCTTGGTTACTAGAAAAACCGGGGTTTACATATAGTGCACGAAAACGAGTTTAAAGACATGAACATAAATTTTTCATGCAAGATCTCTACTTTTATATGCATGAACATAATAATACTTCAACAAAAGCTTGTTAAACACAAGATCTACTCTTGTAATGGCTTGAGATTCATGTATTAATGTTTTCTCATCCCTAGCATTTGCTCATTGGGATTTCAAGATGAAAACACACAAGAATACTCTTGCCATTACAAGATTAAGTAGTAACAAGGCTTGGAATCATCACTTAAAAAAAGTTTTGGAGAAGAAATGAAGAAAAAATGGACTTGTCAATGTGTGTGTGTGTGTGGGAGCCAGGTCACGGCAACAATAGGGAAGATAAGAGAGAGTTTTGCCTTTGTAAAAATTTTGAATGAGTGAAAATGAAGAGAGAGAGTGAAAATGAGTTTATATATTAAGTGAATTATGGTTTAATTGTAATAAAAGAAGTAAAAATAAAACAAATGGAGGGGAAAAGGGGAGCGTGTGCGCCAGCCACACTAGAAGGAAGAGAGAGGGAGTAAATTGAATATGATATAATTTGTAATTTAAGTAATAAAATGTAATAAATGTAATAATTAAGTAGGAAACAAAATTTTCTTGGAAAAGAAAATATAATGCGTAGTTGTAAGGATGTAAGAATAGGGTATGGGTAGTGTGTAGTGTAGGTTGTACTTGTGAATAGTGGTAAATAGTAGACAATACATCTACTTTACCGGTAGTAAAGAAAATACAGGAAAGAGGCTATAACTGTAATTTTTATGGCCCGAAAAATTATAAAATTTATATTTTTGAAATCCTTATAAAATTTCGGTTCTAATAAATATTCTGGAATATTTTTCTGAGTTTCTGGTCCCATGGCTCATTTTTCCGTAATGGAGCTCGGGAAGGCCCGGAATAGAAATTTTTCCAAAATTAAAACTTTCTAAGGTTTGAAATATACTTTAAAACAATAATTCACATTAATTTATTTTATAAAACTTCTTTTGTTATGAAACCCAAGGAAAGCCGAATTTAGGGCTTCTAAGCTTCTTTCACTAAGCTTGAATTAGACCGATTTAGGGTTTTGCTTTTCGGTCCTCGGAGTTTACTTGACTACTAAGACTACCGGGGTTTACATTGTTATTGTCTCAACCTTAATGAAAATGAGTTTTCTTAAGTAATAAAAATAAACTCTCTTTAAAAATAAATTTTGTCACATAAGGAATAATTTTTCCATAAGAACTTAAGGTTTTATCTTAACAAATATTTTCTAAGATTAGATAAGTTTAGCTCAAGTTCTAGTAATAACACTATATGTGATTTTATCAAGAAATACATAAAGTAAAGTTATTACAAACTCTTTTTTCAAACCAATAAAATAAGAAAGTTTCTTTAAACTTAATTTCTTGTTTAAACAAAAGTTTTCCTAAACTCCTTTATCAAAGTTTTCTACCAACACTCTAAAATACTAAAGTCTATATAAGTTTTTCAAAATTAACTTATAAGATCATTTCTTTTAAAGTGGATCTAACTTTAGAAAAACTTTAGAACATATAACCATGAAGTATTTAGAAAGACTATGTTTTCCAAACCATTAGAAATAAAGTTGTAGGAATTTAAAAAGATTAAAATTACTTTCGAAAATTTAAGAAATGGAGTTAAAAGAAGGAGATGCTCACTTATAGTAAATTAAGAAATTTTTCCTAACAAAACTAATTTCTTTCAAAGTCTTAGCGTTTCTTACTTTTAAGACATTTTGTTTTACAAAATCATTGTTGAGACAACACCACTAAATTCATGCATATGGTTTGAGTCTATATATATGTATTCAAAGGATTTTTCAACCATACAAATATCTTTATTTTTGTACAAAAGCTCTTGAATGAAGAAAAGTTTGAAACTCTAGTTTTGAAATCTTGAATTTTCGTATCAAATTTGTACGTCAATTTCCCGAGACCCAAATGACTTCTTTTGATAAAAATTTCGAGTAGGTAGAAATCGGTATATAATATGCGAAATTTCTAGTTAAAATTAGCAAATTATGACCATTTTAAGTTGGGATTTCCATTCATACAATTTTTATGAATCCAATAAGATAGAATTAGTGATATTGAGTGGATCTTGGATGAAATACTCACTTAGGGTATTTCTTTTGTTTAGGTGTTGAGGACCAAGATTTTCTCTTTCCGAAGGATTACTTCGACTCCTACAAGATCGCTATGGACAAGTGAGTTTCCTTTACGTTTATATATTCGCACATGTGTTTGTAGAATAGAGCACTAGACGTTAGGAAAAGATAAAATTGATATGCATATGGGATATCATGGGAATTATGTATGTGAATTGTTATGTGTGATCAATGAACGATAAGTATATCGGAACCCGATCTGTGATTGATATAATTGCTTCTATGTATATATTGCTATGTGTGCAATTATTGCTTGATCTCTTTAAATGATTTAATATCATATTGGAATCCCCATATAATAAATTGCTCATACATATCACTTAGAATATTATTTCGTAGTTTTGCCACTACTCCTCAGTGTGGGATCGGAAAGGTAAGCTGCCTAGCTACATCTTGAGGGTTAGGATGTTCGGGGAATACGGCCTCAAGGTGTGGCCGAGCCGGATCGATCACTTTGGGTATGGAAAGCCCAGGGACTAGTAGTACAGTTCGTTGGAACCCCAAGATGCACGCAACTTTAAGGAGGTTGTTTGTCACACCCCGCCCCCGCAGGCGACGGTGATGCGATGCCAGGGCAGGCAAACCCACCACTGGCCCCCTAGTGGTAATGGCCGACACCACCATTGCATCATGGCGACCCCAACCAACGCAAATCCCAAAGGGTACCATGGGCACTATAGGTATTGTTACCTTCAGGATGGATTGACCCCAGTCTGCAGCCTCTAAGGATCGAACCCATGACCTGAGACTTTTGCCTGCCCCAAAGGCAGCACCTCTTACCAGTTGAGCTGCAAGCCTTAGGTCTGGGGTTCGAATCCTAGAGTCTGCAGACTGGATTCAACTCTGCCTAAGGGTAACAATAACTATAGTACCCGTGGTACCCTGCGGGGCATGCATTGGTTGGGGTCACCATGATGCAATGGTGGTGTCGGCCATTACCACTAGAGGGCCAGTGGTGGGTTTGCTTGCCCTGGTATCACATCGTCGTCGCTTGCAGGGGTGGGGTGTGTCAACTGGTGAAAGGTGCTGCCTTTGTCACACCCCACCCCCGCAGGCGACGGCGATGCGATACCAGGGTAGGCAAACCCACCACTGGCCCCCTAGTGGTAATGGCCGACACCACCATTGCATCATAGTGACCCCAACCAATGCATGCCCCGCAGCTCAATTGGTAAGAGGTGCTGCCTTTGGGGCAGGCAAAAGCCTTAGGTCTGGGGTTCGAATCCTAGAGTCTGCAGACTGGATTCAACTCTGCCTAAGGGTAACAATACTTATAGTGCCCGTGGTACCCTGCGGGGCATGCATTGGTTGGGGTCATCATGATGCAATGGTGGTGTCGGCCATTACCACTAGGGGGCCAGTGGTGGGTTTGCCTACCCTGGTATCGCATCGCCGTCGCCTGCGGGGGTGGGGTGTGACATAAAAAGGCAGGCGATGGCGATGCGATGCCAGGGTAGACAACCACCGCTGGCCCCCTAATGGTAATGGCCGACATCACCATTGCATCATGATGACCCTAACCAACGCATACCCCAAAGAGTACCACGGGCATTACAGGTATTGTTACCCTTAGGCAGAGTTGAATCCAGTCTGCAGACTCTAGGATTCGAACCCCAGACCTAAGGCTTTTGCCTGCCCCAAAGGCAGCACCTTTCACCAGTTGATCTGTAGCTCAACTGGTGAAAGGTGCTGCCTTTGGGACAGGCAAAAGCCTTAGGTCTGGGGTTCGAATCCTAGAGTTTGCAGACCGAATTCAACTCTGCCTAAAGGTAACAATACCTATAGTGCCTGTGATACCCTGCGGGGCATGCGTTGGTTGGAATCTCACCTGAGGGTGGATGTCGGCCATTATCACTAGGGGGCCAGTGGTGGGTTTGTCTGCCCTGGTATCACATCGCCGTCGCCTGTGGGGGCGGGGTGTGACATCGTTGAGACCCAATTCAAAGCATTTCCATCATACGTACAAAACAGGATAATGGTATGTAATATTTGATCATATGGTTATTGCATTTCATATGCTTGGTTAATAACTAGGTGGATTACCTGTTATGAGTACTTTTGTGTAAGGAATATCTCACTAAGCTAGTTATGCTTATACCTCTATAGATTTTTGATATTGCAGGTGTAAAACACAGAAATAAATATGAAAATATAATGAATTATGAATCATGAGATGATATAGGATGAGTTTAAGGTCAAAACAAGTAAATTGTAAAAGTTTAAGTTTGGTTGTAGGGTTAAATATTAAAGTTCGGATTTCTGCAATTTTTGACAGATTGTACGCCGCCTCTTGGAGAATCTATACCTCCGGCATAGAGATGGTGTAGGATGGGAACAGTAGCTTTTTTCTTAATGCTGGGAGGAATGCCACCGATGCTCATAAGGATTTCTTTCAACACCGGCAGGGAACGCCGTCGGCGTAGAGCTTGGATTTGCTAACGCATGTAATAGAATCAAAATTCTGGGAATTCAAAGCCCAGATGAACACTGCCAACGCTCATGTAAATTTTGCCAGCGTATGGTGTACGCCGGCAAGATCTACATGTACACCGCCGGCGTATGACCAAAATTATATAAATACGAGACGCGAAAGATAATTTTGACATATTTGTCTTTCATCATTTTCTCCTTCGTATAGGAGAGTTTTAGAGTGTTCTTGGAGATCTAGAATTAGATAATCATCCAGAAGGTGTTTATGGTTCAAAGTAAGTGATTTTAACATTGTCTCATGGATTAAATACGAATTTGTATGAGTTTGCTTAGGGTTTTGTGGTGTTCTTGAAGGAAAAACGTGGGAAAGATTTAGATCTTGGATTTGATCTGCCTCGATTGGATAAGAAGTGAGTGTTGTAATTAAAACAAGTAAGTATAATGTTCTCATATCAGATTTATACGAATTTCATGCAACTTCTAAGGATTTTGTGATTTGTTTGCATGAAGGAAACCCTAGATTTGGTTGGGATCCAAATTCATGGATGTGAGTTGGATTTTGGTGATCTAATTAGTAAGTTTCATCTTTTCTTTGATGGAGTTGAATAATATATGGTTAGATGATCATTATGTGCTCTTGTTGTCATATAATATTAGGGTTTTGAAGGATTATCAAATTCTATAGATTGTTGTGGAAGATTGATCGGGTTAGATGGTGCAACTTGATGAATTTCTTTGTCAGGTTAGGATTTCGGGAGTTATAGTACATTAGGAATTATTTATATCGTGTTTTTAATTGTTAAATATATAAATGTATGATGTTAACAGGAATTTGGAGATTTGAGTTTGTTATTGAATTTTTAATATTGATTGAAGTATTGTGAAGATTCGGGAGATTCGGTTGTGGTTGAGTGTTGTCAATAAAGGATTTTAGGAGATATAGATTGGAATTTCCTAAAACTGATAAAGGTACGACCAATCCCTGCTTGTTGTTTTTGTCTGTAAGTTTAGTATTGATTGAATGATTGTAGAAACAGAATTTCTTAATAAACTTAATCTTTATTCGGTTTAATAATTGTATGTTTTGGTTGTGCTTAGCTTTGACCAGTAAAGACCTGGCAGATAGTGATACTGGTGAGGCACCCTGATGATCTTGGTGTGAGGTTGTTCCTAGTGGACTCGTGCCTTAATATGATTTCGATAGAATTAGGTGTTTTGGATTCGGGGTGTTTGGGGAGTACCCACTCATCCATATATGTACATGATTATTATTTTCAAAATATTGTTTGATTTTCAATGGAGTCTAAGTAACTCCAAGTTCAGGATTAGTGTATGCCTAATACTGGATTGTGTTGTTTTGTTAGCTTAAGGAAGATAATAATATGATTGTTTGCATTAGTTTAAGCTGCATGAATTATATGCCTTTTATATGTGCATATGCATTTGTTTTTGGATTAGAGTTATCGTACTAGGCGTCGCCACTCATTCTTTTAAATTTCAGGTACAGATGAAGAAGATATAGTGTATGAGCTATCCGGTTATGAATTATTCTTCAATAGCAGGATGGCGATAGTGGACCTGACTACCCAACCGAGAGTTAAGCTTCATATACCAAGTTTCTAAGAAAAGACATGTTCTGATCATAGGTTTTGAGTTGGAAGTTTTTATTGTTTTTATAAGGAAAGATTTTAATGTAAACAGTTTTTAGTTTATGTAGAATTTGTTGACTATGATGTCAACTTTGATTTTATGCTTGAACCAGGAGTATGTTTTATGAAGTATGGGTTTTTATTTTTAACATGTTTGGTATCCTATGAGTTACCCTATGAGTGTTTATAGGTGATGATTGTATTAATTTGTGGATAATAGAGCCTTTGAGTATCCTATATAAGAGGGGATACGTGGCGGGTTGTAATACCTTATTTTAGGGCGTTACAGCTTATTTGGTATCAGAGCTATAGTAGATCTACCATTAACTTGCGAAAATCATTTCCTATTGTCACCTATTCCATAAAGTCTTCATTTTTCACATAAAAATCATGTTTTGGAGTTGAGAAATAGATTTTCAAAATACAACTCTTTTTCCATCCGAATTTACAAAAGTTTGTTTTTATGAAATCAAATTTGGTCTTAAGCTTTTTGGCTCATTTTCATAAATATCCTAACTTTTAGAAGTAATAAGACATTCATTTACATAAGACAAAATTCTTTATGACCATTCACTCATCTTAAACATAATAAATGCATGAGATCTACAATATCATATAAAGGAATAAATGTTTAAGAGCTAGATCTAAGTGTAATGGTCATGTTAAATGCATGAAATGAAATATATTACTTATGACAATGATGTAGTAGCAAGATTCCTACATGAAATCATCACTATATCGACATATGTTATGATCATGATAAGATATAAGCTTTAATCATAAGAGCCACAACTTGTGATGGCTTGATCATCATGTTTTAGTGGCTTCATGTCCCTAGCATGAAGCTCATAGGGATTTTTATGAATCCACACATGAATGATCTAGTCATTACATGTCTTTGTGGTAGTATAGTTCAGATCTATACCTATTTAGTGTTTGAAACAAGGAGCTTGAAGAAAACAATTTATTGTGTGAGTGTGTGTGTGGGGGAGGGGAGGGTCACGGTAACTTAGAGAGAAAGGAGAGGGAGTTTGAGGAATTTTGCAAAAGTGAAAATGAAGACAGAGAATGAAGGCATAAAAGAATATTTATAGTGAGGGTTATTAAGGTTTGTATGATTAAATAAGTAGAAAAAAATAACACACTTGAAAGGGAAAAGGGGAGAGGGTGCACCGACCATAAAAGGGGAGAGAGAGTGAGAAAATAATTTTTGTACAATTTTTCAAATCAAATGTGTAATAAAATGTATTGGAAAATTAAATGTAAGGAATGTGATTTAATAAGGTAAGGTTTGGTTATAAGGATGTAAGAGTAGGGGTATGACTTATGAGTGTGAGTAGGGTATGGGCTAGTACTTGTGAATAGTAATGAATAGTAGACTAGACAATTAAGTTACAGGTTAGTAAAGAAAATACGATATAAAGGCTATAACTGTAATTTTTATAAACCGAAAAATTATAATAAATATATTTTTTAATTCCTTATTAAATTCTGGTCTTAATGAGTATTCCAGAATATTTTTCTAATTTCAAGTCCCGAGGGTCAGTTTTCAGGAACAAATCCCAGTCGGGTTCGAAACAAATAATTTCCCGAAAATTGATCTCTTTATGTTTTGATATGTTCCTTAGAACCATAATCTATATTAACTTGCTCTCAAAAGATTTATGGTTTTATTCTCGATGGAGTTGGACTTAGGGTTTCTAGGTTTCTTTCTAACCCTAGCTATTCCAATTTAGGGTTTCGGTTTCAGATTTGGCTCTCGAAGTCAAACTTGGTTACAAGGAAAACCGGGGCTTCAAAAAACATACTTGCTTTTATGGCCCGAGAGCAAAGCCTTCTTTATTGCACACTTGTGTGCAATATGGCTAGATTTGCCACAATAATTACAAGTGCCATAAGTGGCTTTTACAAACCGAGTCTTATGAGACTTATATTTCCTATGCCTATTATAGCCAATTCCATATTTGTTAGGATAAGATTTTTGCTCACCAAGGAGAGTATTTAAATTTTTCTCTCCTTGTGTGAATTTGGCCATGACAGCTTTCGAATCATTTAAGCTAGATTTCAGATTTATATTTTATGTTCTTAGCTCATCTAGCTCTTTCAAAAGTTTATTATTATTGATGTTGTTGCTAGTAGATGCAGGTTTATTATCATTTTTATAGTTTTAATTTCTAAATCTAAAAGCTGTCTTTTTCAGAACCTAGAGGTGTTATTATTTTGTCTTTTTCTTCATTTTCAATTTTAAGCTCATTAATTTCATCTTGAAACTCCTTTAATCTAACTAAAGCATTTTGCATCAGATTTTTAAGTTGTTTATTATATTCTTCATATTTTTTAAGCTTTTTACAAACCTTTTTATACATGTTAAGCAATTCATCATTAAAGCAGGAAGTTAAAGAATTGTTTACCTCATCGTGGATTGCCATGAAGTATAACTCTTCTTCATCAGAATCTAATGACTCTTCATCACTCCAGGTTATAATAAGTTCTTCCCTCTTGGATCTTTTTTGTGCTTTCTTGAGGAGAGGGTAGTTTTGTTAGATGTGTCCTAGTTTCTAGCACTTATAGCACACAACACCCTTCATTTCCTTTCTAAACTTTGAGGAGCTGCCAGCCTTCATAAATTTGTTGAAATTCGTTGTAAACAACACAACATCCTCGTTTATCTCCTCCTTATCAAAATCATCGTTGGTTTCCTACAAAGTAATAGCCTTCTTTTGGGATTCTTCACTTTGATTCTTGATGAGCTCATGATTCTTGAGTGCACCAAGAAGCTCTTCTTTTGTCAGTGTGCTAAGATCCTTGGCTTCCTCTATTGCTGTCCGTTTTGCTTCCCATTCCTTTGTTAATGATCTGAGCAATTTGGAATTTATTTCAACATTAGTAAAGCTCTTACCCAAAAACACTCAAAGGATTGATGATATTAATGAATCTATCATTCATTTGATCAATTATTTCACCAAGCAGCATCTTAAAACTTTCAAATTGACCAACCAACAAGCTTATTTTAGTGTCTTTGATCCTTGAAGTTCCTTCATAAGTTACTTCAAGTTCATCCCAGATTTCTTTAGTAGATTTACAAGTACAAACTCTATTGAAATCACTTTCATTCAATCCACAATGAAGAATATTCATGGCAGTTTCATTATAATCCAATTTTTTCTATTCTGAATATTGATCTTCATTTTTATTTTCAATTGTAAAATGTCCTTTTTCAACTACTCTCCATATTAATCTATGTTGATCTTTCAAAAATATATTCATTCTACACTTCCAATAAAGGTAATTACCCCCACTAAGAAGCGATGGCCTCTTTATAGCCTGATCCTCCAAGAACCCTAGTATATTAGAAGCCATGATCTTTTCTCTTTTACGTTTAAGCAATCAATCACAAAAGACCAGGCTCTAATACCAATTGTTAGAAATAATACACAAGGAATACTGAAAAAGGAGGGGGGGGGGGGGGGGGGTTGTGTGAGTTAAGTATTACAAATTTTTTTGGTTTTATCAAACCAGATTAATTAACTAAGATAAGATAAGAGATAACTTAAACAAACAAATGTAGTGGAATAAACTAATTAAAACCGAAGTTCGACCTACTGCCTACTCTCCACTATGCAAATGACTCAAAGAGGACTTTTACTACTATATTGATTATTCCAAAATCAATACACCTCTTAGACGAGGAATTACAACAAAGCCTATCACAATAGGACTTTTACAATTACCTTTCACAAAGGACTTCCACTTGATAAATCAAGTGTTGTACTAGTAACACACGACTAGACGTCTCTTTACCTTCCACGAAGGACTTCCCGCCTAATCGCAATTAGGACGATGCTGGTAACTCTAGACCACACTTCAAATGCCTTCCACTGAGGACTTCTCTCAATACCTCACACGAGGACTTCACTTTGCCTCCACTAAGGACTTTTCTCAATGCCTCACATGAGGACTTTACTTTGCTCCACTGAGGACTTTTAACTTTGCCTCTATGAGGACTTCTTTCACAAATGCCTCATTTGAAAACTTTTTTACAAACATCTCTTATATGAGTAGATTTACAAACTAAAAAGCTCTTAAAGAAATATACAAATTTCCTTTACAAAGATATGCTACTCTTGAGCAGATTTACAACAGAAAATATTTTAGAAATTTTACAAATTCCTTTTACAAACTGAGCTCCTTAAACAAGCAGATAAACAACTTTTGTAAATCTTAAAAAATGTTCAAAAACTCTCGTTTAGAGTGTATCAGCAAATTTCGAAATAGAGCATTAATTATTCTCTTAAAAAAATTTACAAATTAACGAGAACGAGAACAAAAATACAAAAAAAAACTTTACAGAACGTTGTTTTCATTTTTACTATGCATTCAAAAAATTCTAGTATTTTTCGTTCTCTTTCAAAGAGAAGAGAAAAATTCTATTTATAGTTCTTGATAAGAAATTTGCCCATTATCAAAAAGTTTCTGATAACCCATACTTGTGTTTAATGTACTTAAAGTTTTAATAACATGTAAAAGTTCAAAAGTATTGAAAGAGCATTAAATGTGTCTGACACATGCATTAAATGTATTCCAACAGTAATAAATAATTAAAAAAATTTTACTGTCATGCTTAAGAATAGGTCGAGCCCAAAAAAAGATTTTTATTTATTTTTTATTTTTTATAAAAAAAAATGCCAAAGGCAAACTTTTTGAAGTCAATGGCAAACTTTTTGAAGTCGAGGTCTAAGGTTGAGGCCTAAACTTCAGCCCTTAGCTTTATAAATTTTTCCCAAAACTCCAGCTTCTGAAGTCGAAGTCTGAGGTCGAGGCCTAAACTTGAGCTCCTGACTTAATAAATTTTGCCCAAAACTCCAATGCTTGACTTTATGATTTTGCCCAAAACTCTAGCTCTTGATTTTACAAATTTTGCCCAAAACTTTGTCTTTTGTCTTTATCTGATGAATAGTACCTCCACCTTTCTTCTACTAAGCTTGATAGCTTTGTCTTGAATTTTCTTTAACTTTTTATTATGTTAAAACTTAAACAACAACAAAACAAACACAAAACATATATATATATATAAATAATTTTTAAGTATTTAAACAATTAAAGATATTTAAATAATTAATTGTGTAATAATTATTCTCATCAAAATCATTCGTGAACATAAAGTTCAACATAAATAGTTTATTTTCCTGTATACTTAGTTTCTTCTGGGCGAGTGGGTCATTAAGTAATGGTCCTTCAACCTTGATGAGAGGGCGTAAATCTCTTATATGTTTGGATTCTAGATGATCCAAACTTATATTTGAGCATTTGTTTTATAGTTGCATTTCATATGATTGTTAATGAACTTGCTTAATGTGTAATATACCTGATTATTCACTAAGCTCATAGTTTCGCTCACACTCCTAAAGACCTTTTAGGCTTATTCTATGACCTTGGCTCGTTTCTTTCAGGAGCATGACTCATGTAAGATTTAGAAGCTGGAAGAATTTGAGGCATTCAGGATAAGTTGTACATTTTATTTCCTAGTTATAAAATAGTTAGTATATGAAATATCAGTTTATGTATTTGGAAACTTATGAAATAGGAATATGGTTTGTAATATTATAATATTCAAGACTTGAGATGTCAATTATTTTACTAAATTATTACTTATATGTATTTGTCATTTCTTATCAATACAACTAAAAGATCCTGGTGGATTGTATGCTACTACTAGGGTACCATCGGGCGTGACAAATTTCGTATGAGGTAAAGTAACTGTAAAAGAAGATCATACTCAAGCAATTGAGTAGCCAGAGCAGTCTGATTACACAGTGCACTTCTAAGTACATAGCAGCTCACCTCAAGTTATTTTTTAGCACCATCTACACATGTTAAGGGACTTCCATCCATTCGATAAGAAGTGTGTGTGCATGTGTGTATGTGTATTCATCCAGTAGTTTAGGAAATTAAATAGAAACATGTGAGGCCCACTTCCGTTTTGGTCCATTGATTACAACATACGTGATTTCTTTTTCTTTTTCTTTTAAGGATACAACATCTGTAGCATTATAAACAAGTGGTAGCTTCTTTATAAAGGGATTCATTTCTATAACTTTTTGCATTAGAAAAAAAATGTAAATGTCAAATTAGATACATGAACTTTGCACAAAAATTCAATTTAGTACCTGGACTTTAATGTAGTCAATTTAGTACCAATCAAATTTTCAATGATCATTTTTACTACCACCTTAATATCATTTATTCTATTTATAGACGTAGAAGAGGCATCATATCATTGAATTTTTGCTAATATTCCCAACACTATCTAGTATTGATCGGCTACTTCTTTTACGTCAAAAAATAGATGAAATAGAATTAGTATCATAGCAAAAATAGTCATGAAAACTTTGATTGGATATTAAATTAACAACTTCAAAGTGTATATACCAAATTGAATTTTATGCAAAATTCAGGTACCAAATTTAGCACTTTCCCTAGATAAAATTGTATTAATCGCTTCCTTTATACTTTTCATCATGTATCTTTCAAACAAAGGGCACTAAAACCTAATGTATTAGCACACTTGAACATTGTCTTGGGATTGAAAAGAGTCAAGCCATGCAAATTTTTTTGGAAATTTTGGATTGGAAACCCTAATGAAGTATTTTTATATAAGTGTTTCTAAACTCTTATTATTTTTTACTTGTCAACTTGATTGTTGGAGTTGTTTTAGGGTGAATATTATATTCAATACTTGAACTTAACCAATTTGCGCAATTAACTACATCAAGTTTAAAAGGGTTAAATTACACTAAAAGGTCATAACATTTAAGGATAAGTTCATTTTAGGTTCCAACTTTCCAAAAGTTCATTTTGGATCCTAACATTTGAAAAAGGGGGTCAATTTGCGTCTCCAAGGACACGTGTCAATAGAAGAGCATATTTAATTAAAACTTAGAAGACTCTTCTCCTATTAACACATGTCACTGGGAACCCAAATTGATCCACTTCTTCAAACATTAAGATCTAAAATGAACTTATCCCCAAATGTTGAGACCCAAAATGAACTTACACTCAAACGTTGGGATCTTCTAGTATAATTTAACTAGTTTAAAAGTATCAATTTATTATCTAAACTTTACTCACTTTTGCAATTAAATATTGAACTTTGCAAAATTTACAATTAGTTACTTGAACTTTGCCTATTTTTACAATTAACTAGCTCATCTAGATACATGAACTCAAAAAGTTTATAGGAATTAAATTGATACTTTTAAACTTTAGGTAGTTAATCATACAAATCGATAAAGTTCAAACACCAAATATGAAAACCCATCATTTATTAGGATTATGTATTTCATTTAACGAGTTTTAAAATGATGAATTTGATGATTTAATGTGTTTATTGATTTGTCTTAATGTTGATTTGTGATTAATTGATTTGTTTAGCTACTATGAAAACATTTATTAGATAGGTTAGAGATCTACAAAAATTGATAATCAAAACAAGCACATCTTAGGATTTTTAAGAATTCTAAAAGATTCATCATATGGATATGCAGGCTTGAACTCATACATTAAATGTAATTAGAAATATGAATTTTGGTGTAAAACGTGCTAGGTACTTAATTCCTACTAGAGTAGTAACTGCCGATGTGAGTGGATTATTATAAAGTTGGTAATCATAGATAAATCACCTTGATAGAATGATCTATGATGAAACAAAAGTTTTGCTACTATAGAAGGTAGGTGACAAATAATTAACTTTAACATCGTTAATAGGCATCACGCTAATTAAAATGAAGCTATATTTGCAATATGTAAATCAAATATTTTTATCATCTCTCGATCTCGAACCCTTGATTACACAATTTTGTGTTCAATTAGTATTTTAGTTTTGGGTTAATTTTACAAATAGTACCTAAAATTTAGCAAAATATGCACTTAGATACTTGAACTTTGAAATTGATAAATTTAATAGGTAAACTTTAAAATTGATCAATTTAGTACCTGAAATAACTTTTTGTGAACGCCAATAGTATATCCATAAGTTTCTTCAAGTAATAAATTGATTGATTTCAAAGTTTTTTCAAGCGCTATATGAACAATTTCAAAGTTTAGGTACTAAATTGATCAATTTTAAATTTCATGTATCTAATTGAATATTTTACCAAAGTTTAGTTATCATTTGTGGCATTAACCCAGTTTTTAGATTTAATTAATATCAAAATTCAATTGCTTGTGTAAACCCCCAAATTTTTGGAATCGGTTTAAGCCTAAAACCCTAAATCGAAAGTCAACCGGAGCTCTAATGGTCAACAAAACCCTAGTTATATGAAATATCTTAAGTCCGACAATCCCGAATAAGCAACTTGGTAAGGATAAGTAGAAGTTTATAATGTAGAATAGTGCGAAATTATCTAAGACAACATAAAAAGATCAGATTAGTAAAACCGCAACTCGATTTGAACCCGATCGGACATGGTTCTTGAAAAACGTGTCCTGGAGCCTAAAATAGTAAAAATATTCCGAATATACCGTTAGACTCGTAAAAATATAAGGTTTTCAAAAATATCAATTTTGTAATTTTTCGGTAAGTAAAAATAACAGATATCGCATTTATACGCGTATTTTCTTACTACCGGTACTTTATTAGTCATATCTACTTTATATTACACTATTCATTACTATTCTACACTATTTTTTTATCTCTACTTTTTCTTACGCCTACTCTTACAAACACCATAACCTATTACCTTTACTTTTTACCCTTCCCATAACTTTATCTCACATCTACCTTACATATTACTTCTTTTAATTAACAAAAAGTAAAAAAAAAATAAAATCTCTCCCCTCTCTATCAAAATGGCTGGCGCCCCCCCTTGTCCCCTCTCCTCAAATTTGTTTCAATTTTTATTTATTTTAATCATACAAAAATTCCTCTACATTTTTCTATAAATACCACCCTCCTTTTTCACTTCTTTCACATAATTACTATCACAAATTCTTACAAAAACTCTTTCAAATTCTCCTCTCAAAACTCTCTCCAAATATCTTCCCAAAACTCTCTCAAAATAATTCCAAAACAACTTCTACCTACAACAAAAACCCATAACCACATAATACTACCAAAGTCTTCTTTAGGTAACCATCTTCTATTATTTTCTTCTTCTCATGTCATGTAACTTTACATGACCATAGTGTGAGTTTCCAAAGACTAAATGTTATGGAAGCTACATTATGTTCATGTATTGTTCTTGTTCATGAAAATCTATTTATGTTCATGTTATTATTTTTCTTCATATATCTAAGTATTATTATCTATATATATAAATATACTTATTCTTTAGAGCATATAAGCTCACTTGTAATTTATTTATTTTTATGCAATGCAATTTATTTATTATTCCATTGCAATTTATTTATTCATTCCTTGTTATTTTAAGACTAGTCTCTAGTCTTAGACTTATCCTCATCAAGTCAAAACAAATTTTTCTTTGTTTCATTTTATTTTTATTTTGGGACTAATCTATTTCTTAGTCCCCCGAGCCTTGAAAAAGCTAAGACTCCCAATACTTGACTTTATTATTTATGTTACTTTGCTTGCTATTATTTTCTCATAATTCATGTTCATTTAAATTGTTGTCCAAAATTTCAAGTTCTAACAATAATTGACAAAAATGAGATTTTGACACTTAGAAATAAGTTTATGAAAAGTATAAGATCTATGGTTTAAACAAAAATGAAGTTAACTCTTTTTAAGTTACACAAAGAACCCACTAAGATTTTAGAAACTACTCTTTACTATAAAAAGCTTCTTAAAACACTTGTTATTCAATGTTGTTTTTATAAAGAAAATAAATTTTTATGCAAGGATAACTTCTATGAAATACATAGCATGAGGAAAGGATGAAAATTTTTCAAATAAAAGATTTTTGCAAACAAATAGATAAAGAAATTTGTATAGGAAAAATAGTATTAATATAGAAAACATAGAAAGAAGAAAAGTTATTTTCAAAAAAGTTACTTGGAAATATATATATATATATATAATATACATAAGCCAACATAAAACATCTTTGGAAAACAAAGGAAACAAAATATTCATTTTAAGAGACCTACAAGAATAAATTCTTGTAAACTATATTTTTCTAAAAACTCCAAAACCGACATGATTTTACTTGAGCAACATGAATGGACAACAAACACTTGAGCATGGATAAATATGAGCTAAGTAACCATAAAAATAGAATTTTGCAACTATATAGATAACTAAGTATTTATCAAACGAATTTTGATTGCTTGAACCATAGTTGTTTTTGTGTTGGAAAAATCCATGGTGAATTTTGTCACCACTGTTTTAGAGCCTATATGACCTTGTTTGTTAAAAATAATTTTAGAAATGGGTAGATCTTTTCGAGTAGATAGAAATCGGTATATTATATGCGCGATTCCGAGTTAAAATGACCAAGTTATGGCCATTTTAAGTTGGAACTTTCATTTATACTAACTTTAACGTTCTTTTGATATTGTTTTGTCAAAATTCAAGAAAATCATCAAGAAATACTCATTGTGGGTATTTTCTTTGGCTAGGTGATTCCGAGGAAGGATATCTTTATCTCAAAGATTATTTCGACTAAGAGAAGTGTGTGAAAGACTCATCCGCGTAGAGGAATAGTCGATATGGCATCATGAGTTTATTTCCTTAAATGTTATACTTGTTGTGCTTGTAAATTAGTTGCATTAGAGCTAGGAAAAGACGAATGGATATATATGTAAAATGATTCTTTGAAAGAATCTTAAGAATATCGAGGCCGGAATTGGTTTAAATGATTGTTTTAGTATAACACTTGCTTTGTATGAAATTCTTTGATCGCCTTGAATTTGATAATAATATTATGATATCATAAATAAACGGATTCATGCATACAACGAAGTGAGTCATATTGCATTTTGGGTTATTATCCTTGGGTGAAAAGGATAGTAAGCTCATGTCGAAAGCAACACTTGGCGGAGGATCCGAAAGCGATTTCTTGGCGGCGTCATGGAAAAAGGGAATTGCTTGGCGGAAGATCCGAAAGCAAGGCTTAATTCAAGTAAACTTCATATGCTTGGCGACATTGATCGAAAGCAAAAAAATTTTTACTAAAACTACTTGTTTTGAGGTTATGTATCACCGAACCCCGAATAGAGGGTGCAAATCCATTCAGCATATAGTTCCCAAAAAACTATATGCCTTGTTTGCTTATGTGTATGTTGCACTCCACTTGTTTGATTAAATAACTTGTTTGAAATTTTGTTACAAGAAGTTATTTATGGAAATAATTCTCACTAAGCCTGTTAGCTTATACCCCCATAGATATCTTTTGCAGTTTCCCTATTTGTGGTTGAGGCCATAAGGACCCTGCGGTCAGGTACTTCCTTTTTGGATAAAGGAAATTTCGGATGAAGTTTAGTATTAGAAATGATGTACAAATGTTCTTGTAATAGATTAGTGATTAAGAGAAATATCCCTAAGTTTGCAAAGATCATTGTTATAAGTGAATGAATATTATAAATCCTCTTTTCTTAATATGTTATTGTATCTTCTTAAGCTTCATAATTCCATGAATGGTCCTCTAAAGTTGTGAGAGTACGTCTTACACTTAATATAAAAGCTTTTGGGAATGGCTAAGGTTGTCATACTTAAGCTTTAATATTAAGTGTGGCGGACTGTCACGTTTAGGGTACCTTTTGGAGAATGACAGCTTGGCTTAGAGAAAGTTTTGTATAATCTAACTTAGCTCAAACTCTTTTGGGATCAATCTTACTTCTACCATTACCATACACTTACAAGTAGGATACTTGCTTAAAATCAAAATTTAACAAAGATGCAACCATACATAAGTAATGACCTTGGTAGCGGTTAGATACAAAGTTTGAATTGATATAATTGTTTTGAGTAATGCTTTAAATTTATAAACCAACATTCTTATTGTGGAACCTCTTTTTTTTTTTTTTTTTTCCTACTATAAGAAGTTGGCTTCCAATTGTGACTTCAAAATGGGAATGGAATAAACACAATGCACCATAAGGTTTTAAATAGAGCTACAAAAGGATCGAGCTACTCGCAAACTATTTGAGACCGACTTGTTTCAAACCGGCTCAGCTTATTTACCTAAACAAGTAAAGCTTAAACTCAAACTCAGGCTCGTTTTGATAAATGAGCCAAGCCTAAGCTTATCTTTAGGCTTGTGAACCAAGCTCATTAACGGCTCATGAGCCAAGCTTGTGAATAGGCTCATTAAGGGCTTATTTAATAATAATAATATACCAAAATGAGCCAAGCTCAAGCCTAATCTCAACACGAGAATCCTTATTGTACTCAGGCTTGGTCTTGTATACTTCAGACTCGTTAATAGTTTAGCTCGACTCGAGCTCGTTAAGTCTTTAAACAAGCAGAACCTAAGTTGATAAAAACCGAGTTCATTTACACCCTTCAACTTCAAATGTAGAGGTTGATATGATTTTGATTGGGTGGATTATATTTTTTAGCTATTATATATGTGAAATTTATATTTTTACTATTGTAAGTATAGAGGGAAAAAATTTTATTTATATTTGTTACAAATTTAACCAGGTTCTAATCTTTATTCTTTATATACTCATGATAAGGTAGTAATATATATAATAGCTATTTTCATTATTTGCTTTCGCGACGTCATCTCATGCATGGTATTGGTTTTAGTAGGTTGCTAGCGGGACTAAATAAAAATACTTACCACCTGGATACCATTTTAAAGGAAAGCATTTATATTTTGGCATCTTGGAAGAACATTATTGGTTTGGAGACCGGAATCGTACATGCGTTATTAATGGGGTGTTATATGTTGGGAGTTTGTGAAGAGACATGGATCCTTCTTGATATGGGAAAAATATCTCTAACAAAATTTCTTAGGTTGATTTTTTTTTTTCTTCTATCGAATTTTTCTAAATGACATATAATTTGTCAAATATAATAATTGAAATTTGCACAAAAATTCAATTTGATACCTAAATTTTAAAATGGTTAATTTAATACCTGATCAAAATTTTTGTAGCTATTTATACTACCTAATTAACACCATCTGTTTTATTTTTTGAGGTGGAAGAAGTAGTTTATCACTGCTAGATGGTATTGATAACACTAATAAAAATTCAATGATATACTGTATTTTATAACTTAGACTTTTTTAAAAAGAAATTGGTTTTGCAAACTTTGTTAAGAATATATTAAGAATGGCCACAAAAACTTGATTTGGTGTTAAATGGATCACCTTAAAGTTTAGATACTAAATTAAATTTTTGTGTAAAATTCCGGTACCAAATTTAATGTTTATCCTATCATTTACATACTATACTCTATTTTACGTAAAATTAATTTCTAGCACTAAATAAGTCTTTCCAACATATTTATATAAAACACAACCAATCACTTGAAGTATGTCATTTTCAAAATATATATGTATATATATGTATTTAAAAAAAAAAAATCTGTTAACAAGAGATTTTGGGTGCTTGATTTGTTAACTAGGAACTATTTGATTGTTTTAAATGGTTGTACAGCTTAAACTGGATCACTCTTGTATTTTAATCAAATGAAAATATGTATTTAGTATCTAAAATCTAGTTGATTTTTAATTAATTTTTTGTGCCTTAAGATTATTAATTTCTCTACATAGTTAAACTTTTTAAGTTCATTCTTCTCTACTAACTCCTTTCAAAACCATCTCCCATGTTAGCTTTTTGTTATTAGTTGTGATCTGTCTCATGTCTTAAAAGATTATTTCAATAAAAATATTCTATTTAGATGTAGGTAAGTAATATAAATGGTATCTTTTAAAAAAGAGTTAATAAACGTGATAGCTATAATTATCAAAAATCATATAATATATATTGGTATTACAAAGAGCGAGAGGCAACCATATCTGATATAATCCGGTCTAATCCATTTGGGAAACCAATTTTAATATTATCATGTTACAAGGTCATTGCTAAAAATATAAGATATTCTAAGTGTAATGTTTTCATTAAAATAATTGACTAAGACACAAGACAATCCATAATTGATGATTTGGACAAACAACTCAATACATAATACAAGTAGTATAAATGATCTCAAAATGTCTAGTTGGGTATGGAGATTGGCGATCGGAAAGTTTCTTTGTTAATGAAAAAAGGCCTAAAAATGTACCAAGTATCATATTACCCATTTAATAAATATTGAAATTGTAGTTATACATTGTTTATTGCACTTATGGGCACTCAACTTTTTATATTTAGAGTGTTTTCATCCCCAAATCTTAAAAAAATAGAAAATTTGCATTTTGATTCCTACACAAGTACTTTAACGTTGATTAATATATATTTATTTATTGAATTTTAGTACTTTATTATTTATTTTATCTAGTAGCAAAATGGTAAAAAATGTTTTAAAGTATACTTTAAAGATTTGGGTGTTTAAGTGCTTAATTTGTAATGCAAAGAAATTAAGTGGACATAAAACAATTTGAAGGATGTATTTACAAATTATCCTTTATTTATTTTTTTAATTTTCACAACACTGCTGACGGTGTTGATAACAATGAGCTATAGGACGTAAACCGTAATTAAAAAGGACCAATACCATAAAATATGTTACTCTTTAAGTTCACAATTTCGCCAATGATATTAATAATATCTTCTTAATTTCATATTCGAATTTTTCCTTGTAATGGGAAAAAAAATTCACTTTTTTCTTTTTTCTTTTTCATTATAATTGATCATCCATTTTTAAAAATATTAGCATATTCCTACTTCACTTCACTGTCCATCTCGTTTGTATGCCTTTCATTCGTCACTTTCAAGCCGAGCTGATTCGATGGAGTTTAGCGAGGAGTAGCGCGTGTTCTCGTCACTTTCAAGCCGAACTGATTCGACGGAGTTTAGCGAGGAGTAGGGCGCGCGTGTACTCGTCAGTTTCAAGCCGTGCTGATTCGATGGAATTTAGCGAGGAGTAGGACGGGTGAGGTCCAGGTGCAGCTGCTGCCCTGCGACTTCCGACAAATCACCTAATTACCTGGGTGGTGATGCACTGGCATTTTGTGTGTGTGCGCGCGCGTGTTTGTATGATATATGCATGAGTATGCCCATGGAATTCGATGTATGAAAAAAGATTACTTATAAAAATATGCTGTGTGTTTTAAAATTTTATAAATAAATTATTTAAGTTTAAATTTATTGATAAATACATAACTCATGTTTTAACATTTCAGTAATAAAGTGATCTGAGTTTTATTTTCGATAAATACATAACTTATGTTTTAGTAATTTTATAAATAAGTAATCTGAGTTTTGATTTTTAACAAATATATAATTTGTATTTTGTCATTTTGTGTTAATAATAGATTTTGAATATGTAGCCTTTTTTCATTAGTACATAATGTTATTAAACAAATTTAATCAATCAATGAAAAAAATCCATATATCCCTAATACATATTGTGACAAATATTTGTCATGCATTTGCAAAAAATAAAAAATCAAGTCACTTATTTGTAAAAGCACAAAACTCAAGTAATGTATTTGTGAAAAATAGAACTTAGGTAACTTAATTACCAAAATATAAAAAACACAGGTTATATATTTACCAAAAACCAAAACTCATATCACTTATTTGTAAACTACTAAAACATTGGTCATGTTTTAGTAATTATCCCTATAAAAATTGTGATATAATACAAGTATAGCTCGCATATGGAAAATAGAAAATAAATTATACTTATTTTATTAAATATATTTTATTATTTAACTCAGAAAAATCAACACCTAACTTTTGCACAAAGAGAGGGGGAGAGAGAGGCAAAAGTAGGAATATAGTGAAATCTTCAAAGTTATATATGTTAAACACTTTCTAAAATTACAAATCAAGGAATATAATTTCTACAACTGGAAGCGATTATAATCTAGTTCAATTTGTCATTATCAATATAACAAAACTAAAGTTGTATAAAGTATTTACATTAAATTTTGGGTAAATATTATATTTGATATCACTTGATAGGCTTTGTTTAATCCTGGCCTAATAGTTCAATAGCAACCGAATGGACCAACAATAAGGTCCTCAAGGTCCATCAAACACTCCAGACCATCTTAGCCCATGGGCTTTAGTCAATCACCAACCTAAAAGTCAATCTCCTGCCATAGGTACATACAAGGACCCAAACCGAGATCCTCCTCCTCTAAGCTCCTCCTCTACGAAGTTGCACGTTCAATAACATCTCCTTGGTATCTCATATCTCCTTAAAAGTACTCTAAACCTCCTTAGCTTGTCATATCTCCTTAGAAGTAATCTAAACCTCCCCGGCTTGCCATATCTCATTAAAAGTATTCTCAATGTCCCCAACTTATCATACCTCCCTAGGGGTACTCCATAAAAAAATAGCTCTCTACCTACCTAGTTACTCTTCTCAAATGATCACCAATAACATCTTGGGTCTAGGTCAACTGCCAATAGGGAGGATCCTCACTCTCTTTATTTCTATCCCTTGGGAATACACCATGTGGATAGAGAATATTCTACGAGTCCTTACTCTAGTGTGACTTTCGCCTATAAACAAAACCCAAGGCCACAAGCCAAGGGGTGGTGATATTCACACACTTAATTTACACATTGACTCTCTCTCGACTCACTATTGACTTAAGTATCCAAGTGACTGTAGCGATCACTTCTCATCACATCACTAATTGTGTTTTCTAATGGCAGGCATTTAGATCTCTACCATTAATTTTCCACTTGTAGGAATATATGAAATTTTTACTTATTTTTGCAATTAGTTGTATAAAGTTCAATAATGTAAATTTATTACCTACAAACCTTTTCAGATTATTTATAATATCTTGATTAACACCATTTAAGTAATTAATTTTAAATAGTTAAGTATGAAAATTATAAATAAAGTTCAATCACAAATATAATATTTATCCTTAAATATTTATGGGAAATTATTAAGGAGTACTTTGAACACTTTTACTAGTTTAAGAATAGATTTTTTTATTTTTATTTTTTTCACTTCTTCTTTGTACCAAATGTGCTGCAATACTTTAAAATTTACAGTTTTTCGTTATCAAGCAATTTAAGAAGTGAACTTAACAACTGGACATGTTTGTATTATAATCTAGCCTTGCATGTGAAATAATTCAAATAATTGAATTTAAAAACTTGAAAGCCCACCTATAATTAGCATTAGATAAAGAAAATAAATCCTTTATGGGCTGCTTCTCATGTTGCCGCAATCCAAGTGAGAGCCAGAGGCAGAAGATTTCTATTTGGATTAGTGGAATACATGATTTCTTCTTCTTAATCAATATAAAATTCTTGATAACCTTTTGTATCAATCAAGTTGTAGAGAGACTATTGAAGCTAAAACATAGTAGATTAATTGATGGCCAAAGCTGGTTATAATTAACTAAGTCAACAGTTAAGTACCTAGCCAGCAAACATTAGCTCAGCTAGTAAGGTTTCGGCTCATGATCCTCAGTGGTCATGGGATTGACTGTTGTAGTAAGTAAAAGTGTCTTTATTGTGCCTGAGGTCGTGGGATTAGTCTTTATCAATATTAGAATGCTGCTAATAGGTCCCCTACTCATCCAATTTTTGGTATGGTATCGCCCTGGTGATCTCTACCGTAATATATGATGGAGGGTAGCTATGGTCTCCTATGGTGGTGACCGAAATCAAAGCCATCACGAAATTTTTTACTGGTAAACAAAAAAAAAAAAAAAAAAAACAAAAACAAAAACAAAAACAGTTAAGTAGCTATAAGTTGATTGGTTTAAAACGAACGAAGAAGGCCATGTTAATAATGGATCGGACCCAGATTTACTATATGAAGAATGTGTATTAAAAGTAAAAATGAGACATCAACTTTAATTGATGGTTTTATTGAAATTTACACTGCAATTTGAATTTAATAGGCACACATATTAGGAAAGATTAACAAAGACCACCCTAAAAAATTCTTATAGGAGCGGGCGTAGTTTTTCGTTTTGCAGACGGAAGAAACTTTCCCTTGAGGTGGAAAACAATTTTAATGAAACAAACTGATATCTTTTTAATGAAATATCTGTGTATATATACGTATAGAAGCAAGATATCTTTTCTTTCCCTCTGCTCTCTAGTTTTACTTTTTCTTTTCTTTTTTTTTTTTCTTCGCACGTTCTCTCTCTTTTCATGCATATCGAACACTGCCCAGAAGCCAATAACCAATATTTTGACGGACATATTGGAAAAGCTTTAACACGAAAATTCCATGATTTTCTGAGCAAATCATTTTAACGATTGGCTGACATAACAATATCTTTTTTTATCAAGAGCAAGAAATATCTCGAATTTTTTAAGGATAAGGAACAAAAATAAATTAATTTAGAAGAATTTGAAAATTAGAAGAATTAGCATGAATTACTTTCATATAATATTAGGTATTTATTCTCTTTATTTGATGTTATTAATACTGTCTATTTTAATTTTTGGAAATTCTTTAGAATATCAAAAATCGTTTTTTATGTTTTTTTTCCCTTTCTTTTTCATAGTTCATAAAGCAATTTTTCTTTCAAATAGATCTATCTTATGTAGTGCATATAACAAGTTGAAGAATTTTTACTAAAATAACTTTTCTTTTCATAAATATCTTTATTGATATGGATTTCTCTTAAAGTATTCTAAAAATTTTTAACAATCAAGTTTCTAAGTTATGGTGAACACTAATTTTATCAACCTTCCAGGATTATGGCATACTTTTAAACTCATTGATTATAGAAAATTGTGACTCCTATCAAATCTTGTATATCAATCTCATGAATTAATTAAAACCCAATTTATTTGCCACAATTGGTGTATCATATTGATAAGACAGAAACTTACCTATTTTTACCCACCTTAAAAGTATCATTTACATGTAATTATTGATTTAAAAGTAGTTAATAATATCTAAAAAATGGCAAATTAGTTGCAAAGTTGAATCAATTTACAACTAATTTGTATTGTTTTTGTCGAATCGGGGTTTGGTGTCTAGACGCTAACCCTAATGGCCTACTACATTGCAAGGATAGTGCAAACGCTCATTAGATGAAGGTAGGAAGCTTTGTCAATAAATTAAAGTCGAGGTGGGTATCTTTCTTCTTGTTTAAACACTAGTTCATATGTTGTTCGGACTACTTGCTTAAACCTAATGGAAAATTATTTGTAAATTTGAATCAATATACACTTAATTTGTATTAGTTTTGTTAAGTTTTGTCGAATCAGGGTTTGGTGTCTAGATGCTAATCCTCATGGCCTGCTACATTGCAAGGATAATCCAAGGGCTCATTAGATGAAGGTAGGATGTTTTGTCAATAAATTAAAGCCAAGACAAGTATCTTTCTTCCAATTCAGACACTAGTTCGAATACTAGTTCAGATGTTGTTCAGGCTACTTGCTTAAACCAAATGCATGTACAAAATAACCATACTCAAACAATGCTTTGACATATATAGAATCTAGGTGATATAAATCAAGGTATCTAGGTGCCATCTACAAATCATAAATAGGCTATCTTATGTCTTATTTGAGAAGACTTCCCATTTCTTTGTTTTCTTTAACAATGCTTCGTACATGGTGTAGGCTTAATATAGCTTTAGGTCTTTAGAGTAGTTTTAGCTATTTCTTGTATCTTGGAAGCTTAGAACACATTTTGGAGGAAGGATTCTTGCATATCAATTTAAGATATGTAAAGCCCCATACTTTTTTTCTTTCCAAACTTATATCTATGAGTTTGTTTTCAATGAATATGTATATCTTTGTGTGTTTTTCCTTTAAAATATGTGTAGTTAAGCAAATTATAGGGGGTTTGGGATTGCTTGATAGTGTTTTGAATGCAGATCTAATTGATTTCCTATATAATGTAATGGATTGTGTAGAGATTGGTTTTACGGGTTTATGAACTTTATTAAAACTTGATTAACCACTAATTTTAGTAGATTAGGTTGTGCAAATACCATAAATAAATTTGTCTTATGCTTAAATCCATTTTGGTGATTTTCAAAACACATGTAACAATGGTATCAGGTGTAAAATTACTAGAATTCACTCTTGTATTGTGTTGAAATTGTAGCTCATCACACATAATACTAGGAAAATCCACAATTTCTATCCAAAAATGTATAGCAAGCTACAAAGACTATGCATTAGGTAGATCCTATAAGAAATTTGTCTTTGTGTTTGTTATAGAGAGAACCTCATTACTCGTAACTAAGAATGGACTCTAGTGAATTTAAAATAAATTCATCCAATCAATTACAATTATATGCCTAAAACATTCAATAGTCATACCTAAGGATAATGATTACAATCCAAACTTTTTTATGAATAGAGTTTTTGGTTGTAGTTTAGTTATCTTGTGTTAATTTTAGTTTAATGAATTAACTCTTAATTTGTTAGACATGGATTACAGTAGTAGGTGAAGTCTATCTTTTAGCTTGACCTCCTTGTGGATATGACCAGATGTGTCATTAGATTTTATCACTACATATGAGTTGACACATTAGTTAGTGAAGTAGTATCACGTGTTTTTCTTGTTAAAATCCATTTTATTGAAATTTCATGTGTACTCAGCATGTGCCAGCTTTCGGCATTGTGGCCACGGATGTGTTAAGCTAATATTAGATTTGATGAAGACTTTGAGACTAAGTCATTTTCTTTCTTATTTTAGTTATAGATTAGTTTTGTTTATTTTGTATTTCCTATTGTTGGTGACAGTTTTTCATTTTTACCGTTTGGGTTTTTGCTTAAATTTCATATTTTTGGAATTACTGCTATTTGTTGTTGGATCTCATGTGAAATTTCCTACAAGTACTTCTAGTTGATAGAGTTTTCTGTTATTGGGTAGTTTGAGAAGAGTGTTGAATTTGATAGATTTTTGTGGTTTATGCAAAGGTGGGGAGACTTGGAGTTGGTGGTACAATTTTTCCTTGAAATCGAGCGAACTTTTTTAGGCACTTATGAGAAAGAAGGGAATAACAAATGGATCGATTGGAAAAAAATGGAAATAGCTTGAATAATAGTGAAAATGAAAATGAGTGTAGTGTGAATAGTAATATAGGAAATGAACAATTTTGAGCTTTATAGGAGTACTTAACACCCAATATCGATGAAATGGCACCATCAATAGTCTAGTCTACTATTTAAGCAAACAAATTTGAACTTATGATAGCGCTCATACAAGTGGGTGCAACTTAACCAATTTGGAGGATCACCATATGAGGACCCCATGATCATCATCAAAACTTTTTACAATTGTGCTCCACTATGAAAAAATAATGGGGTGTTGATGGTGTGATATGGTTAAGGTTATCTCCTTTTTTTCATTAAGAGATGAAGCAAGGAACTGATTAAGTTCACTGCTACCAAACTCTGTAAATACTTAAGACTAGCTAGCCTAAAGAATTCTACCATACTTGTTCCCACCTAGCAAAATCATAAGGCATAGATAATGATATTTAGGCAAGTTTACAAGATTCATTATTTGAGGCTTGGGAGAGATTTAAGGAGTTACTTAGAAAATACCCTTACCATGGTTTGTCAGGTGAAGTTCTTAAGAGAACAAATGTCACTTAATCTAAGATTAAACAATTAAAGAGTTAATGCTTATGAATTTCCCAAAACCAATTTCAACTAATAGAAATATATCGTCTTGTAGAGGTAGACATAGAAGTACTTTTGCTCCTTTTAGTAATATGTAGTTGAAGGAAGTAAATGGAATGAATAACTTCGGTCATGGAGCAAGAAAAAACTATAATTATGACTCCAACACTTATAACCTTAATTGGTGTGATCACTCAAATCTAGCTTAAGGTAGAATTGTTGGAGAAAGGGCTTGTGAAAGAAAGTATGAGTCTTTGCTCTATTCCAGTGTTGTAAGTTCAAAGAGTTTATGACCGTTTGTAAACCCAAATTGACAAGATCAAGCAAATTAAGGATAAGAGAAGGCGATGAGTTATATGTTAACTTGGAGACTCGGTATGGATTCATCTCAAGGAAGATAGATTCCCTAGCAAAAAAGGATAGAAGTTAGTTCCTTAAGCCGATGGTCCTTTTAAAGGGTAAATTAAACTAGAAGGTATCAACATTTAGGAATAAGTTCATTTGTGATATCAACGTTTCAAATGATTAAAAAGAGGCATCAATATTTCACAAAGTGAATCAAATAAGATATCAACATTTTGAAAAGTTCATTAGAAATATTAATGTTTCAATTAATTTTTAATTAAGTTTCTTAAATTTTCATCAATGGTCAATTGTTAATACCTTAATTGACTCGCTTTATAAAACGTTAAAACCTCTTTTGAAGCACTTGAAACATTGATACCTTAAATGAACTTACCCCTAAATGTTGATACATTCTAGTGTAAGTTACCCTCCTTTTAAAATAATGGAGCATGTTAATGATAATGCATATAGGTTATATTATCAAATGATTTTAGGGGAGTTTGATTGACTTTCAATGTAGCCGATTTGTCTTCTTATTCGCTTGATGATTTTGATTCTGATTTGAGGGCAAATCTTCAAGATGATAGGAATCATGGATTAATTGGTCCTATAGCATGAGCTAAAGCTAAGAGAATTCAAAACTTGGCTCAAAGAGTCTTGCGAGGAGAACCAACCAAAGATGAAAAGGAATTATTTCACAATTATTTTATTCATTTTGCAGGCAAGTATGATTTAACTTTAGTTAAAGTGGAAGATACGAAGGAGATAAACACATTAGATGATCAAAGAGTTCCAAGCCTAGTGCACTAGCCGTATCCAAGACTGTGGAGTGTTTAGTATCTCAACTGTCGAAGAAGTTTGATCCATACATTGATAGACACAACATGTATGGAAGGTCATATGCTCATGCCATAGGATGGCGTAGGCCATATTAGTTCATATCACAAAAAGAGAGACATCAAGAGAATGCCACACCTTATCCCACAACCTGTAAACCCCTGTTTTCTAAGCCCTAAACCTTAAGCCGGAAAGTCTACCGGAGACCTTAAGTCAACCGATCTTGAGTAAAACCCTACAGTTTAGATCTTGAAAACCCGAGTTCGTAAATCGAGGAGTTGAAAAATAATTAAAGTGTTTAGAATAGTCCGTAATAATATTTGAATTATTAAAAATATCATATAGGTTCAATTTCGGCTTATTTCGAACCCGTTTGGATACTGCCTTGGAAAGCGTGTCCTGGGGCTCAGAAAATTAAAAATATATCTTTAATATTTTTAGACTCGTATTTTTATAAGGATTTCAAAAATATCAAGTTTATAATTTTTCGGATTCTAAAAATATCAGTTATAGCTCATATAAGCTTATTTTACTCTTACCGGTAACTTAATTGTTAAATTTCTAAAAATAATTTAATTGATTATTTTATTTAAATCATAAAAATTCTGCCACTTAAATAAAAATATTTTTCTTAATTTATTTTATATATTTTCTTATTCAAAAAGCCACTTTATCAACCCATACCTCAAGTACACATACATTATCATTACTACACATTATTATGTCTTCTTTTGCTTTTTCTTACACTTCCATTTCCCAAAATTTGCAGCTGCCCATTCCCCATAAAATAGCCACTTTTCATTATTTTTAATCAATTATTTGATATTTTTAAAGTCTATTTTAGTTAGAAATGGATGCAACTTGTTACACATTCAAAAATACAAATTGGAAATCAACCACACACACTCCCACACTCCTCAAAATCACGACCAGCCCCTCCCCTTGTGCAGCTGATGTTTTTATTTTTTTTTTTTGCATTTATTTAACACACACACATCTCTATTTAAGCATCTTATTCCCTCCCTCTTTCATCTTTACAAACCCTATATTTTTCCTCTCTCTTTTCCTCTCTTTTCTCTTCTTCTTGGCTTGTCTTCTCCACAAACAAGCTGCCACCATTTTTATTTCTTGCTTCCATACATATTTCTTGCAAATATTTGAGGTAATCTTTCTCTTTTAGCTCTTATAAGATGTTCTAGGATGATACCATGGATGTTTCATGCATCAAAGGACATTCCACAAGCTTAAAAGGCTATGGATGATGATGCCAAGAAGTGAAACACTCCTCTAGATGATGATCTCTTTGTTCTTAGTATTTTTGTTATATGGAAGGCTTGTTTATCTTCTTGTTTTTGTGATAGCTTGTAGATCTAGAGTTTTATCAAGCTTTAGTTATGTTTATGTGTAGATCTAGAAGTTTAAGGCCTACTACTAAGTTTTTCTTATGCTTTCATGGTTATATATTGAGTAGATCTTAGATTCAAGTTGAATGAAAAAGTAAAATTCGTAACTTGTCAAGGCACCATTTAAAAACCCTCTTCAAGTCTTAAAATGGAAGTTTTTGTTAAGAAAATGAAGGTTTGATGGATGTATATCATCAAGACTTCATCTTACAAGAATCAAAGTTGATTTTCAAAAACAAAAATTGTATTTTCGGATCAAGACAAAGACCTAAAATAAAAACATGTTTTTCAACTCACAAATGAGGATTTTATTCAAGAAATGAAGGGTTCTTAGGATATAATATGTAATGGGTTGTTTTTCATGAGTTTTGATAAATTTTCAAGAGATATGTCCAAAATAAATTTATGAAAATTCGGATCAAGACCAAGACCTATTTTTGGAACCCATCATTCAACTTTAAAATGAAGATTTAGACAAAAATATAAAAGGGCTCTTGTATAGATATCTTAAGGAATGAATTTTCATAAGTTTAAATGAGTTTTCCTAAAAGTATTGCTTAAATCAAGTGTTTTGTAAAAGACAAAATTTAGGTCTTGTTTTCATTGTAAACTTCAAAGAGGAAATTCGTAATTATGGGGAGACCAATTTTAAAACCTTCTTTTTGATCTCAAAACAAGTATTTTATATTGAAAATGGAATGCTTTGATAATATATAATATAGGAAAATTATTTTCATTGAACTAAGTAAGTTTTAGTAAAGGAATTACTCAAAACAAACAATGAGTTTCAACTTGTAAATTTCGGTTTTATGAAAATGGATTCTTAGAAGTTTCATTTGAACTTTATGTTTGGTATTAGATAAGTGTGTAATCTCTTAATTTTGTTTTAGGATCCTTGCAAGCTTAGGACTAAAATAAATTGGTCTAAGTAGTTAAATAGAGTAGATATGGAAATTTTTCACAAAGGCTCAAATCTGGAATTTTCGTAACCCTACTGTACAGTATAGTTTCCGACCCCTAAATGACCTTAAATGTTTGAATTAACTTTAGAAATAGATAGCTCTTTCGAAGTAGGTATAAATCGGTATATTATAAGCTAAATTCCGAGTTAAAATGAGTTAGATATGACCTTTTTAAGTTAAGGATTCAACCTAGACGGAAATTGACGAACTTAGTAAATAAAATTGTTAAGTTTAATAGAACTTCATAAGAGATACTCATTGAGGGTATTCTTTGTACCTAGGTGAATTGGAGGACGGGTTACCACTTCCCGAGGACTATTACGACTAGTGGATTTTCACTACATGGACAAGTGAGTTCATTTCTCAATTAATTATGCTCTTGGATGTGCTTGTAGTAGTAGTGGCATTAGACTTAGGAAAAGATAAAATTGTGATTGAATGGTGATCTAAACTTGCATGAATGAACGATAAGTATATCGAGGCAAGCTTTGTTGCAATAATCTTGTATGAGCTAGTATAGATTTGGAATGTCTGAAATTTGTATGGTCACTTTTAAATTATCTAATTAATATACCATGATTATATGAATAAATTGTACATGCATATCACGTAGTGAGTCATATCATTGTCGAGTATCTTTGGTGGGACAAAGGTGTATTTGGGAGGCAGCGGGTCTTTAATGAAGGGGACTAGGGTTGCATGACTTATGGACCACCCCATTCGAATAATGAAACTATGGTTGCATGACTTATGGACCAACATTAAAAATTGTGGTTGCATGTCTTATGGACCACCCCACTTAAGATTGGGATTGTGGTTGCATGTCTTATGGACCAACTTTGGAATTGTAGTTGCATGTCTTATGAACTACCCCAAACCCCGAATGGAGGGCGTAAATTCATTCACTTATGACTACCGGAAAGTCATATGCTTGCTTGCTCATATGCTTGTGCATTCATATGGTTGCTTAATTATAACTTGCTTGTATAGATATTTTAGCTTGTCGAGTATGTTACTTGGAAAATGAATCTCACTAAGCATTAGCTTATACCCCAACAGTTTTTGTTGCAGTGTTCCTATTTTTGGATGTTCCGAGAGGACACTTTGTGCAGGTTTATCACATTGGATTAAAGAGCTTTTGAGGAAGTCGGGACCTAGTATAGGCGTGGACTTCTAGGAAAATCTCTTTAATGTAATTCAGATGTATGTAATTGGAGCTAAACGATGTAGACTCCTATTATTTTGGCGGGGGTATGCCCCCTTGGCTTTTGTAAAGTTAACTATTTATCTTGTTGTGATTTATATTCTTAATGCTATGTATGCTTTCTTAAGACTACTCGAATCAAAGTGTGATCCTAAAAGTTGTAAAGTACACCTTACACTCGATATGTAAACTTATGGGATGACTAAGGTGGTCATACTTAAGTTTAAGTATTGCGTGTGGTGGACTGTCGCGTTTATGGTACCCTTTGGGGCGTGACAAACCCATATGAGAGGCTATATGGCATTCCATTGCTTGTTCCATGGCTTATATGGGAGGATGTGCCAACCCAGTGTACTCATCTGAGAATTCTAGACCCTGTGCTACAGCTTTTGGTGTATCCCGTGGCATAAACTAACGAGTTATTTTATTAGTTTATGATATTTGGTTGTCAATTATTTATCAATCATTTGACACTTTTGATATTGAATACATTTTTAACAGTTTCTCAAACCCTTTTCTTTCCCCTCATCACAATGATTGTGTGAAAGTTCGTTGTTTTCATTGATCATGCGTAATATCGATTTATTAAAACAACTAATTCAATTCTTTTTCTTGGTACACAATATCCTTGAAAATGAATTGTCCATATTTTTGTTATTGGTTTTTCTTCAATCCTAAAAATAATAAAAACATAATATTTAGTTAAGACTTGTTCATTCCTGTTACAAAAGCAAATATGAAATTCCATCTTGCATCAAAGAGAAAAGCCATTAAAGAGGAGAAGATAAATGGAGAAAGAAAAGTAGAAATTGAGATTGAAGAGGAGGAAGTAGACAGGAAAATTGAGATAGTGGAAGAACAAGAGGAGATCAAGGAAAATGTACAGGTGAAAGTGAAACGGTCTAAACACCAACAGTAAGAAATTAAAATCATTTGAAGTCAATCAAAGTCAACTGTAACCACAAAGGGACTTAAATGACCCAATCTTTCAAAAATTTTAATTATGCACCAAACCAAAAACCTAAATTTTAGAAAACACAAAAACAATGCAAAATACCAAAATAACGTATATTATAATTATAGAATCTTTTGGATGAAAGTTTCATAAGAAAAAACAAAAAAAGGCAATTTGCAATCCTATTCTTGCAAAATTATAATTTTATCCATAACCAGGAAACAAGGGAAATGGAAATTTGAGAATCAGTTAAAACATTAATAATAAGTTAGAGATTACACTCATCTCAAAATTTAAAATGTAATTTGGCTAAGGTTTTACATATGGAAAATTGGATGCTCCAAATTTTGCTACATGGCATAACCTAAAAGGAACATTTTTTCCTTTTAAAACCCTCGTCTTTCCCTTATTCCTTTCCCATATAAATAGTGCCTTTCTTTTTCTCTTATTTCCTTTTCTAAAGTAATTTTTAAAACCCTAAACCCTTAATGACCTCCTTTAGTACCAATTAAATAGGATTGATAGAAATTAGCACTAATTAGGGATTAAACTTTGTGTTTCATTAGGTGAAGGGGGGAAGTGAAGAGAAAATATCCGCAAAATTCATGACAAGGTAAGAGTAATATTTCAAAGTGTTGTAACATGAGTTTTATTGCTTCCAAGCATAAAAATTGATTTAGGTACACTAATACATATTTTAGGTAGCTAAAAATTTAGGTGTTGGATTAGTTTAAGGCATTTAATATGTAATAAAGATAAATAAATTATAAAGAAGGGAAAGTATGTCATTTGATATAAAATAAAAGGGTTTTATGGGCAACCCTAAAATATATAAAAGAATTGTTAAGAATGGTCAAAGTGTCAAAGGATATTAAATAAGAAGGTTTTATGGTCAAAGTTTAAATATAATTGTATTGTGTTCACATGGCAAAAACTTGATTAAGAATGGATTTTGGCAGAGTGTAGGCTGCTTAAATTGGACATTAACCTAGTGTTTTTCCTAAGCAATATGTCTCTATAAATAGACCCTTAATCTACGAATTTATTACACCATTCCTCAGTCAAAACCCTAGATGAATTTGGACACGAGGAAGTCACGTGCAAATGATCGAAGGATTTTGGAGTAGGCCTATATTTAAGCTGCTAGCCTTTAATTCTAAGCTGTTAGCCTAAATGCAATGGACAACAGCCTAAACTCTAGCTTAGAGCCTCGGAGGAAATTTCGCAAAATTGTGGATTTTGGCCTACGCCGACATATAGGCCGCCAGTGTACTCTTATAGGCCGTTGACGTATCAAAGAAAGCCGTCGGGCTAATGTGCAGCTTTGAAGCTTATTTGTCCCCTCGAAGATTTTAAGTCGCCAGTTTTGTTTCCTTCTTGTCCAGCCTATAGCCCTAAGAGAAACCACACTATAAATAGTCCTATCTTCGGTCCTATCTCTCATAACCTGTCCTAAACTTTTAAAAACCCTAGCTGACACTCTCCGTAGTGGATTTCTTCAAGGAATTGAGTAAGTGATCTCTCATATTCCTTTAGTTCGTTTTAGAATGATTCTTTCTTAGATTTATGTTGTTGTTGATGAAGGAGGTTGATCATTAGTGGAAGTTGAAGGAAACCCTAAGTGTGGAAATTGGGGATTTGCAATTCTACAATCAATTGAAAGAAGGTATTCTTGTGAATTAGTGTTTCTCTATATCATTGCTGTTGATTTAGAGATCTCGGTTCTACAATCAGGAAGGTATGAAATCCAAGATTATAGGATTTTGTTGTTCGGTGATCTTAGAAGACAGGTGTATAGATTTTAGGGTAGGATTTAATTATGAATGTGGAATTAGATTTTGACTCGCTATATGTTGATAGTCAGGTTTCCAATGAAATTAAGGTTTGTAACCTTTTAAAAGATTTTGTAGGTAAATTTGGAGTTTTGGAAAGTGAATCCAGGTACGACCTTACCTTGCTTGTTGTTTGTACGTGTAGGATTAGAGAAATAAATTAACCTAATTCTATCAGACTTTTTAATTTTATTTGCTACTTGTGCTTGTTTATGGTTAGTAAAGACCACGTACAGTGGGATACTAATGATGATAACCTAATGATCTATGTGTGAGGGCGTCCCGGGTGGACTCATGCATAGAGATGATTTCGGTAGATTAAGAGTCGTTCCGGTCCATATGGCGGAACACAACGATGTGTAGGGAGTACCCAACATCAATATATATGTGTATAACTATTTTATATAAAAGTTGTGAATCGGGATCATGAGTTACTCCGGGTTTAGGACTAGATGCATATGGTTCTAAACTGTGCTGTTTGTTTCACTAATTAAAAATAATAATTTGTGCTTGTTATATTAGTTTTAGGAATGTATGTGATGTATGTTGGTATGTTCATGTGTATTTGTTTATGGTATGGCGTACTAGACGTTTTCGCTCAATCCTTATTTTTCCCTAGGTACAAGTGAAGATTTCATTATCTATGATTTGACGGGATACGACGTATTCATGGATCATGGGGATGGTGATAGTGGATTAGACTACCCAACTGATGATCAGTAGATTTTTGGATATGGAAGTAGGCAAAAATAGTTATTGAGAACATATTTAGATTTGATGTTTTAAAACTTTATGGAACTTGTTATTAGGTTTCTTTTGATTTAGAAGATTTGAAGTTCTGGATTGCATAGTTTATGAGATTTTGATATGAGATTTTAAAATATCCATTTATCAGAGTTTTGATGCTTTAAATTGACAACCGGTGGACTTAGTATATTATAGCCTTAGCGTGTAATTAATAAGAGAAGGACACATGGCGAGTTATAATGCGTTTAATTTAAGGCATTACAGAATCTCCGTTCTAACTTAAACAAGTGGAAAACCACACCTTAGACCAAGGTAAGACACTAAACTAACCCACTATGTAGAAGTTTTAGTATTTTTGGAGATGAACTTGTCATTCAATGTAAAATGGTATTTTAGTTTGATTGGAAATGAATTCCTTTCTGGAAATTGTGTGTGGATTGTGAAAATGGTGTGTGGGAGTAATTTATGCATGATTATAGGGAGATATGATGATGTGAATATAAGTGTTGAGTGTAGATGTTAATGAGCTATAAAATTGATGGAGTTTATGCAATATGAATATAATTGTAACATGAAATTGTAAAGAGTGTGGAATTGCAATCAAATTTGGAGATCTAGAAGTTAATGCAGGATTTAGATGTCTAAGTCATAAATTGCAGAAATAAGAATTATAAAAGTGTGTTAACTTGCAAATAGATCTTTGAAGATCAAAGCTCAGCTATTGGGAATGAAACATGACAAACATGAACTGCTTTATTTGAGCAAATAATGCAATACCTGCTACAAATGAAATGGAATAAGCACTTGATGAGTTGATCTTGATTTATATTAAGGAAAATTATTAGGGACTTGTGTGACTTAATGAATAGAGTTAGCAAATCTAAAGTGTAATTGATGTTCAATCGAAGAATGCATTTCAAGAGAGTTAAGAAACATATTGGAGGATAGACAGTGATTTCATCTTGGCATGAACTCATTTAGGATACCTTAAGGTTTAACACTATTATTGCTATACAATCACCATCCTTTCAAGTACTTACAAGTAAGACAATAAAAAAACTAGGTTCAAACAAATTCTTTTAGTCACTTAGAAACTCTAGTTACCACCCAGATTCCTTTCCCCTTCAAAAAATTAACTTTTGGATGATTTTGAGCATCCTTAGGAGTGAACCACCTATACATAAGCTCATGTACTTGGCTATGTACCAATTTGATCCAAAATCCCTCCTCCCCTAAAGATACATAACCTATATATGGACTAAAGTGTTTGACTATGTGAAAGAACATAGTCTATACATAGGCTAAAGTATGTGGTCATGTAAAAGAACACAACCTATACATAAGCTTATGTATTTGCCCATATACTTTTTTAACTTTTCATAAGCTGGTCAAGCCCCATCCAAATCATACGAAACTTATCTATTTCTTTCTTTAAGCCTAAATAATATCTCAAAGACTTCAAATCATGAATTTAACAAGTAACGATACCTTATATAAAAGCACACATCAAGTAATTACATTAAGCTCAAATTGTCCCATTGGAATTAATGTAATCTATACTTTACACTTAGAATAGGATACTAAGGACTATACAGGATTGGTGGACAATGGGAATCTATTCTTGAAATGTCAAAAATTAAATCCCACAAAAATATAGCCTACTAAGTGTTGGTTAACCTATATTCTAAAACTAACCCTAACTTACATAATTTAACTAGGATACTCGGCTAAATGAAACAAATGACATAGAAACCAAGGAAGTATTGTCCATCCATAATGCTTGTATCCCCAAAACATCAATTCCCTAAAAGTGCACAGCCAGTACATAGGCTCATGCACTAAGTTGTGTACCTCACTAACCACAACAAATGATAACCCTAGAAGTATGCATTTGATACACAATGTCATGTAATAGACCGTATGCCTCTTTATCCTCAATTCTCTTCCCTTAAAGATGCATAGTCGTACTTAACTGTGTAACTCTCTAACCCCTTGAACCCATTAAGTTCATGACCAATACATGGGTTCATGTATTAGTCTTAGGTCCCTAAACTTTTGTTCCCCTAGTAGTGCATAACCTGATACATGAGTCGTTTTCTTGGTCGTATGAAGGAATACAAGGATTACATTGGTTGTGTAACTAATAGTATATTCCCAAGGAACATTTGTACGAGCCTGTGCAGACTCCATGCACCCTTTTTAACTTCTTCTTTAAGCCTAAACAAACTTTAATGGGGTTCTTAAATGGACATAACTAAACTCAAAGGTCTTAAATGTAAAAAGTGAAAGTTAACTAAAGATAGTTGAGCTTAAATTGAAATCCAACTTCAATTGTGAACAATTACTAGACATCTAGTTTTGCAAGGGAGTTGAAAGCTCAAAACTGTCTTAAATGTAAAAAGTGAAAGTTGACTAAAGATAGTTGAGCTTAAATTGAAATCTAACTTCACTTTTGAACAGTTAATAGTCATCGAGTGATGCGAATGCATCACGGGCAATTCAATTTGACTTTAGTAAAGGATCGAGCATCAAATGAACTTGCCAGCTGAAGGTTGCTAACCTTCATTGCTATGTTGCCGGTATCCTTCTACACCGCTGGCCTTCCTATCTCAGAAAATAATTTCGATTTGTGATTTTAAATGTAGGTCGCTAGCTTATGAATAAAGGCCGCCAACCTTCTTTGCGCATCAAATTTATTCTTATTTTGTCTCTTTTTGTTTTTTTTTTTTTTTTTGGTTTAGTATATTTGGACTTTGGTATTTGTTTTGAGTTTAGTTTTTGTTAGAGATCAAAATAGTCATATTAAGAAGAGATTGTTCCTTTGAGAGAGATTTCTCTTGTAATTGCAACTTCTTGCAATGGTTTATGAATATTGAGATATTGAATTTCCTTTATTCATTTTCGTTGATAGAATCGTAGATTCTTTTGATTGGTGATCGGTTTTGTAATTTGTGAGTCATATCAAATTACAATTCTTATTACGAACCAGTTTTATTTTGTAATTCGTGAGTTATATTGGATTATGATCTCATTCATATCCTTTTTATTTCTCAGTTTATTCTATTTAGAAAACCCTAAAAAGATCAAAAACCCTAATTTTTAAAGGAAGGAATTTTTTACCCCCTTAGATCTCTATCATCAAGTTTTGGAAAGGGTGTTGAAAGCTCGAAACCAATCCATAGGTACGCGACAAATACGTGTTGCTTGTTAAGATAGAATCATTAACCATACTAAATCCTAAACTCAACCCAATTAAATGTTAGTTACTAATTGCCAAATTACCCTAAGAAGTGGCACCTTCAAACTAGGTTATGAACCTGATCAGAACTTCGTGGAGGATAGAGGAGTTTTAAGGGCCTAGGGCCCCCATGGAGCGTATGGTAAGGTCAAGTGGGTAGTCAATAGGGGATTTTTCTATACTAGACGATCAACTAGAGCTAGAACGAAGTTATAACAGAGTAATGTAGGGGCATAGGCCTTTGCATATAATATTGCAATAGACCGTGCTCATTGATGGCTGACTATGACGGGATCAATCAACTAAGACTATTTTTCATTTTTCTTTTCTAGCAAATTATGGGCCCTTTCCCTTTTGGTGTGTGTTCTACTAAAGGATCCCTATGATGAATTAAGGTTAGTTACAATATTGTTTTGATGAAAAAATGTATTGCACAAATGCCCCACAACTTAGTTAAGCTACATTTAATAAGCAAAACTTGTTTTTTATATGTTTTAAGCTTTGATGTGCATACATGTGTTTGTGTTTGTATATGTATTATTCTCTATAGATAAGGTGGGAACAAATTTAGTGCCATAGCCTTAGCCATGACCATGATTGAAGGGCAAATCGAGGGCTTGACAAATTTGATCTAAGGTGCGACAAGTGTAAATCTACGGTACGAAGAGTGGAATAAAATAAGAAAGCATACTCTGCAGACTTTATCGAAAGCTCGATTGATACAATTAAAGTGTAAATCTAAGGCGGGATGAATGGAAAAAAACAAGATGCACAGACTTGGTCGCAGGTCACGTCGATGGCTCGACAAATTTAACTCCAGGACACAAGACGTTTAAATCTAAGGCTCGAGAAACACAAACTTGATCGAGGGTAAATTGAGGCATGTCAATTTAAAAATGGCCATTGCAAACTTTCAAATTTGACCTTTAGATGTTCTTTTAGGGAAGAATGGCCATGTTCTTAAAGCTACCAGAAAATAAAATTTTTTGAGGTGTTTTTTTATAAGAGAGTAGAGCTTAATAGGATGGGATTATGTAAAAATACTCTGTCATTCTGTGTTTGCATTTGTTGAGTGAATAGTATCATAGTGAGATTAATGAGCTAATATTATAAGGCACTGCTCACACATTTTTGTTAGTGTTTTAGTGAAGTCCTCCTGTGTTTGAGGCAATAGGTGAAGTCCTCAGGTATTGAGATACTTGTGTGAAGTTCTTCATGTGTGTAGGCAATTGTTGAAGTCCTTTGTATTGAGGCATTTGTGAAGTTATCTATGTTCAGGCAAGGTGAAGTCCTCTATTGATGAGGCATTGTTGTGAACTCCTCTTTGTGAAGCAATTATTTTGATTAAATGAAGTGTAAAGTCCTCCTTGAGTGAAGCAAATTGTGGTCCATGGAGACTAGTGGTGGGCTAAACTGTTAGGGATTTAGGAGTCCAAGAGCAGCAGAAATTATAATTGTTTTTTTTTTTATGTAAAACTAATCTTAAATCACCAATTTTAGATCCATGTGATTTAATCAAATTAAAACGGATAGAATTACCTTTTTTATGCTTTAGAATTTGGAAATTCGGATTTGAGATGTTGCAAACGTGAACACCGTCTATTGTATCCACACAAATGAATTTCCAATCAGATCTCTAATCGTGTGCTAACACGTTGGATCAATTCCGAATTTTGGGAATCTCTAACAGAAAGGTCTCTCTCGTTTTGAGCTACAAAGTTTCTCTGTAATTCTAATATGACGACAAGCATCTGTTGAAACCCTAGGGGAGATTACTATGTTCTATTTATAAGAAATTGTGTCATAGTCAACTACCCTAATCTTATTAAGGATTTCAAAGGTTATTAGGAATTCCAAAAGATACACATAAGTTATTAGGAATTCCAAATGACACACTTCTTATAAAATAACGATTGTAATTAATAATAATTTATTAATCTTAATCTTATCAAGATTAATAGATAATTAAATAGTATCCATATGGCTCAGGGCACATTACTAGCAATCTCCCACTTGCACTAAGCCTAGATAATTCCCTATGGGCTTATTAAAATGACCCATGATCTAATTGATTCATTCTTTGTGTGTGACCTCATAGGTTCACTTGATATTGGCAGTAGTCCTTAAACACCTTTTAAGCCTACAAGACATGATTGGTTTATAGCAAGACATTATGCGTACCCAAATTAAGTGAAAATCGGTGGTCCGAATTTACCTATTAACAGTCATTTATATAGTCCATTTTTCACTAGATATCTTATTATCAAACATAAGATGTGGATCAATACACTATTTAATCACATATTTCTTGAATCTAGAGTCTAAATGACTTAATCGAATGATATTGAGAACTCTTTATCAGTTCATTCAAGCATGGCCATGCATTTTCTCAGTCTTACTCTTTAAGAGGCCCAAAAGATATCTCTCTCAAACTAATGAGAGGAACAAATTCTTCCACGAGCACTCACATTCCTCCACATAACTTATTCCACATCCAAGCACAGTCGTATAATCATCCAATTAAAGATGATAAAGAACTGAGTTAAAACATGAAAGTTGCTATGTAGGAATCCATGGTATCATCAGGTCAAAGGACTAAAACAACACTGTAATGAGAAATACTTATCATATTGATCCATATAGTATTCTCATAGTTGGTTGTTCCAATACTATGTACTCTTACATGTATCTATGTATTGAATCGATATCTCATATCCATGATTAGTAAAACACAATCATCATTCAACTACCATACTAGTCTTAGTTCATTATTATTCCATATAATGAACAACTAAGGATAAATTAGAATAAAGTTATTTCTCGCCTTATGGTTTTACTATTAAAGTCACATACTTTAACAACAAAAGAAATAACTAATTATTCAAGGAATAAATTTCATCAAAGTAAGAAGGCCAATTATAACTTTGATAAAGAAAATGACTTATATAATAAAGATAAATATTCAAATGATATAGAATCCACATAGCCTAGTTAAACATAAGTTTAACTCCTAATGCTCTAGTATAACTATCATGCTTAGACTGGGGAAGAGGCTTAGTCAATGGATCTGCAATATTGTCATCGTACTCTGCATATCTTAACATCTCCTCTATCAATGGTCTCTCAAATGAGATGATAACGTCTGAGTATTTGTTTGGATCACTGGTGTAATCTTGGTTATTTAGCCTGTGCAATGGCCCCATTGTTGTCACAATAGAGGTCCAATGGATCGGAAATGCTAGGAACAACACCTAAAGAAGTAATCAACTTCTTGATCCAAACTACTTCCTTAGTTGCATCCAATGCTGCTATATACTGATGTGCTGTGATAAGTATTAAATTTTAAAGCATATTTCTAGCAAGCGCACTAGGTCTTCTATTGTAATATAGCTTGAATAAAGTGTCGATCCCACAAGGATTTACTAACTACTAGACAATTATCAACTAATACTAATATCTAGGCAATTGATGATTAAGTTAACTTATCTAACTAATTATCTATATGAAATGCAATGAGCTTTTAAAGAGAGGGATATGGTGAAAAGTGTGGGAAGGAGCAGAATCCACTTTAAACTATTGCTAATCAACTTGAACTCATGTTATAATGATAATTAGATTCATGAACATTCATAAGAAATTGTCAAGATTTAAAAACAAAGTTTGAAAACCTTTTTAACCACAAAACAATTCAACAACTTTCGTTAAATAAATCATTAGTGGAATCAAAATTACAATTATAAATCTCCCGATTCTATAATTGACTAATACTTTATATTAAAATCTCCTAATTTCTTAGTGAGAAATCAACATAAAACATTGCATTAATATTCATGGACAATTTCTAAACTAGATTAAACTACGCCGCTTCCGCAATTACAATTTAATCTCAATTTATGAATTCATGTGAACACTAATTTCCCTTCCGAGTTATTAGAATTCTTATACACCAAAACATGAATAATCAGAATTCAATATGAATATTTCATGACTCTAAATATCTTATAACATAGATTCAAAAATCATCTTAGCATGTTTAAAGCTTCATCAACTTCCCACAAAAAGAATTTAGCTACTTATGGATGATGATTGAACAATCAAATAAGAAATTGCAAATGATTTCATTATGATCAGAATATTCAAGTATATGAATTGCATAAAAAGAATAAGATTAGAAATCACCAATTCAAAATACTAAAACTTTACTTGCAAATCTTGTATAACTTTAAATCTCTTCAAAATCTCTTATGAAATGCCTATTCTAAATATTCTAAAGCTACTTGGAGTATTGGATACTTAGATGCTTGGATGATTCCGAATGTGAGGGGAAGACCCCCTATTTATAGGAAAAATTTCGTGAAAAACATTCAATGAGCTTTGCTGTTTCATAATGTACGCCGGCCGTTATGGATCCTACGCCGGCGGCTTACAGGCGGCGTATCTTCAAATTGTCCTTTGCGCAGGCAGTGCACTGGCAGCCTTCAATATCTGTTACAATGTAGGCCGCTTCAACGCCGACAGTTTAGAACGTATATCTAGCCGGCGTATGTACTCAGAAATGAAGCGTTGGGCTGATTTATAACGAACGTCGTCCAAAGGCCGGCGGCTTTGACACCGGCGTAGGCATTCAAATAGATGTGTTGCTTCATTTTCCTCCAAGCGTTTCATGTCTTCAAGTCTCTTCAATTCTTCCATGTACACTGCCTCAAGGTCGGCGGCTTTTATGCCGGCTTATAATGTAACTCCATCAAAGCTGGTGATGTTTCAGTTATGGGCTGCCGGCCTTCATTTACACCGGCAGCTTTGAGGAGGCTTTGAATGTTGTTTAACTTGTGCTGGGCAAAGATGGCTGTGTTGCAACGGCCTTGGATTTTACGCCGTCTGAAAGCCGGCGGCTTTCAGTGATGAATTGCTGGCCTTGACTTCAATTTTTCCTCTTTTCAATTCAAATTCACTTGTTTTGATTTTTTTATCCAAATTAGTCCTGAAACATAAAATTTAATTAAAACAAATATCCATTCTATCTCAATTGATTATCAAGATTTTTACAAAATATGATCTTATCATATACTCTGCCTTTGTGGTAGAATCTGCAACTATGTCCTGTTTGGAACTCTTCTAACTTATAGTACCTCCATTCAAACAAAATACATAACCAAATTGCGATCAAAAATCATCTGAATCAGATTGGAAACTGGCATTAGTACAACCATTTACCATAAGATCTATTTCCTGTCCTCCATATGTCAAAACAACATCCATAGTCCTTCTCAAGTACTTTGGAATGTTTTTTACTGCTATCCTGCAACTCTTACCTGGATCTAACCGGTATCTGCTAATGATGCTTAAAACGTAAGCAACATGTAGTCGAGTGCATAACATGGCATACATGATGGAACCAATAGCCGAGGCATATGGAAGCCTATTCATGCATTCTCATTCCTTCTTCGAAGCAAGACATTGAGTCTTACTCAATTTAATTCCGTGTGACATTGGAAGAAATCCTCTCTTGGAATTTTCCATACTAAATCTTTTTAGCACTTTGTCAATGTATGTACTCTAACTTAAGCTAATGATCCTTCTAGATCTATCTCTATAGATCTTGATGCCTAAAATATAGGCAGCTTCACTTAAATCTTTCACTAAAAAACAATTTCATAACCATGTTTTGACATTCTATAATGTAGAAATATCATTTCCAATGAGCAATATTTCGTCTACATAAAGCACCAAGAAAACTATTGCGCTCCCATTAATTTTCTTGTAAACACAAGGTTCATATTCATTCTTGATGAAATCAAACTATTTGATCGCTTCATCAAAACAAAGATTCCAACTTTGAGATCTTGCTTCAGTCCATAAATGGATCTCTGAAGCTTGCAAACCTTATGTGAATTCCCCGGACTGTCAAAACCCTTAAGCTATGTCATGTACACATCCTCAATGAGGTTTCCATTCAAAAAGGCTATTTTGATATCCATTTGCCATATCTCGTAATCATAATACACAGCTATAGGAAGAAGAATTCTAGTATAATTAAGCATGACTACAGGTGAAAAGGTTTCGTCATAGTCTATACCATGAGTTTGTTTAAAACCTTTTTCAACTAGTCGTGCTTTGTAGGTATGCACTTTGCCATCCATGTCAGTTTTCTTCTTGAAAACCCATTTACACCCAATAGTTTTAATACCATTAAGTGGATCAATCAAAGTCTAAACTTGATTATCATATATGGATTACATTTCTAATTTTAGGGTTGCTAACCATTTCTCAGGGTTGAGGCCTTTTATTGCTTCCGAGTAAGATATGGGCTCATCTTGATCTATGAGCATTACATCATGATTGTCAGTGATGAAAAATCCATATCTCTCAGGCTCATGATGCATCCTACCAAATCTATGTGGGCCTTTCAACTAGTGGTTCAGGCTCAACAACTATTTATGAGTCTAATCGAACATCCATTTGGGGTGTTGTGTCAATTCATGGATCTCGAACTTTTTCGAGTTGTATTTTACTCTCACTGGTTTCTTTAGAGACAAAATCTCTTTCTAGAAAAAGTGACCATTACGACCAACAAACACTTTGTTCCCAAATCGATTATAGAAGTAATATCCTTTTGTTTCTTTTGGATATCCTATAAACAAGCATTTATCATATTTTGGTAGACACTTAACATTTTGACATATGCATCACATCCCCATATCTTTAAAAAAGACAAACCATGACATTTCCCATTCCATAACTCCTATGGTGTCTTTTCAACCGATTTTGATGGAACTTTGTTCAATATAAACGCAATAGTTTCTAAGGCATATGCGCAGAAGGATATTGGAAGATATGTCTGACTCATCATTGATCGAACCATATCTAATAAAGTTTGATTTCTCTATTCAGAAACACCATTCCATTGTGGTGTTCCTGGAGGAGTTAACTATGAGATCATGCCACAATTCTAAGATAGTTACAAAAATCTTGGCTTAAATACTCGCCACCTCGATCTGGTCAAAGTGTTTTAATATTTTTACCAAGTTGATTTTGTACTTCATTTTTGAATATTTTGAACTCTTCAAAAGATTCAGGTTTATGCATCATTAGGTACAAATATCCATACCAACTAAAGTCATCAATAAAAATAATGAAGTATAAATAACCTCCTCTAGTGAGTGAACTCAATGGTCCACATACATATATATGTATGAGGCCCAACAAGTCAGTAGCTCTCTCACTTTGTCCAATAAAAGGAGCCTTTCTTATCTTATCCATTAAACAAGATTCGCATGATTCGAATGATTCAAAATCAAATGAATCTAAAAACCCATCTTGATGAAGCTTTGATAAGTGTTTCTCGTTAATGTGTCCTAAGCGACAATCCTAGAAGTAAGTTGGATTCAAATTATTAGATTTGAACCTTTTGGTATTAATGTTATAGATGGACTTATTATCTAATTCATCGAACTTTAGAACATGGAGACCATTCATCAAATGAACAAGACCACAAAAGATATCTCCATGACGGATGAAGATTGTATTATTCTCAATAATGAATCTAAAACCATCCTTATCCAAACATAAACTCGAATAATGTTGCTGCTCATAGCAGGCACATAATAACAATTATTTAAAACCCAAATAAGTCCAGAAGGTAAAGTTAATTCAAACTTTTCTACGGCTAGTGCAATAACTCTTGCTTCATTTGCCACATGTAGGTCTACTTCACCTTTAGCCAACCTTCTACTTTGCTTTAGACCCTCACATTTATACAAATGTGAGATCAACATCTAGTATCTAATACCCATGATGTAGAAGTAGATAGATTGACTTGTATAACATAAATACTAGAAGTAGTAGTCTCACTACCCTTCTTCTTTTTCAGATCCTCTAAATATAGCTTATAATTCCTCTTCCAATGACCTGGTTCATTGTAGAAGAAGCAAACCCCTTCCTTAGGCGGTTTGCCTTAGGCTAGGGTTTAGGCCTTTTTGCTTTGGTCTGACCTTTTGCTTTGCTCTTCCCCTTGCCATTGGCTTTTCTCTTCTTACCATGTCCCTTTTGAACCAATAAAACATTATTATTTGTTTTAATGTTTTTTCTGCTTCCTTGAGCATCCCATCCAATTCCATAATAGACTTATCCATTTTGTGCATGTTATAATTCATCACAAATTGGTCATAGGTACGAGGTAAAGAGCCTAGGATCATATCCGTAGCCAACTCCCTAGCAATTGGAGAACCAAGCTTCTCAAGTCTATCAATATAACTCTTCATCTTGAGTACATGTGCAGTCACGGAGCTACTGGAGCCATTTTACAAGAATTCAATTCTCGTGTGACTGCAAACCTATCACGCCCTAAAGGGTACCCTAAACGTAACAGTCCGCCACATGCTAAACGAGACTTAAGAATCACGATCACAGTCATTCCAAAAGTCTTGTATTAGATGCAAGGCATTCCCTTACGACAATAGAATACATATGTAGTTTGAGATAGATAGTTCAACTTGATAGAATAAGCATAAAAACATAAACCACAGATATCTCAGGATCATTTACAAAATACAAAGGGGCATTCCCCCACAAAATAATAAGTCCAAATATTAGTTTTTTTTTTAATTAACAACCCGAGCATTTAAGGTTTCCTACAAAAGTCTATACAAGGCTAAGAATAAACTTCTAAGGGAAACTCCTAACTTCGCATTACCTGATTAGACCAAGTCCAAGGACGTAACCATATACACGGGAACTGCATCAAAAAGAAGCTATGGGGGTATAAGCTACGCTAGCTTAATGAGTTTCACGTCCAAAATTAAATACATCATCAAACAATAGGGCAAGCAAGTTATATAGACAATCATATAAAATTCATAAGCACATGAGCATATAATACACAAAACTTTCCGGGATTCCTATGTTGAATGGATTTACGCCCTCCATTCGGGGTTAGGTTTTTTAGGCCCATACGATCATAGATTTCAACTTTTCTCATTTATATAGTGGTTGATTCAGGTACCCACCCACTCATTAATTATGTAGTTGATTCAAGTGCCTACTCCACTTCCATTTTATTTCAGGTGACCCCACGCTACTATCCGCGTTTTCAGGCCCACCCATTGCCTAACTATTATGCTTTCTTCCCACAAAAGTATAATAACAAATGTAATGTGACTCACATATGTTATGCATGGACAGTTTAGTTGTATGGTCATGGCATATTATTTAAGTGAATTATAGGCAATCATAGATATTTCAGACACTTTAATTCTATACTAAATCATACAAATATTTATCGCAATTCCCATTTCAATATTCTTAACATCAATTCAACCAAGAAGAATTCACATACACATTCCAATTTTATCTTACCCTAGTTGTAATGCCACTATCATTACAAGCACAACCATAAGCATGAAATTTAGGGGAGTGAACACACTCGGCCATGGATACCGGTCTCTAATATTACTCTAGAAATAAGAATTCCCCCAATTCAAAGTCATCTAAATGAAAGAAACACCCAAATGAATATTTGAAACCGTAACTAATTTTAACCTATTAAATAAAAACTTTTAAGTTCGTAATTTTCGTGGTAGATAGAAATTCCAACTTAAAACGACCATAACTTGGTCATTTTAACTCGGAATTTTGCAAACAAGCTATCAATTTCTATCTACTTCGAATGATCTATCTATTTATGATGTTATTCTTAAGTTTTCAAAAATTTTAGGTCTTGGAAAGCTCGGATCAGATCTGATCAGTAGCTAAAAATCACATCTCCAAAGTTGTTTTGTGAATTTTACATTGTTTCTACTAAGTATACTATATGAGTATGAATATCAACAAGTTATTATTATGAACGTCATGTTATGAGCTATCTATATGTATATTCTTAATGATTTTTGGTTAAAAAGAATTTTTAGAAAACTCTTACTTTGCAAAAGTTTCAAGAACACTTGACTTGGGAAAACAAGTTTTAATTCTTGAAAAAAAATCCACTTTTGTTTTTGCGATTGGGAAAACAAGTTTTAATTCTTGAAAAAAAATCCACTTTTGTTTTTGCGAAAATAATGCCTTGATGACCTATATGCCTAATATCTTCATAATTTTAATAAAATTCTTCATTTAGAAGTTGAAAAACAGGTGTTTAAGTATGAGTCTTGCCTAATTACGAATTTTATAAAAATTTGTTGGAAATGAAAAAGTGTTTGATCTTGTGTTTTGAACCTTTCCTTTTTTTTAGAAATATATTTTGATAAAATCCATTTATTCTTGTAAAAATTTAAGTCTTTACTATATCTATTCCCTAAAGTATCCATTTTTCCTTTAAATTCCTCATTTTGGCATTTAGAATGGGTGTTTAAAGGAGGGTCATTTCAAGATCCGAATTTTGAAACTTATTTTTGAGATTACTTCTTGTGTAAAACTCATTTAATCTTTCTAAAATTAAGTCCTAGCCAAACCTACTCCCTAAGGCTTCCATTTCTTTAATAAAACTCTTGTTTTTGGGTTAGAAAATAGGTGTTTACATATTAACTATTCCTTGTTATGCATTTTAAGTTTTTGTTGGTGGTGAGACATAGCTCTAACTTAACATTTGTAATCATTTTCTTGTTTTGAAAATTTCTCTTAGTAAAACTAAGCTCAACTTATAGAAATCATTCATTTATAATACCTATCCCCTAAGACCTTCATTTTATATGTAAGATCTTCATTTTGGAGTTGAAAAATAGGTTTTCTAAATGGTTATTTCTTAAGATCCGAATCTCAAAAATCATTTTTTTTTATAGAAACAAATATATCTGAGCTTTGGCAACACCTTCATTAAGACTATCATATTACAAATTTTTATGTATATAAAAAAAATATATCTATGGCATTTATGGACTCTAAACAAATAGATCTACTATATTACTCATGTCATGGATGCAAACGCAACATAAACAATAGGTATATAAGTTTAATGAAAGAGTATATGTACAAAATATCCATAAGAACAACATTTAGCAATAATATAGCAAAATAATAGTAAGATAACTTAAATATCAAGCTCCACAACATTATGATGGAAAGGATCTTATGCTTAGGTGTTTCCACATCCCTAACATAAATCTCATGGGGATTTTAGTGGAACCATACATGTATGATCTGGCTATTACATGTTTTATTGTGGTAGGGTCAAGATCTATTACCTATTTAGTGTTTTGGAGTAAGAAAAACTTAAAGCAAATTTCTGTGTGTGTGTGTGTGAGGGAAGGGAAGGCTCACGACATAAGAGAGAAGAGAGGGAGAGAAAGACGTTTGCAAAAGTTTGATTTTGTGAGAAATAAGAGAAAGTGAAAAAGTGAAAGGTAAAAGAGAGATTATATAAGAAAATAATTAGGATATTTGTGTGATTATTTAATAGAAGAAAAATAAAACAAATTGTGGGCATGTGGAGGGAGGTCACGCCAGTTTTGGTGAGAGGAGAGAGAGAGAGATGTGTTGATTTATTTTGTATAATAAAATTCAAATTTAATAAGTAATTTAAGTAGTAAAAGCTGTATTGGGAAAGAAAATGTAACGAAAATGATGTAAAATTGTAAGAATAGGTTGTAAGGATGTAAGAATAGGGTATGGGTGGTTGGACTTGGTGAATAATGTTAAAGAAATCAAAAAGCAGATTAGACAATTAAATTATCCCTAGTAATGAAAATACGATAAAAAAGTTATAACTGTAATTTTTATATACCGAAAAATTCTTATAATTATATTTTTTAACTCCTTATTAAATTTCGGTTCTAACGAGTCCTATATACTATACTTTTATTTTCGAATCCCAGGGATCGGTTTTCAAGAACAGATCCTAATCGGGTTCGAAGAGGATGAATTTCTCTAAAATATGATCTTTTTATGTTTTGATAAATTATTTAGGGCAATATTTTAGAGCTAACTCATTTTTATTGTTCCAGTGTTTCATTCTCGGGATTGCCAGACTTAGGGTTTCCATGTCCAACTAGTCCTAGGGTAGTCTTTTAGGGTTTCGATTTATGGTTCCAATCTCCGAAACCGAATTCAAGTTGCTAAGAGAACGAGAGCTTACAAAACCTCTCATGCCTTGCATGTTCTTGGAACATTACCTTGAGGCATGCAATCATATCGTACGCCTCCATGTCTTCCATTTGCTTCTGAAGGCCAAGATTCATGGTGGCAATCATGATGCAAGTGACATCCAAAGAGTCTTCCTTTTATGCTTACTATTATTTCGGGATTGACATCACATGTCCCGGCCTACTAATCCCATTCAATTCCATAGGCCCAAAACCATTTTGATAGGCTATTTAAGTTTAACCATTATGACATATGGATAACACTATTATTCACCCTGTCTGACTAGGGTAGTCGATTGCACCCTACTTTAGCAAAACCTAAAATTGGATGATCTAAGTCTTGACAAGTGTCGAACCATGGAAGGCATTTTATGACTTAATATTATTTGAGAGTTTTTAAAAAGGTGATTTTTTTTTATATTATAAAGCATGTAAGATTGTAACATGGTATCACATACATTATATATATAACATCACATATGATATAACATGCTTATATAGAAAATAAAATTATGTCATAGCATGGCCCTTAATCTATATTAATCTTCATAAGCTAATATGAAGATCAATGGTCTAAACCTAAGGTGAAGATCCATCAGCATGGATCTAGGTTGTAAAATTCCTTGTATCTTCATGGTGGTCCTCACACTTCTATCTCCATGGAATAAGAAAGGTCGTCATGACATCTTCATGTCCATTATAATAATGAAAAGATACAGAGAGATTCATAGTACTACTTAGCGTAAAATAAATTATAATAAAACCAAAAACAACACGCAGGCCGTATTTATAAAATTACAACCCATTTAAAAGAAAAGAAATAAAAATCTACCAATCCTACAGGTTTCAGGGCCATGCTATGCACCATACATGAAACATAAGCACACATAGAAGTCATACACATAAGTCATAACACTTCAAAAGCGTGTTTTATGTTAAGAATTACTAATTAGTGCCTATCGATTTGCAAGGCACACTATGCAAGGGTCAAGGGGAACATGTCCCCTTGCAAAATTCAAGGGGACAGCGTCCCTTGTCGGGTTTTGGGGACAGCGCCCCTGAAACATAGACGAAATTGAATATCTGATTAAAGAAACTCCTTTAAAAAACTGAAATCCTATCAAAATCCCTTGTGAAATTTCTTTTTTTTTTTTTTAACTGCTTTGAAACCCTTAGATAATTCATGAGTTATTGTTTGATCAAATCAATTTTATACAAAAACACATGCATACAAATTATTTGATCTAATCAATTTTATACAAAAACACATGCATACGAACTTCAAAATATTTTACTAAAACACAAAATTGAAAAACAGATTAATGTTTGTATGACAATTTTGGATCTTACAGTTCGTCAAACCAAAAGGTTGGTCGATTTTGCATGTTATATGAAGTCATCAACATGACAGAATAAAAAATAAATCGTGTCATACAAGATTACTAAGGGCTAGTTTATAAAAACACAGGTTTGTCAAACAGATTGTATCATACACAATTGCTAGGGTTTCTTCATAAAACGCAGATACAAAACAGATCGTGTCATACATGTTATGCATCTTACAGGATAAACATATCATATTTGTCTATCAAAACCCCAATGACATGATCTTCTGTAATCTTATTATAGGTGATCTAGTCGACCTCTTGAAGACCACCAACTTTTCATATGTTTAACAACATTAAACATGATAATCCAAATGCAATAAAAATTGTAGATTTATTTAACCCTTAAACAATCCGCCATATACAAATCTTATTAATCTGTATAGAGTTCTCAAACATAAATAGATTAACATTGTATGCATAAAAATATTCGTTTCATAAACATCTATATATTCGCATTAAACTTTTTCACAGATCATACATATCAACATACATTTATCATACAAGAAAAAATAATTTAATTGAAATCGCAAGTGGCTATAATACCACTATTGGAGATTTAGGGATCCAAGAGCAGCGGAATTTTTTTTATGTAAAACGAATCCTAAATCCCTAATGTCGAATCCATGCGATTTAATCAAATTAGAACGGATCAAATTACCTTTTGATGCTTTAAAATTTGGAAATTTGGATCTCAGATGTTGCAAACGTGAACACCCCCTACTGTATCCTTACAATAAATTTCCAATCAGATCTCTGATCGTGTGCTAGCACATTGGACCAATTCCAAATTTTGGGAATCTCTCTCAATAGGGTCTCTCTCGTTTTGAGTTACAGAGTTTCTCTGTAATTCTAATGTGACAGCAAGCGTCTATTGGAACCCTAGGGGAGATCACTGTGTTCTATTTATAAGACACTGTGTCATAGTCGACTGCACTAATCTTATTAGGGATTTCAAAGGTTATTAGGAATTCCAAAAGACACACATAAGTCATTAGGAATTCCAAATGACACACTTCTTATAAAATAACGATTGTAATTAACAATTATTTATTAATCTTAATTTTATTAAGATTAATAGATAATTAAATAGTATCCATATGGCATAGGGCTTCACGTTAAATCTAGTGTAATATTTTCCTTCCCTTATCTCTTTATTATTATTATTGTAGTAGTGTTTAAAAGGATAAAAGAGATAATGGTTGGTTAAGTGAGATTAAATCAGTTTAAAAAAACCCGTGTTATAGCTTTTGCTTCCGCATGTATGTGTAAACAAGCTTAGCTACGTTTTTTTTTTATTTAAGGGTCTATTTGGATTGGCTTTTTTCCGGCAGATACAGACACTTTTTCAAATTTTTTGCTAATAAATTATTTATCAAGAAATAGATATAGATAAAAAAAAAAAGTTGACAGTTCTCATCAAAAGATCAAATAGAACAAAAATAGATAAAATTTAGATGCAAATCGAATATATTTACATATATCATTTTAAAAAAGATACAGATACAGATGAAATACAGACAATCCAAACAGACCCTAAAACAAATGGTATAAGAGCAAGTCTCTAAGGTTAATGCTTAACCACATCTTAGAGAAAAGTTTTTGTAGTTTTTAAAAACACTAAGCTTATGCGTTTTTGTGCCAAAAATGAGTTGTTTATTACATATAGCTTGGGAACCTTTAATTAAGCACTACATTTTTTATAGGCGAACTTTTACTCGAATGCTTAATTGAAGAGGAGCGCTAAGTTGAGAGGGAGCGTTAGGTTAAGAGGGAGTAATGTTGTGCAATAATTGTTCTCATCAAAAAGGAGGAGATTAATGAACTAAGGTTGGTTACAATCTTATTTTGATGAGAAAATGTATTGCATAAATGCTTTATAACTTAGTTAAGCTACATTTACTAAGCAAAACTTGTTTTTGATATGTTTAAGCATTGATGTGCATATATGTGTATTATGCTCTGCAGATTATGCAGAAACAAAGTAACTGCCGTAGCCTTGGTCGTGGCATTGATCGAGTGGCAAATCAAGGGCTCGACAAGTTTGATCTAAGATAGGACACGTGTAAATCCAAGGCTTGACAAGTGGAACAAAATGAGAAAGCACAGTCTTGATTACAGACTTCATCGATGGCTCTATGGGTACAATCAAAGTGTAAATCCAAGGCGTGACGAGTGAAACAAAATAAGATGCACAGACTTGACTGTGGTCACGTCGAAGGCTCAACAAGTTTAATCCCAAGCATGATAAGTCAAAATCTAAGGCTCGACAAACACAAACTTGGTCGAGGAGTAAATTGTGGCGCAATGAGTTTAGGGTGTGACATCTCTAGGGCACAACAGTTTAAAAAATAGCCATTACAAGCTTTTAAATTCTACCATTGGACGTTCTTTTGGGGGAGAACGGATATTTTTTTAAAGCTGTTATATATAGAATGTTTTTGGATATTTTTTATAAGAGAGTACAGCTTAATAGGATGAAATTATGTGAAAATACTCTCTCATTTTGTGTTTGCATTTGTTGAGTAAAAAGTGTCATAGTGAGAGTAGTGAGCTAATATTGTAAGGCACTATTCATGCATTTATTTGTGAGTATTTTAATGAAGTCCTCTTGTGTTTGTCGTAGTATGTGAAGTCCTCATGTGTTAAGGCACTTATGTGAAGTCCTACATGTGTGTAGGCAATTAGTAAAGTCCTCTGTGTTGAGGTAATGTAAAGTCCTCTGTTGGTGAGACATTGTTGTAATCTCTTCTTTATGAGGCAATTGTTTTGATTGAATGAAGTGTGAAGTCCTTCTTGACTGAGACAATTTATGGACCGTGGAGACTTAGTCGCGGGTTGAACTTCACATTAAATCTAGTGTGATCTTTTCCTTCCTTAATCTCTTTATCATTACTATTGTAAATGTTTTGAAAATGATAAAAGAGATAATGATTTATTAAGTGAGCTTAAAATTGGTTTTAAAAACCTACCTTGTAGCTTCTACTTCTACGTGTATGTGTAAACAAGCCTAGTTGCGTTTTATTATTATTATTATTTTAAACACCCTTCCCCTTTATTTGATAAAGTCATGGATAAAACTATGCATGTCGATATTTTTTTGGATACTGAGAATGACTAGTTGTGGACTTCAAATTTAATGAAACTAAACTTGTGTTTTTCACATTAGACTAAAAGAGTGTGAAATGTGTGTATATGATTGTTTACTTTATATTGGGCTTCACGACTCATTCTTTAACATTTCAAGTTCTTCTAATGGTCTGATGAGGGTAAAAACTTTGAAGGATATTTCAAGTAGACAGTATTGTCGAAATATGAATTTATATGTATCCCAAAAGGATATTGTTGTAATTTATTGTTTTTATTATATAGCTGGTCAACTATATTTAAATAAGTATTAACTATTCTAATTTTGAGATGGACCTATCTGTCCCAAATGTTGTCGATTTAAGTTACGCTTTTTTTATAGGCCTTAAAGGCCAAAATTCATGAAGAAGTGGTTTATGATATATTCATATATATGTCTCAAACAAGTTAATTTTGCAAGTTTTGATAAACCTCAATCTTAGAAAAAATGGAAGTCACTTTGCCAAATTTTTTCAAAAATTAATAATGATTTTGCACTTAAAATTTGATTACAAACCCACTTAGTTAGTAGATGTCTTGCATATGTCACTTCACTAAGAGGTGATATATGCAACAAAACCATTACACCTTACAAGCTCGGTGTTGGTGATTGTGCCCTAGGCTAATTACTGGATAGTGTCATTCATAAACATTTCTATTATATTGTTTGCATGTTTACTTTATAATAGGATCTGTGAATAATTTAATTATTCTAAATGTCCCTAGATGCTCATTATTGTGGGAACAATAATGAATTAAATCTAGTATGAGGTTTGACTGATAATCATGGGATGTTTATTTGTATGGAGATACAAATCAAACTCATATGTACATGTTGGAGAACTATGTACTGGACTGATCCGCTTTGAGATCACTACATGGATTAGTGTCATAAGTGATTCTCAAAATAAGATGTCATCGTATCCTCAGACCTGAAATCACCATGGATTCCAACATGAGGAATATTATGTTTTAACTCAATCAAACGTTGTCTTTAACCAGATAATTATAAAGGTTGAGATTCAGCATAATGTAAATCATATAGAGGAAGTTGAGTGATTAAGATGGGATTTATCCCTCTAGTTGTGAGAGAGATATCTCTGGGCCCCTCGATGAGTGAGATTGAGAAATGCATGACCGTGCTCAAATGAATTAATAGTGTGATCAATTTCATTTGTTTTTATCAGTTTACTTAGAAATCGAGAAATGATAAGATTGAACAATATAAGGCTGACACTATCCATGCCTTATGTTCAATCTAGATATCATGTGACAAAAGGATAATGACATAAGTTATAGATTAGGTAAAAATCGAATCACCGATCTTCACTTAATTTGGGTAAACATAATGTCTTGCTAGAGGCCACTTTTGTTTTGTTGACTAAAATTGTTTTAGGTCAATTACCAACATTAAGTGAACCTACAGGGTCACACACAAAAGAACGAGTCAAAAGGATCATGGACTAAATTTAATGTCTTTTGGGAATAATAATTAATTATTATTAAGAATAATAATAAATTAAAGGATCATGGACTAAATTTAATGTCTTGTGGGAATAATAATTTATTATTATTAAGAATAATAATAAATTAAAGGATCATGGACTAAATTTAATGTCTTGTAGGAATAATAATTAATTATTATTAAGAATAATAATAAATTAAAGGATCATAGACTAAATTTAATGTCTTATAGGAATGATAATTTATTATTATTGAGAATAATAATAAATTATTACATTGTTATGTGCAAGAATTATATTTTAGGAAATATTATCCCTTATTAGATTAATGGGCACTAATGTCATTACTCATGTGAGAATGACATTAGTCTAAAAGGCACATAAAGAGATCTCTTTAGGGTTAACAACTTGTCTGTCGACATTAGACGGGCAGAGAAAATCTGCAAACCCTAAAAAAAGAGAGACACAAAAAGTCGTGTATGAAAATCCCAATATTATTTAGAAGTATTTTAGATCACGCTAGCACGTGTAAGATCCTTTTTGAAGGAGTATTCGTTCATGTGGATACTGTAGAGGTATTGCGAATTGTGATACCTACAAATCTGATCAACAAATTGATTTCAAGTTTCAAGCTTTTAAAGGTACGAAATCAAACTATTTGTTTTGTTTTAATCTAATCAATACATATGGATACTGAATTAGGATTTTTTTTTTTTTAATTCCGCTGCGAAAGATTTGATCTTTATAATTTTAAAACCCTATGGAAACCCAACACTTAGGGTGTGATAGGAAGAGATTAAGGAAGAATTTGAGAATGAAAAGATAGAAAGATGGAATGTTGTAACAAATTTTCCAAAATGGAAACTAATCAAATGCTACCAAGGAAAAGTGAAAGAAAAAAATTATCTAGTCTCCAAGTAAACTAGATGAAATGGAAGAGTAGTAAAATAGGGTCATAGAGATGGATAATCATATAGGTCTAATCCTACAAAATATAAGGAAGACCCTTCTTAATCCAGATGGTTTTTTTTTTTTTTATCAATGCTTAAATGTGGAAGTTTGAGATTCAAAATAAATTGAAATTGTGTTTCAAGGTTATAGTTAATTGAGCATGAAAAAAAATGTGTATGATCAAACTAAAAGGATATGATGACACCAATAAACTAATTTCAATTATGTTTGATCATAAATTGATATAACAACATAAATTATAACTAAACAATTTTTTTGAATTCAATTAATTGATGTGATGGTACAATTAATTGAGATTCTAGGGGTTATTCCCCATGATTCTAAGAATCAATGAGATCTATGGATTAAGTGAGAATTCTCTAAAAAAAGGATTTTCATTTATTGAAAGTAGTCACCACTCACTCAATGATGTCTTGTGATAACTTATATATTGAACACTTAACAATCCTAGGAGCATCTAAATAATAATAAGATAAAATTCTATGAAAACAAATACTCTATCTTAATAAAATATGACTAAAAAAACGAAAAAAAAAAACACTAACTTGGAATGCGCACAAATCAAGTGCATAGGCATGTACTTGGGACGTGTTCTTATACACAAGAACATGGGTATGCACTTTGGTTGTACACTTCTTTAAATGTATTATAACACAGCCAAGTATACGAGTAAGGACATAAGTGTGTTCCTAGGCATATACCTCTCGGAATACATTATTTCTCTCCTTGGAAGCACAATTTGAGTCGATGACTTGTTCCAACCTTGGTCCATCCTTTTGAACACAGTTTAAATTATATTCCCCAGCTTATAATGCCTAACGATGTCTCCATGAACTTAACCCACAAGAGGAAGATGAAATCATTTTCGCCTCAATTCAAATTGTGTGACCTAATGTGTTCGTGATAAAAACTCAAACTATTTCATGTACCGACAAGGTCCCTTAGGAGACAAAATATTGTTTGTGGCCGCTAATTATATAACTCAAGTTCCATGGTCGTAGTATAAGAGTACCCCTGCTTAATTTCTATTAGCTTTTCATTGCCTCAGATAATAATTTGCAAATGAAATATGCTCATGCGTGCATAACAAGTTAATCAACAACCTAGCTATTTGATTACTATAAAGTGTGAATCTCCATCCACTTGCCAATTCGCATTAAAGGCATTTCCTTATCACTTCTATTGTAGGTATAACTCATGATCATGTTGAGGATTAGGTTACCTCTAATACGCTTCCATTTAGTGCTTTGGGCTGGGATACCGTACAAGTTTAGCTTAGGGCCATCTTGTGCTATGAAGATGGATAGTTGTATGGTATTTCGTGTGAACTATTGGCACAACTTTTTATACTTATATAGCTATAAAGTAGTTTCTCAGGTATGTAGTCACTAGATAGAAAATTGATCATTTCAACTATTGCATGATAGGTTAAACATACATCAAATTGTATTGATGGTATAAATAACATATTGTTGTGTATTATTTATGATTTCCGCAATTATTTGATTCATCATAAGGTAAACTTTAACCAAACTAAAAGCATAAAATTAAGTTATTCCCTATTTGTTTGAGGAAAACTATTTGTTAGCAAAAAATATTTTCTCTTGAAAAAGTTCCACTTAAAAATAGTATATTTTAAGTATTTGGCTAATTTATGAAAATTGTATTTATCTATATATTTCTTTTGAATACTTGAACAATAAAAAACCAAGATAACTAATAGCCCTTCCTTTAAAGATTTGTTTAGTTTCTACCTTATAAATCAAATGGCCATTAGATTGATCATTAATACCTCATGGAATTATTAACATTGCATAAATTAATATACAGGAATCATGTGTTGAACATTGCCACCAACCTAATGCATAAGCAAATTTTAAGTCAAAAGTTATAGTTACAAGAGCATTTGGAGTTGTACCTTCCTTTCAACTTAGAAAATTTCCTTGAATGTCAAATGCAACTAATGCGCAAATATGTGTCATCTATTGCTGCCACATAATGGTATCATTGGTTATTAATACAATCAATGAATTGATTTGGTATCCTAAATATATAATAATAGTTGGATGAAGTTTGAAGTCTACCTTAAAATATGGATAGAATCTTTCACTATTCATTATATGAGGAAGGGCCGTGCTACTTGGTGCTTTAACAACTACCTTATATAAATTTAAAACTGCTACAAGAGCTGTTTTAAAGTATTTATGCATTATTTCAATAGATCTATGAAATCTTCCACCAATCATCTATATCTCATGTTATGTCCAAGCAACAATGACAAAATAATAATACTTACTCCTTAATAGATGGATATTTCAGTTGAGTTTAGCAAACTTTTCTCCTTAAGAATGCCACACATTTTGAAGAAGACTATTGGCCTTATGCATATTTGATTGATACAACGAATATCTTGAATATATAAAATTCAAATTATATATGACTTCCATTCATTTTTCTTATTAACACCAAACTCTATTGGAATTCTATTTTCACAACGTTTTCATTTATCTATTGAATCTCATTCTCATCCATCTATCAAGTAAAATTAATGTAAAGAAAAAAAAACGAAAGCTATTAAAAATAATAAGATCATTACGTTCATAGATATAAAAACAAAAAAGAAAGGCACACTAAACTGAAATGCATAAGAAAAGCACAGCAAATGAAGTTAACCACAGAAAAAGAAACAACCCTCTTCCAGTTTATCCAAGTCACAACATTATGATTTCTTATCATAAAATTTGTCCTATATGCTAAGAATATAGACATAAAATAAAATTGAATGGATATTTCCTGTATTACATAATTTGAATTCTAACTTGCCTAATTATTTCATGAAAGGTAAAAACAAAAAATAAAAAACTTTAAAAGCTTGATATCACAAAATAAACTATTAAATATAGAAGTCTTTCAATAAATTATAGGTTTGTCGTTTGTGAACTCAAATTAAATATATACTCCTTCATAACATTAATGAGTAAAATATCTTCTTGGAAGAAAAAGGAAAGAAGAAAACATAATGGTTAGGAGTTTATTTTCCCAAAATACATGCGCATCGTAATGGAAAAAGAAGCAAACCTTTTATTTTTATGGAAGAACGACTGAACCTACATGTTACCACTTGGGATTAATTACATACTATATTAGCATTCTTTTTTTTTTTCGAGTTACATGAACTAGGTTCACTGACAATTTTTTACAATAGTCAAGCTCTGAAGCTAAAAGTACAACTTGCGATATATTGAATATTTGAGCTTCACGTAAAGAGTGTTTGAATTTCTGATAAAGAGATACAACTTCATTCCTTTGGGGTTTGTTTATACAAAGTGAGATTTAGAAAAAGTTGAGATACAATCAAGCAAGGCTAAAATGCAAATGATACCTGAATTTTGATGAAATATGCAATTGAGTATCTCAATTTTTAATTTCATATGATTCAACTTTTCGGGTGTATTTACACTAATGGAGTTAATGGTGTTAGTTGACATGGCACTTTTATAATGATAAGCCATGTGTCAACTGACGTGGTAACTTATTATTTTTTTTATTTTTATTATAAATTATTTTATTTTATTATAATTAATATTACTTTAGTTTTTAAAAGAATTTTAAACTCGTTTCCAAGCCCAGCCCACCCTTCAAGCTTATCTCTATAGAATACAAAGTAAGTCCATCATTCTTTTGTATCTTTTGTTCTTCAATGATAGTGGTTTAATATTTTCTTCTTACAAATCAATTTCTCAAAGATCTTTCCAAACTAGAAAAACACCAAAACCATCCACCGCCAAGCTTTCAGTGAGATTTGGAAAAAGAAGAGATACAATCAAGCAATTTGGCACAAAAATTATAAGTTACAATCAATTAAAAAAGAGAGCAGAAATAGGATGAAAGAAAACATAAATCAAATGAAATGAAGAACAAATTGACCATCGTGAGATAAAGTGACTAAAAGGACTGAGAATATACTTGAATAGGTTTTGGGTGGTAAATTACCCGTAGATAGTAAGTTTGCATAAATTATAAATGGACAGAAAAATATCTTACCTTTTACAATTAGAAGGTTATTTTTTCAAAAATAAGCAATTAATGAGTCTTTGGTTTTAAAAACACAAAAATGTTTTCCTTTAATTACCTCACTTTTTCTTAAACAAACATGAGAAAATAAAAAGATAGTTTTCTAAAAGATACTTTTATCAAAACAAACAAGGCCTTAGTTTTAAAATTTACTACAGGGGTATGAAGATCATCCAAACTAAATGATGTTGAACCAACTTTGCATGTAGTTTTTATGAAGAAGTATACTTCAAACAACAACAAGTCTAAGTTAATTTTTAAATATTTAAACTTGACTTTGAAGATCTTCTAAACCAAATGATATGTTGGAGTAACTTTGCATATACATTTAAACCTTGATAAATAAATATTTAATAGATTAATAATTTCGATCAAATAATAACCATTTCAGTATTGATGTGGACCAACTTAATAAATCAATAATCTCACTAAATGCATAAGATAGTAATTATAAAAAAAAAAAATCTTTATGGCCCAACAGAAATATAAATTAATAATTCATCAAATACATAAAAAATTCCATATAAAGTTCATAATAAAGTTGTATCAAACTACTTCTATTTTTTTAAAATTTTACTCTTTCCTAAAATATATATCTAAAGTCATTTATTTCTTCTTTGTTTGTAAACTAAATTCAATCTCATCCTTAATTTTTTGCAAAGCCTACACAATATATTCTTCTTATGTTATAGCAAGTAATCGTTTAATATTTCTATTGCTTAAAAATTTGTTGTAACTCTTTATCTTTCAAATCATTAACTTTGAAAAAAATCTTTTTCTTATATACACATTCATTCTAATTTCCAAGATTTAGGTATCACAACTTTATAGTTTTTTTATTGTAAAGTTTATTATTTCATTTTATATTTGTGCATTATAACTTTAAAATTTTTTATATATACATCATATATGTATTTTGTCCATATTTATTTTTAGTTTTCATTGATAAGTTATATATAAAATTTGGAAAAGAAAAAAAGTGTAGAAAATACAAAAAAAATCTTAATAAATTAATAAATATTTATTTATTGATAAATTAATAATTTATTCATTTGTTAATAAATTAATAATCTCTATAGAATAATATTTTTTATTGATCCCTACAGTTTTATTTTATAAAAGTTTTACCATAGTGTTTATGAAGAACTACACATGTGAGATTGACACCACATATCATCATTTCATCTAAATCACACTGCCACATGGTAGAACCATCAAACCCTTCATTCATGAATGGAAAAATAGATAGGTGGTGGAACTTTAACAACGCCCTCTATTGAAGATATAATATATAAGTAAGTGAGACTTCATACTGTAAACATACGATCCCACAATTCTATTTGATAAATTCTTAATGAAGAATGTTGTCAAAGATGGATGGTTCACGACTTGAATCATCTACCTATCTCTCTTATAAATGAATACACTTATGGATTCCACATTATATTTCAACTTAAAAACTTAAAGTATTAAATTAATGGCTCTTCACTCATATATTCTTCACCGAACCAACAAAGTTTCAATATATGATTTTTTTTTTTTTTAACATGAATCATGCTTACATCCCGAAAATACAAAAATATCCAAATAAAACTACACCAAGTGCACTACTTGTAATAAAGAGAAATTAAGACGTAAGCAATAGGCATCATGATAGTTATTCATGTGTAAATCCGCTTCCAAAGAGTGGAGAATTATTGATAGGATAGAAATCCCATCACCCGAAAGCTCGATTAGAGCTGCTACTCATTCTTTGGTCATTGTCACTAAAACTTCCAAGAAGGACGAGACATTTCGAGCACCTTTATTGGGAAAAGCTTTTAACTATTATGCACACACTAACCTTTAGAAAGGGACTGACTCAGGGGTGTTTGAAAGGGCCCAGCTCTAAGAAGGAGAAAAGGGGAAAAAAATTATAAAATAAAAAAATAATAATGATTCCTTAAAACTTTGATTTAGATTAAAATATACTTTTAAATTTTTAGATGTTGCAAATGACTCCTTTTATTTAATAAACCGGCAACATAAAAGGCATTTGTTTTTATTATTTTCTTTAAAAATACCAATGTTGCCAAACCTAGCTTGGGAGGTTTCATCCCTACATGCAATAGGGTCACAGGTCAAACGAAGTGCTATCAAAAGTTAAACTAGGGTTAATAAAAAATAAAGGTATAAGTTATATTTTAATTATGAAAAATAAATAAATGTAAATAACACAATCAAATCCATGAGTCTATATATAAGTGATTATATCAATAAGAAACACGAATCAAATTCAAACTAATCTAAAGTGGAATATTGTAGTTGAAATCACACATTACATATTCAAAATTTAAAACTATAAACTTAGCTAATAATTCTAGTTCTAATTAATATTATCATTTTATTATTTAATTCAAGTGAAATTTTATGGTCTCATCATTAATTTTAAAAAGATCAGTCACATCGCTATTTGAGGTCTTATACCATATCCAATCATGATTGAATCACTATAATGTTAATATTTTAATTATCATTTTTATTTTAACGATTAGATGGTTAACGGGACGATCCCTCGATGGACCATAAAAGCTCCCTTGATTCGATGATTCATCCAAATGCATATAAACAACAGATACCTTAATATGTTATAAAATTATATGCATGTGGACGGAAACAGGAGATTAAATGCATGCAAGCTCAATTTTAACCCAAACAGTGAAATAAAGTAGTTAAGTTGTTTTGCTCCAAGTACAAATAACCAACTTTTATGACGTGAAGAAAAATAGATCTAATTAAGTTGTCCTGCTATGTCTTAATTAAACTGTTTCAATAGTTAAAAAAAATAGAGTTATAATATCTTTTCGTGTGAGCCTTGAGGAATTTTAGTTATAAAATTCTTAAAACGCCAATGACATGGATTATAGTAGCATGATTTTGATGTGGTGAATAACCATTAAAAAAACAAATCAATAGAAAATAATGTTAATGTGTATCATTGAAAAGAACAACGGGTCAAGATTTAAGTCATTTAACTGGAAACAAAATTCTTTGTTTCTCTGAGGCAATATGTACGTTCCATATTACTCTCTGTTTCGATTTTTCATTTTTTTTTTTTAATGTGGAGTGTTCAGACTGACTATGACCTGCTTAGGTCAAATTGGTCACGGTTGAACTGGTTAGGCTAACTAGGTTGGAGTGGTTCAATTAAAAAATCGTTTTCAATCTTGGATCAGCCTATTTCTAAATCTGATTCCGGATTAACTAGGTTGAACCAACCGGACCAATCTATGTTCTAACAACATTGAAAAATAGCACTACATCAAAGCTTAGGAAGTGTTGAATTGCATATTTTAAAAGGTTTGAGGAGGTGTTTTTATAGTAAGATGGAAATTTCAAAAGTTATTATTAAATTTTGGAGGTTATTTGTATACATCAAAATTTATGATAATTATTTATAACATTGAAAATTTAAGGATATATGGCATAGAGGATAAAATTTAGTAGAATTAATTGCTCTTTTCATCATAAAAAAATCAAAATATGTTATATAAGCAAACGAAAAATAATATGTCAAAAAGAAAAGAATGAAAATAAGCAAGACATGTGAATTTCGAAGAGCAATTCTACGATAATACTGGATATATAAAGTGTTCAATTTCATTAGTCATTTTACGGTTTCGTGATACATTTAATTTTATGTTGGTTGAACAGCCGCCTAGTGTTATAATAATTTTCAAACTTATAGATAGAAAAAGAATTTTTTTTAGCAAGTGAATTCACAACACTTTCTTGTAGTCAATACAAACAAAACTTCAAGTTTTTCTAGGAAATGGTTAAGGGTGCTTTTCACTTTGTAAAAAGTTTAAAAAGTTCCCTTTTTTTTTTTCAACTTTTAGTTATGGTATATATGTTTTGACGTGCAACCATCATAGTATAAAGAAATTTAATTAAGATGTGAACTGGTGTAATTTTTGTTTAATAATAGAATATAAAAAAATTATTAAATAAAAATTCACAAGTAGAGTGAAAAAAAAAAACGATAATTATGATCAATACTCCACATTCATTTTTACAATATTAATTAAAAAATAATTAGTATTCCATTCTATTTATCAATATTTTGTGCAATATGACTTAGATATTTATAAAAATGATAATGTGATCACTATTTAGGTTGTTGAGAATTTATTTAATTAACTATAATTTTGTAATGAATGAAAACTAATATTATTTGTTATTGTGAAGGAAAAGTAAAATGGGACAATATCATGGTTTAATATAATTAGTTTATGCTTCAACTTTATGTCTCTTTTGTAATTATACACTTAAGTTTTAAATTGTTAATTTGTACATCTGATTAGACATTTAGTTGTTATCATTTATACTCGTCACTTTCTACTTTGTATTAATGATGTGGAAATTTTTATTATGTAGTAAAATAACTTTACATCAGTATATAATACAAAATAAAAAATTACAGGTATACATATTGTGATTGCTTATCCATGATGATAGAGATAACAATAGTTAATAAAAAGAAACAAGCTATAAATGATAGCAACTAACATCCAATTAGATGTATAAATCGACAATTTAAAATTCATATGTATAATTGTAAAATTAAAAAAAAAACGTAACATTGAGATGTAATCTACCAAAATGAAACGGGGAAAAAAGAGAGGGGGGAAAGGGAAGAACTTGATTCAAGCAAAGTATATGTAGAGGGAAAAAAAAATATAAATGCCTTAAGCAAACTCACTCCTTACTTCTTGATTAAGTGATCAACCATATGAAGGATTAAGAGGTGGCCTGTGCTTACCAAGTCAATTCTTATATCTTCCTAATTGTAGGAGGGAGTTTTGAAGTGTTCAAATGTTTCTCAGAAAGGGTCTGCTGAACTCCGGGAGCTTCAATTTTGAAGATGGGTCCATGAATATGAATCCACGCATTCAAAATGATAATTTATTTTGAAGATTGGCTTAACAAATGGGCCAAAAATACGGACCGTTGGGAAAACCGACAAGGTTATCAGGCCCATCCTTTTATAATTTTTAGAACCACAATCAACTCAATTTTTCACTTGGCAGCTCAAAGTGGAACTATGCAAGTATTTCATTGATTAGCTCAAACTTTGGCTTGATGATCTCCCTAGTCGACCTTGAATCAAGTTTAAATGGGAATCAAGTTTAAGTTACTAATGTGTTTTTGTGGGTGTATAGATTTGATCATCACAATCACATGTGTGCTGCATAACTATCACGCTATATATAATCTAGAAAAATAACACGTACAGGGATAATCAAGAGGTATCGTATAGGGAGAAGGAGTAGACGATTTCAGTAGACTCTAACACTCGTGTGACAGGTGAAGAAGTTAAATAGCATCAAACCTCACTAGCTATGATGACTTAATACGTTTTTGATAAAGATGAAGTAATTGATTCTTTAAGATGGAAATCTGACAACACGATGGTGCTTATTTAAGATTTTCGATCATTCAAATAAGATTGAACTAGTAGTATTTATAGGGAGTTTAACTGTTGATGTCGTCCATTAGATAGGACAAATGGCCAACAATTAAAATGGGTACCTCTCATAATAAATATTAAAGTGGACTTCCTTATGATCCATATCCATTGAGGGCATTATTGTAATATGTGAGCCACGAGTGCTACTCCAAACCTACCATCCTAGATCTTCATTAATCATCTCAATAAACTGGATCTAACTCTCTATTCCTAGTCACTTTAGTTTAAAGAGTTAAATTCAAATAAGAATTAGATTTAAAATCTTTATAATCAAATTTAATTATTTATAATTTTTTAATAGAGGAAATGTACAATTTAATTAAAGTGTCACCATCAATTGAGTTCTACCTAGGTTCCCTTACTGCTACTTTTGGATAAACTCAAGTTTAATGAATAGCTGGATTAGTCACTCCATATAAGCCTAGCGATAAATAGCTGCATTGGTCACTTCATTCTGTGTAATGTTTGTTCATAGAAACAGCGATAATAATGAAGATTGGGTTATCATTTATAGAAACAAAATTCTCTCTGCATTTAATTTAAGAAAGATTTTGGTTACGTTGTATTGGAGCTTATCCTTAATGGCTTTTACACAAATCTCCATTTTAGACGGCAAGACATTCACCGATTATTAATATCATACGTATACTTTTCATCTGTAACATTCATACCTTAGGATTGAACTCTCACTCTTGGAGTTGATCTTTCAATTTGGCTTTTTTTAATCCTTAATAGCTGGGGTTCTGATTAGTGTACTTCCACATTCAGTATCTGCAGATCCTCTGCCTCCATCATGGGTACGTGCAAAACAATAGTTTTTACCTCAGCCAATAGCCGCCAATGTGCTTTTATTTATTCTGCCTGACCTGTAGACCTAAAGAAAATCAAAATCACTGTTAATTTTTCTTTTTTCCAATTCTATACTTGAAGTGTGAAATTATTAAATATCATACATAATTTAATTTGCATGTCAAATTTTATCCCTAAAATCATAAGTTGTTATATGTTGTACAAATTAAACTTTTTGCTTATGAAATTTACCACTCCATCATCTTTGAAAAGATGAAATAGCAGATAATTACCAGTGAAAAAAAAGTATTGTTAAAATATAAATTAAAAACTAAACATTCCATTGAAATGACAGGAGATAAACTTATTTACAAAACCTACACACTATCATTTATTCAATGTTATATAATTAGGATTTACTTGTTTCAACATATTCTATTTATTTTAGCATCAGATTTTGTCATTTTTAAATAGATGTTTGTTAAAAAACTAATAGTTTTACTCTTAAACTAATCAAACAGATACGATATAGATATGATACAAATAAATTATAAGTACAAATCATATAAAGATATAATATAAATAAAAATCAAGCGGAACATCATACACCTCTCTTGGCAGGGGGATTAGAACTCGACTAAAGGAAAGGCAGGGGGGATTAAAGGAACATGTAATTTCAAAATCTTATAAAACTCGACAGCAAATTATATCAAAACTTGAGAAACATACAAATAAAGAGTCCAATTCAAATATCACGTAAAATAAAAATATAAGGTGTGCAAACTAAAAAAAGTCCTCCAAGTAACATAAAATAACTAAAGCAACTGCATATGTAAATAACTACTGAAAAAAAAAAAAACAGTAATGTAAGTTTAATTGTTTTAACAATGACTTTGACTAAAGGGCTTTGACTTTCAACTAAAAGGTCATTAAATAGATGACTTGATTTAAATTAAGAGGAAGAGAGGAAAGAACGACAATGCAGGATTTACGCTCAAAACCACTAGTTTTTAATTTTACAATCGGTTGATCTAGGATTCCTTTAATTGACATAAGCTTTTCCAAATTTGTACTTAAAAATCAAAAAATCATAACAAAATTTGCATATTGAGTGTTCTTGCCGAATGATGAAACATTGAAATTCACAATGGGGTGATTTAAAAAAAAACCCACATTTGTATCTAAAATACATCATTTCTGGAATTTTCATCCTTTTTCCAGGGTCAAACTCTTGCAGATCGCATGAATTGCATCCCATTAAAACAAGCAACTACATTACTGGCAATAAACTCTTCTGAAACTGCTTCTCCTGTCCACATACTACCCTTCTCAAAGAAGAATATCTGCTGACTGGCTTGCACCATGAACAGCAATCCCGCTTTCCATCGAAGGATAGCATGCTCGGCATTTCTTGTCTACCAAAAAGTAACCAAGACATCCTTTCTGCAAACTCAGCATTCTTTAATAATTTCAATGTACCATCTCTTGGAAATGCATTGAACTGCAGCCAGCACCAACAAGTATACACCATAAGTCAAGCATATTTTGACCAACTGAACCATCTCATCATGGATGAATGTTACAATCACTTAAGAGTTGATGATCCCTGTTTAAAAATCTTTTCCAATACTTTTTGTATCGTGGTATTGCTAGCTCAAGCCATGGTTTCATTTTCCCATTGTAGTGCAGAACTGCTGCTTTCTTCACATACTCATCATCCAGCTTATAATTGTGCCCAAGCCCTGATAAGACCCACATGCTGTCCAAAGTAAAAGTTAGGTCCTGAAAAGTGAGTAGGCTCCTGCGTAGAGCAAGGCTTTCAAAGGAATCCTTCACCTCTTTGTGTTGCTGTTGATGTCAAAAAAGAAAAATTAATAATAATAAAATAAAATAGTAATATACCTAAATGTATTCTGTAGGCTGATCAGGGGAATGACAAGATCATAAATACTAAATATATCATATACAAGCGTTTCATATATCAAAAAACCAGTGGTCATATTTACAAAAGAGAGGACATATATTTGGCTTCAACTACAAATAAAGTGTGTGTTTTCATCTGATGCAACCAAAGATAAACATTATCACATGTCATGCATAAAAAACACATGTTTGCCTTAATTTCAATAGATAATAAATGTTACCATACATGATGTAAACTGAGGAACTATGCCTACAAGTGCAAACAAAAGATGTACTAACGCAATTATAACAGAGTTAACAACATTCTTGTATGCGCCATATGTAAATGAAATTTATCTTTAATTTGCACCACTTAAAAACGCACATCCTTTATTTGCACTTGGAAACATATAAACATAATCTCCATTATAATTATTACTGATTAGTATCAACTGAAAATTTTTGCACATTGTTCACCTGCTGAACTAATCTTTGGTAGGTTTCAGTGAGCTTCAAATCCCTCCATCTAGCCAAATCAACTACATTAAGACCAGACATCCAGGCACAAGAATTCCTGTCAAGGTTGTTATCCCCAACATAACTCCTGAGCTGACCTAATCTGACAGAGCATAACTCTGAGGCCCCATTCACTTTACCTCCCATGTTGAGGCTCCAAAGGGCTGTCAAGTCTTTCTGGACAACAACGTCATCATCCAAAACTACTACTCTCTTTAGCCGTGGGAATATGTCGGGGAGAAAATAGTGGGAATGAGAAAACGTAGATACATATTCTGTTCTCATGTTGATCACCAATTCATTATTGATGCTATGGAAGGAAATACGAAATTCCTCAGGTAGGTAAAGCTGCAGCGTAGTTTCATCATTGTTTCCCAAACCAAGCTTTTCAATATTTAAAACTTGAATTGCAAAATCCTTGTAATCATTTCCAAAGAACCATTGTTGCAATGAGTAATAATTCTGTCCATCCGTCAGCACATGAAAAACTAAACTCTGACTGTCCTGAAATGTTGCAGTGGGATCATTCTCATAGCTGCAACGAATCACTCTACAGGATGAAGTGCATAACATATTAAATGGGACTTACTTTTGCATGTTTAGTTGTGGAGTTGATCACAACAGCAGATGCTAGTACATTCTTAGAAAATATGACAATGTGATGCAATGTAGGGTCTGAAAATTTTTCTGCAAGACGAAGGTCTACATCATGTTCAGCAGATCTGAAATAGTCAACAGTTAATCTCATATTCAAACAATGAACTCCCTTTGGTATGGTCTGGACAGCAACTTGATGTAGGAAGGCACTTTGCTTCATGTGGAAGTTTGCTTCATCCTCAGTCATATCCAATAATTGTCTGAACTTCTTGTCAACATTACTGCATTCTACTTTACATGATTTAGCTTTGGCAATTGCAGAGTCCATTTTCTTCAGCTTCCATCCAATCCTGATATTAAACAAGATTTTATAATCACAATTAGCTTCAGCTAGTTATACATTACGACAAATTTCAAAGAAGAATGGAATACCCGGAAACTGGGTTTAATGTAAATAACAACCCCAAATTTTACAATATTAGGTTAGTGTGTGCACATCTGCAAGATGTGTACATAATTATCTTGTTACAGCTAAAACACAATTCATTAGGTATAATGAGCGGCTATTTATCTGTTGAACATAATCAAAGAAGTTATAGCTGATCTAAGTAATTTGAATGCACTAAATTGAAAGATATGAAGGAAGCGTCTTAAAACCTTCTATTCAAACATGAAATTTAAAACCTAATTTTGGTCCCTTTCCAGTGAAATTTGACATTTAACTTGAAAGATAATAGATTCCCCCAATTATCAATATTTCTTTTCGTGGGTGGTGAGTGGTGAGTGAATCATGTCAACTCGTGTACAGGATGAAAAACAACAATTGGAAGAACTCCATATTTATGTTGGGAGAAAAATCCAAGTAAAATAGGGCTAATCTTAATTTTTCAACATAAATGATTCAAAACTATAATCTAAAACTTACTGAGTTGGAAGATCAGCATCCCTCGAAGCCTCACCAAGAACACGCTCAAAATCCTGAATATTTTGTTTAAGTTCACGAGATAAGCTGTCTTTAGCTCGAAGTTTAGCAATACTGGGGAAGTATGCCCTGGCTACAAAGAGCTTGTCTTTCATACTCCTCACAATGACATCTTTCACCTCTTCTTTACGTTCTCGAAGCCAAAGGCAATAGGTCCCAAATCTGAACTCACATAACTTGGTGCCCTCACCAAGGCTGCCCTCATTGGCACTAGACCTTTGATTATCTTTACCATCCTGTTTTACCAACTTCTGATGTAAATAACTGAAATTTTCCTTAGACCTGATAAGATTATAAGAAAAATTGATATTAAGCTGATACAGTGCATACATACATTAGCAATCTTGAGGGATGACCCTGAAAAACCTGTCCATAATAAGCAGCAATTAAAAATGCATCCCAATTAAAGGCCCGAGGTATCTTTAATTAATCACTTGTTTATTAAAATCTGAACCATACCTTTCACTCGTGCAGTGTCATGAGAGTCACTTATATGGGTTGTATTCTTTGCTCTTGGGAGCTGGCTTCCACCCAAATCCTGTCACAAATAGATTGATTATGAGAAAAAGGATGCTCCATTTTATAGGAAAGATCAAATATTTTTTAGATAACTACCAAGAAAACAAAATGTTCCACGGGCTTCCATAATCATTGGATATGCAAGAGCTGGATATGCTTTATCATAAATCATTGTACACCGTCATACTTTTTCAAGTAATTCATACACACAAATACAACCAACATTGCCTTTCCATATGCAATTAAAATGTGGATGGCTGGACAAAAGATAAAAAGGCAAATCACAATTACCACCTTTATAAACTTAGTAAAGTACATCAACACCTCACTATTTCAAAATATAACACAGGATCAATTTTTAATACATAAATTTCCAGACACGTTATGGAAAGAACCTAACGATCACTTGGTTAGGGCATCCTATGATCTCTAATCAAGAGCTCGACTAAAGAAAGAACCCTAAGATCTCTTCAGATGTAAATCTATATATATATATATTCTTTTTTTTCATTTTTCTTTTTGGGCAAAATAGGACTTGTCTTTCTCCCATTTCTCTAGTTGATATATATGTGTGTGTATGTGTGTGTGTGTAGAACTACATAAGTAATGCAGTTACCAAAAGTAATTGCCAAGTCCCTAATTTTTCTCCTATTATTACACATAACCAACACGTGTAACTTCCCCATTATTTTTAAATACATATACACATGCAAACTATATACAATCTAACATTTTTTTTTTTTTTCCAATAACAATGACATTTGCATGACTGACACATTTCCTAGCCTGTCCTCATCATAACACTTTCCTAAGATATACCCTTAAACGCATGTCCCTACTACCCTTACCATAAAGGGCAACACAAATTAATTGCACACATGAAATTATCATACATACCTAAAGGACAGACCACAAATATTAACATGCAACACATAGACACAGTGAGATCAAACAGCCACAAGTCCATTCTGTCTTCTTGCTTTGAACATAACAATACCCCACTAAAAATGTCAACGTTTAAGATGTTGACATTCTTGAGGAGTTATTTGTTGTATTTTGAAAAAGTGCATCATTGATATGTTTCACAAAATTTAGAGGGTTGGTTAACGTAATTTAACCAAATGAAAATCAGTTAATTCTACATCCAATAACCTTGTTCCTAGTTTGGGTAAAGAGAAACATGAAGGTTTGGCTGGTAACATGAAGATACATATGAGTTCCAAGAAGTTAACCAAAATCAATCTTATCTAGAAAGAAGTGCAATTCTAAATGAACCATATTAACAGACATGAAATATATGTTTCGAGTATATAATTGAATAGTCTAATGTCGCTAATAAAGTTAACTATATACACTAGGTCATAGTAGCTCCAGTCTGAGGGAAGTCCTTAGCTTATTGCTTCACTCTACTGTTTTCTCAAATCACTAGTTTTATGTCAAGTTTTCTCTGAGTTAAACAATCCAAGTTCGTGCTTCCCTCTCTGTATAAAGTTTCATAAATTAATACAAGATGCAGCTTCATTAAGATTCTAAAGATGAAAAAAGAAAACCAATGATGAAAGCCATGTTTGGTAGGCCATAAGAATGAGGATATTATTAACAAATCCCCTCGTGTGTTGGTGTGGACCTTGCAATAGGACAATAAGCCTGAATGAAGGGTAGATTTGTTACAAGATAGGCTTGTAATCTGGGGCCAAAAAGGATAAGGTGGACAGTACTGTTAGATATCTAGGGAAAAAAATTAATCTTACACAACTTTAACCCTCATTTCCTAAGTGAAAGAGAAGCATCTGACAGGATTAGTTACTATTCATGAAAAACAAAGAATGGTCAACTCTGTTTTGGACCAGAAGTGGTTTTTATGGAAATATATGTGCAAAGCGACTAATCCCGTGAAAATATCGATAATCAACTTTTCAAAATAAAATTTCTGACAAGGAAGATTTTTGCTGTTTGACCTTCATCAGTGTTAAATTAAGTGTCCAACTAGGAGATTGCACATCTTGTATATAAGTAACAGTGATTTTTTTTTTTTTTTTTTCCCTTCAGATGGTATAAACAATAGGAATGGTATTGATATATAAGTTAGCTTGAACATGAAATGAATAAACCATCAAGACATATCCATGTAGTTCCCATCACTACCAAACACAAGATAACAAATCTCATGAATCATGATTATCCCATCCTATCAGAAATTACATTTAAGCAATCATATGCAAAGTAAAATCTGTGCAAGATCCACAGCTCTAGAGTCAGGTTTGACAGTCATGTATACAACTCTATAAGTATCCCACAAAAGATCGTGTATACAATTTTCACAAACATTGTAAGGAATGTCAGGAAAACTAATTATTAATTAATCTGATGTCATAAGAACTATATTTTTCATTTAAACTCTACGAATTTTGTATAACCTTCAAGCTAATCTATTGAAATGCTTTGATTCTGAAAATGAACTCACAATCAACTATTCAAAACATGAAATAAAAGCAAAATAAATTAGTAAGATAAATTAGCAAGAACTCCAGCAGTATCTACTACTATAAATGCAGCCCCAACGCACAACCATAGCTTGACTGCTACCTCTATGTGCATGAGACACACTACCAGACCCAAGCACTGATCAGACAAATCTTCTACTATAAAGATAGCCCCAGTAGGTGCTCTTTGTGCGATTTGAGCCCAAGAACATGTCAATTGTCATGAAAGTTCTCCGGCCATATCTATTGGGTCAAACCCTTAGGATTTTCCAGCAATATCTTGGATTGCAAACATGAAAAGTTCTCAATTAAGAACCTATGACTACCTACCAAAACAGTTAAGATGACAGAAAATCAAAAACATTTACACTTATGAAAAGAATTTGATTAGGCAGGTGGAGCACTCTTACTGAAGGAGGTCAATTTGACTTTAAAAAAAAATAAAAAAAAAAAAGAGCTCATTTTCCAGGTTGCCTGTTCATTGCTTATCACTCTTTTCAAAAAGAGTTTCAACAGTCCAAAGGATCTCACGTACCCAAGTAAGTTCTTTTAGGTGGACTTTTGGAACCCTTTCTGGTAAAAAGTAGTCAAAAGAAGCATCATCACAAGACCTCACTGTAAAGCTAATCTACATAGCAGATCTCAACCCACCCATAAGAAGGCTTATGCTACAGACAGATTGAAATTGCAAGGAGAATGGTGCCGATGATGATTCCAACAATTGCACACAAATTATTTCTATCCAAGTACAGAAGATAAGAAGAGACATTAGCATTCAACTCCTCTTTTAAGAGGATGTAGAGATATACAACAACACTCAAGTCTTATTTTTCCAGGCAAGACTGGCTATATGGTTCCCGTATCACTATCCTGTTCTATCACAACCAATATACTTTCTAATACCCTAGTATGTCATATTAATTTTTATTGTTTCCCTCAAAATCTGTACGAGAATGGATTAGCATTTCAAAGCCTATCCATCCATATCCCTCTTCTTTTTTTTTTTTTTTTCCCCAATGACAGAAAGGCACAGCCGTATTAGGACTAGCTACTTCCAGCACATGAACATCTCACAAGATCCATGCACCAAGAATAGCTTACGCTATGTAGGTGCCCAAGAAATGTCCATAGTGGGTTTCAAACCCAAGACCTCATGCAAATTGTCATGATGTGTCTCAGGCCTTGCACACAAAGCCAATCCCTTGGGGATTCTACAATGATACTTGATGCTAGCGGTCACTAAAAAAGTTATTCCTCCTCCAAGGGATCCCAAAAGCAGGAAATTTGAAACAAAAAGATACTTTTCCCAAGAAGATACTCTTGACTAGGAAGTTTATAGAACACATTGATTCACCAAAACGGTCACGATATGGCCATTCAGTTGACAATAGGCTCTACTGAGTCCTTAATAGACATAACAAGTAAGGTAACAATTTAGATAATCCCATAATGCTAAACTGAAGGCCATAGAAAAATGTTAGCTAGTTATACCACAATGGACCTGAAGAGAACATCCCCTACATATGATTTCCAATGGTCTTCGCATTATGGGCACATAAACCCTTAGCAGTAAGCATAAATAACTTTCTAATGCTAAACTGAAGGCCACAGATAAATGTTAGCTAGTTATACCACGATGGAACCAAAGAGAACATCTCTTACATAATATACCAGTATTAAGTTCTAACACTTTACCCAACATCTATGACAATATCCTCAACTGGCAACCTTATGTATATAAGTTTATTTATCAAAGAGCGATCTGGGATTAATGGCAGATGCTAATATGAGAATCAGAAGCACATCGTTTGGTGGGTGTAAAGTATCTACTGAAGATCTTGGCCCATACATCACTTTAAAATTCTGCAGTTTTTTTTTTCCCCCATTTTTCTCCCCTCTCTAACTGCAAGTTGCACATTACACATAAAACAAAATTGTAAACCATAATATCTTTGAAAGATCTAGACCAATAGGCAGCTCAAAACTACTAGAACTGCAGGAAGTGGAAGGCATGCTACTACGAAGGTAGGTACCAAGCCAACAAGAAGTAGTTCCATAATCCTATATGCCATTAGATTAATCCATGTGAACACAAATTATATTCTCAACAAACGGTTAAAGCACCAGAAAATGGTAATGTAAGTGCCACAAAAGAATGCTATCTACCTTTGTATAAGTCGGCTCCAACTTTTTAAGAAGCTTATCGACATGTTCGGTATGATCATGCTGCATCATGAACAGGAAGAAAGAAGGAAAGGGGGGAAAAATGATTAGAAATCTGCATCCAAAACGTAAACTATTCACCGAATAACTAATACCAGATTTTTCCCATTTCGGTAATCGATTTCATAACGAACCTTAAATTGATGAGGGCATTTATCAGCAACAAAGAAACCTATCAAGCAAAACCTATATCGTAGATTTCAAAAATCAATACCTTGATTTGAGAGGGACCCGCATCGCCACCAGTGACGTACTTGTCATAAGTCCTAATATCCTTCTGGTTTCCAAATTCACAAACCATGTAAAGATCAATACAATACATCCAAAACAGAATCGAAGTGATAAAATGAGGGCAAATAAATCCTTACAAAGGTGGATCCAAATTGATCAGTGATGTAACCTGCAAAGAATGAAACATTGGAGGTTAAGGCATTGTTTAATTAATTTTGGTAATGGAAGAAGTAATTACTACGTGTCAGAAACCCCCCAAAAAGGCAAACGAATATCCAAATGGTGCAATTGATTGGAAAGCAAACATCAGATCTAATCTACAATCGAATCTGATAACTGAACAAGAAATTAGAAAACGAGATCTAAGACAATGTGCTGACCAGAAAAAGAAGAAGAGTAAAAAGCACTGTGGAAGCCAAGAAGGAATCCGAGAGGAACAAGCATGGATAGGAATACGATGAGACCTAACAATCCTATTGCCAGGCCTCTCCATCTTCTTTTAATCCCACCACCACCGCCACCTTTCATCCTCTAAACAAACATGTGACCCAATCAAAACAGACAACAACACTTTATATAAATATAATTAGATAATTGTAAATTATAAATTATGTATATAGTAAGTTATTTAGTTAGTTTCGTTCAAAGAACAAGTAACGAAATTGAAGTGAGGGTTCATATGATTAGTTAGCCGTTAATGAATGTAAGTAGTAAATTAAATCTGGTTCTGGTCTGGGTGAGGTGTATATTTTGTCCTACTTTGTTTGAATTTTTGGATATGGGTTGTATAGACATAGCGTTTAGGCTTCTTCTGCTCTGTTTGATGGACGGACAACGACAGAGAGAGAGAGAGAGACCTAGCGTGTGGGACAGCAAATTTAGTATCCCAGCGTGGTTGTGTATATCCTATGGAATTTGGACGAAGATGACTGCCATGTTTGACGTTTTTCTAAAAAGAAATTACAATAATTTAAATTGTATACCAAAAAAAATTATCAAATTTTCACTACTATATCGTATTCTACGACTAATATGCAAAGTTATAAAATTGTTATATCTATTGTATATTGGACATGTGATATATATAAAAAAAAAAAAAGCTATGCTATATAATAATAGTATTTGTATAATTTTTTATTTTTTTGTGCAACTTAGATTTGTATAATTTTTTTTTAAATAATGATTAACATGAAATAATATGAGATTACCTCTACTTTTAGTAGTTTCTTAAAATTCAAGTAACAGCATTTATCTGGATAGAAAGGAAAGACAAACATAATTAGGTGGCACTTTTAAATTTAAATCAAAGGTTGAACATTATGGTTTCAGGTGTAGAAAATTGTTGCCTATTAAAATAGTATTAATATTATTTTTTAAGTAATAGTAGAGCAAGGCAGCAGCATGAACTAGTGGTTTCGAGTTGATTCTAAATCGGTAATGTTGCGTAATTCTTTTACATATAAATCATAGAGAAATTTGGTTAAGCGGTTCTTTCTCTAGCTAAAATTTTTAATAAGTTTAAAAGTTTATAAAACTGAACCCTTTTAAAATCATTATTCTTTTATTAACTATTAACGTGTGATTTGAATGGTTTAAAATTATATTAAACAATTAAATAAATGAATCAAACAAATTCAATAAAAAATATTATAAAATTAGAAATAAAAAAATTATAGAAAAAATAGGTAAATTTCTTTTTTTTTTTTTTTAAGAAGTGTTTTGGCCGCCCAAAAATCGAAGAAGTGGATGACAGTTGTAGTGAGGTGGATCTAATAGTAATGGTTACATGTGTGGAGCGTGCATCTCATGCTACATGTAACCTTAGAGGGGTGATGTAGAAGCACATATGCAGTTTTGTTACTTAGCATATACTAAAATTTGGCCTACAACCTATTAATTCATATTGGGTTTAACATGTGACCTTAAAGGAGTATGTCTTGCAGGGTTGCAAATGAGTCGAGTTACTCGAGTTTGATTAGTAAATGAATCAAGCTCAAGCTTAAAGTAAAGCTTATTTATTTAAACGAGCTAAGCTCAAGTTTTGGTTTAAGCTCATGAGCTAACTCGTGAATAAGCTCTTTTAGGCTCATGAATAAGCTCGTGACTAAGCCAGTTATAGGCTCGTTAATAAACTTATTAGTAGATTTGTGAATTTTATACATGATATATTACATATAACATCATAATTAAAACAATAGAAACTAATTTCTATTTAATAATAATGTATATATATTTATAGCAATATTTATATATTATATTTTAGGTTTTAAAAAAAAGGAAAATGGGCTATATAAACAAGTTGAGTTCGAGCTTAAATTTCAGTCCCAAAAAAAGCTCGATAGGCTCGATAAAAAGCTTAGCTTAATATGGCTCGGCTCTAGCTCATTTAATAAACGAGTCGAGCTCAAGCTCAAACTAAAGCCCCGTTTGTTTCAAGATAAATATTTTTTGAAAAATAATTTTCTTTATTTTCCTTTGTTTTTTATGCGGAAAATGACACTTTAAATAGAAAACATTTTCCCTTGTAAGGAAAAATAACTTTCACTAAAGAGCAAATCCTATTATTTTTAAGGAAAACGACTTACTCTTTTCAAAATGAAAAGTCATTTTCCGAATTAGCCTTTGCAAGCATTCTGACTCTAAGAATGTGATATTTATTTAATTTTTATCGTAATTAACCAATAAATTATATTTTAAACATGAAAATAATTTACTAGAAAAAAGAAAAATGAAAAATCATTTAAAATTATTAATATCAATTGATGGTTTGTAAATAAATATTGTAAACTAATATATTTTATATTTTTGTTTTAATAAAATTATTCGGCATAATGTACTTATATAGTAACTTGTCAATAATAAATTATTTACATATGAATATATGTTATATAGTATTGATAGGTCAAACACCAAAAAATTTTTCAACATATTTCTGTAAATAAATCCGAACACAAGAAAACATATTATTTTCAGGAAAACATTTTTACGTAAAACACTTTTCTTAAATATGAGACATTTTTCTTGAAACAAACGGGGCATAAAGCTCGTTTAGCTAAAATCCATCATTAGAGCTCTAATCTCCATCACGCAACAGCTCCTTCTTCTCAATTGATGTCTGTCCACTACTAATACTTGCTATGAAGGATGGTACAGGTTGTAAACTTTCAACAACATCTATATTTACTAGAAACACTTAGTTTCATTCATCTTTCCTTATACGACTCCTTGAACATTTGAAATTGTTAGGATATAAGTGTGAGTTAGAAAAATCTCACATGGGAAATAAGGATTTAGGTGATGGGTTTATAAGATAGAAGAGCCATTGACCTAAAACCTTAAGGTTTTTTATTATATATGATGTCGAGCCCGTTGAGAATCTTCCTCCACAATATCCATTAGTTGAATTTCTTTCCAAAAGGCACTCCTCTCCTAACAAGTGTTATTAGAGTTGATGGTTCAGCTACGAAACTCTTATGGTTAGCCTTCCATATAAAAAGAAGTGCTTTATGATGGTGACTTATCACGCTCCAAGAGATACCCTGAACGTAGCAATTCATCATATATAAAGCTTAAGAATGACTGCCTTATTCATACAAATGCTTCATATTATGCATAAGGCTTACTTCACAATAAAGGAAACTCATTGGAGTAGCATAATTTATGATATTAACAATTAAATAGCAAAGCAAGAGAACTATTGTAAACCCTTGGTTTTTAGAGTAATTATAAGCCTTAACCCTAAACTGAGAAGTCGAAAATTAAGTAAAGTGTGTAGAATAGTCCGTAATAATATTTGATTTCTTAAATATATCATATTGGTTTATTTTCGGCTTATTTCGAACCCAATTAGTTACTGCTTTTAGAAAGCGTGTCTCGGGGCTCCGAAAATTAAAAATATACCTTTAATATTTTTAGACTCGTATTTTCATAAGGATTTCAAAAATATCAAGTTTATAATTTTTTGGAAATCTAAAAATATCAGTTATAGCTTATATAAGCATATTTTGGTCGTATCGGTAACTTATTTGTTGAAATACTAAAATAATTCAATTGATTATTTAATTTTATTTATGAAATTTCTGACACTCATTTAAAAATATTTTTTTAATTTTATTTTATATATTTTTCCTTAATAAAAAGCACTTTTTCAACTTATACTTCAAGTACACTTCAATTGTCACTTCTATACATTATTCATGTTTCCTTTCACTCTTTCTTACACTCAATTTCCCATGCATGCAGCTGATCACACCCTCAAATCAGCCACTTTCCTTTTATTTTATTGATTTAATTAATGATTTAAAATCTCTTTTAGTTAGCAAATTGAGTAACACAAGTTACACTTTCAAAATTCAAGTTACAAGCTAACTAAACTCCTCCCTCTCTCTTCCTTGTAAGATCACGCCAGCACCCCACCCCCCTCCCCCCACCTAAAAAATTATGCCCATTGTTTTATTTTTTCTTTTTCAATTATTTAACACACTTTTATCACACTCCTCTCTCTATTTAAAGACTCTTACTTACACACTTTTACTCTTTGCAACCCTACATCATTTACTCTCTCTTTTTCCTCTCTTTATCTCTTTCTTAGCTTTGTTATTGTAAGAAAACAAGCTGCCTCCATCTCAAAATATTGCTTCCACATTCCATTCTTGAAGACTCTTTAGGTAAACTTTCTTCTTAAGCTTCCATAGATGCTATAGGTTGATTATATGAAGGTTTCATGCATCAAAGGACTCTCTATAATGCCTAAAGGCTAGAGATGATGATGCCAAAACTTTGAAACACTTATTATGACCCATATTGATATTGTTATATTTGTTGTCTTTAAAACTTTATTATCTTCATATTTATATTATACTTTGTAAATCTAAGTTTTATGAAGTTTTGGTTATGTTTATGTTTAGATCTATAGGTTTAGGGCGTACTACCATGTATTTCTTTTATATTTATGCTCATACTATGTGTAGATCTTAGATTTGAACTCAAATAAAAATGGTGAAATTCGTATCTAGGCAAGACCCATACCAAATTCGTATCGATCACTCCTCAAGTATGATATTTGATTCAACAAAGGGCATTTAGGTCACGATACCATACCAAATTGAACTTGTTTTGCATACTAGAAAAAATCATACCATGTTAAGGAATATCAAATTATAAGATAGTTTTAGGGGGAAAAAAGCTTCAATAATTATGGAATTGCAAAACAAAGGAAAGAGATCTTTCTTCAAGATAATCAAACACAATTTACAATGAAAATTTCAATATAAATTATCTTGATGAGATTATTCTATTATATAAACCCCTAATAAATTAGAAAACAATAATCAATAAAATAGAGAAATCAAATTTCAGTAGAATGTGTCTTTTTCAAAGAATATAAAGAAAAAAAACTAAAATTAAAAAAAAAAAACATTGTATGAATAGCAATTTAGTGAGAGAAAATGCTCTCTCCTCTCTCTAGAAAGCCCCCAGGGTTTTCTACATCGTTTTCATTTTTTTTCCTCTCTCCTCCACTTTATCTCTTTGTTTCTTTCCTTTCTCCCTCTCTCGTCTTGCTCCTTCCTCTATCGCCTCCTCCTTAGGGTTCCGTCCTCTCTCCCCTCTTTTCTCACTCTGTCCTCTATCTCTCCTTCTTCTTTATCTTCGTCCCCTCTTCTTCTCTCTCTATCTTTGAGTACTAAGCTCAAAGTCAAATAAATGTTCATAATTGAAACCATAAACTTTTATGGTTAACTATCTTTAATAATCTCATCATGCTTGTTATATTTAAGTTTCATTGACCTAACCATTTCGCTTAAAGATCATGCTTAGAAGGTTACTTAAATCTAAAGAAGAAGTTAGATCAAGTTTGGCTTGATTTGGATAAGGATTGAAGAGAGAGAAGGGGGCTGGCAAAGAGCATGGTTGGTATATAAGGGAATGTGTCTCGTTATGTTATGGTACATGGAGGATGTATCAGCCCATGTTTTTTCTTTATCTAGGGGTCAGAGAGAAGCACAAGGGAAAATGGCTACATGCATCTCCCTGTGTTCTTCTGGGTTTCAAAACATTTTTAGGAATAGAGTGAAGCACGGGAGGGAACACGACTGTATGTATTTCCCTGTTCTTCTAGGTTTCATAATCATTTTGAAGATAGAGAGAAGCATGGGTAGGTACACAACATCGTGTAAATTTTATGCTTTTCTAGAAAACATAACTCGTTATGCTTTTAAAGGCTCAAAGAGAAGAACAATTGTAACATGACCTCGTGTTTTTGTCGTGCTTTTCTAGGCTCATGAAATATCATGCTTAAACTTGATATTTTTGTCAAAAACACGTTTTTGGTCAAATTTTGGTGATCTTGAAGGTACTTGAAGGCTATGTTTATGCCTAGAATCATCTATTTTCATCTTTCATTTGTTAAAACATGATTAATCCAAGATGAAAGCCTAAATCATCTAGTTTTGATAGCAACATCCATTTTACCATAGTTCATCTACAATTTTATAATATACTCATACAAGATTTCATCATTTTACCCTTTTACCATCAACTTACAACAAAACCCAACCCAAAAACACCATTTATTGCTTCTATAGTGGACCCAACTTCAAAATGACTATAATCTCGTGAATATAGGTTAGTTTTGATGCCTTACCTCATTCCAAACAATAGTTTTCACTTGCATCAACTAGGAATGGGATATAAGACTTCAAAATCTTTCCAAAATTTGATTTCTTGACACCTCAAACATGTATTAATCACCCAAGTTAGTTTTCATGCTTAAAGTACCTAAATACTCACATTATGATGTCTTAAGATCTCATGCTTACCTTTACACGAATTTTTTTTGATGGTAGGACTTCTTCCTCTTCTAACATACTTCATCCTCTCCATTTTTTTCATGTAAAGACATCATATCGGTTAATTAATGCTACACTTTTGCCAATTCCATTCATTTAGCACTAACAAGGAGTTAGGGTTTTAGAGAATTTACCTTAGGGTTTTGGGAGGGTCTCCTAAAAGAAATGGTAGAAAAGAGAAAGAGAATATTTATATGGAAGAGGGAAAATGGTAGGCTTAGGGTTTTAGACAAGGGCAAAGGGTCTCACTTTGGGGTTCTTGACACATGTCATGATCCAGTGCATCTAAATCTTACATATGCAAGACCTTTAGCTTGTTTTAATTAGTTTATGGTTTTTAATTAACCACTTGGGCTAATAATTATTTAAATATATCTACCAAGTCTAATTTATTTACAATCTCCAATTTTTGATACACGCAAGTTTTCGATTATGGATAAAATCGTAATTTTGCAAAACAAAGTGATGAGGATAAGATGGCATCAACAATATATATATATATATATATATATACATATCATATTTAAGTTTATGTCTTTTTAGAATATATTATTTTCTTAGGGATATTTAAGTTTTTATGTCTTTTCGGATTTCTTTTTAAGTCTCTTCATATTTCCTTGTTTAATTGTCAAGTTTGTCTTTGCATATTCCTAGAAGTCATTAATAGGTTGTTTATTGTCAAGTTTGTCTTTACATATCTCTAGGAGTCATTAATAAGTTATTTTTCCTTATTTATTGTAGCTTAGTATTTAGGTTAATTAAAAGTCTATATAAATATATGGGATGAAACATATATCACATATCTTTGATAATAAAAATATGAGAGTTTTTTCTTTTTGAGTTTTGGAAAGAACTTATTTATGAACTTATCGGGAGTTTTCCGTTGCATTCAACCCCTTTGACTTGTCAATCAGTTTACCATCACCGGCTATGGTGTCTATGAATATACCAAGGTTCTTGCCTCTATATAGGCAATAGGTCGCGATTCCACCATTTTTTTTTAGACAATCCAGGGATTTTGTTTCTAGATCTTGATGGCGGGTTTCGTTTATAGGTTGACATGGTTCCTATCACATCATAAAGCTTCTAACAACATTGTTTTGATTTCCCTTACAAAACTTTCCATTTAAAGAAATATTATGTAATTATAATTTAATTTATTTTGAAATTTAAATCTTTTTTGAATTTTCAATATTTAAGTTTTCGATTTTGGATTAATTTGGGAATTAAAAAAAATTAGCCATTTAAACCCGTGCATGACTCCAATTGGATTTCATCGACTTTATTTGATTTTGATTTCTTATGATTGGTGTTTGGATCATTTCACAATGGTAGCAGTGGTGAACTGGCATTTGGATGGCAAATTGTAGTGTATAATTCCTACATGAGTAGCTAAACAAGGTAAGCTCCTTTAACAATCAGTAGCAACATAGAGATTGACCAAGCTACCTACACTGACATTCCTTGGAATTGAGAAAAAATTAGCAACCAAGGTGCAACCGATTTGCTGCAAAATACAGATCCATGCTATTGTTAAGCTTTAGTGCCTACGACCTGCTACATGTCTAGAACAGTCAAGCTACTGTTAGATTGAGCCCAAGAAAATGATCGAGCAACGATGCACAAAACATGATAGAGCTGAGCAGTTTAACATTTCACACCACCGACATGCACATGTTCAAGATCATAACCAAACCAGAAATTGACCCTTAAATCTTTTGACAACATAATCACTTATGAGCAACTAAGTAGTAAACTAGAGCTCCTAAACTGATGTGGTTAAACTCCCAAATAGCACCGAGTAGCTTCTTCACTTCCTACCAAGTAGCTCCCAAACATAACTGGCAAGACCAAATGTCAACACTAACTTGAGCACCAAAGAGTGAAGCAATGAATGTCAAGCTACTTATACTAAGCTCGAGCAACTATGGTGCCCCTAAGCAACTATCACCGACCAGATGAGTAGACTATAGCAGGAGTACCCAACATTACTCCACCAAGCATCAAGAAGCAGTCCAAGCACCAACTTGATCTGTTCGAACCAAGCAAATGGAGCGCCCATGACTTCTCTAAAGCCAAACAATAGCAGCAAACAAATCACGACCACATCAAATCGAACTAAGCATCTACTTTCTAGTCTCTAAACAGAGTAGCAACTTGTAACAAGCTCCATCATGCCAACCCGTTGATCCAATTCCAACTATGCTCAAAGCACAAACAAACAGTAGTAGCAGCAAGATTAGAGCAACATCGCCACAAGCTGAGCAGAGCTGCTAAGCACGAACTGAACAGATCAAGTATCCACGAGTCAGAGCATGTTAAACTACAACAATAACTAGAAGTGGGCAAGTAGGTTAAATGGACCAACTCAGTCAAATCCACTTCGGCCCATGGTTAAACGAGCCAAAAGATTTAACCTACTTTAAAAATGAGCCAAACTTTCTTAACCTTACCCAATCCACTTTGGCTCGTAGGTTAAACAAGCTAGCCCACTTCTTGACCTATTTAACCTACTTGTATATTTTTATGGGTTACACAGTCAAATTGACCTATTTAATTGAATTGTACTATTTGAATAAAATGTATAAAATAAAATTTTAGGGTTTTAAATATATAAATGATTAATTTCATTATTATTATAATTATTTATATATTAAAATGAATATTTTAAAATAATTTTATTTGATATCATATTTCATTTAGAACAATAAAGATATACTTAAAAAATGTTATGAAGCATATACATCAATTTGCCATTCTGTATTACAATTAATACATAAGTTTAAGCTCAAGTATGAAAGACCAAAGAATCATACTAGATTAATAGTTATTTCCTCTACTTTTTCATTTTTTTTATATAAGTGGGTTATTAAGTCAATCTACTTAACCTACGGGCTAGCTCACTTTGGCCCGAGGGTTAAACGAGCTGGGTAAAATTGACCTATTTTTAAACGGGCTGAAAAAAGTTGGCCCTAACCTGTTTTCAAAGTGGGTAGTTTACGAGCCATAATCCACATGCCCACCTCTAACAGCAACCAAGCAGTATATTATGAATTAGTGAGGTGCTGGCAGAACTACAGATGAGTTGAGATAAACGAGCAGAAGCACTTCAATCGATCTAAAATCTAAGCAAAGTTGCCGCGTCAGTTGATGAACAAGATTATAGAATATTATAGTACATGAGCCAACTAGACCCGTCCGGTAAACCCCGATATTTTTCATACAAATAGAAATATAAAAATAGAAAATAAAGATCAATATAGACCCAATAAAGATCTTAGAATAAAATCACAAGTAGTTATGAACCTCTATATATCTTCAAAGCCTAAAACAAAGTTCTATAGATAATAAAAAATATCAAAGTTAAGATTTCGTAGCTAATATCGAAAAATCAAAGTATAGAAATAGTTTAAATAAGACTTCAAGTGTATTAGAAAGTAAAATAACAATAAAGCTTATGGTTAGAAAATGATAATTTAATGATGAATCGTTAAGGTTATAAATACATAATGGAAACAAAAACAGATCCATAACTAACAATCTAGACTCCAAATAAATGTTTGGATCACACTATTATTCTAGTTAGAGAATTCTAAAGCTATTAGAGACTAAAATGAAAATTTGCCTATTAAGCTTAGAAAACCCTAATTGGGTGAGATAAAATCCTAAAAAAAATTAATCGTGTAAACTTTAAACCCAAAGTTGAACTCAATAATAACCTAGAAAAGTGTGGAAGCTTTACATAAATTTTTAAAGATAGAAATCTAAATTAACTGACATATTTGTACCTGTTTGGCTTAATAAACTAATATAAACTTTTCCTTCTTTTCAGTGCAATTTAGCAAAGGAAGTGCGGCTGAGATTTCATAGATTTTCCATAGCCGAAAACTTCATACAAGTTTCTCAAATAATGCATATTGAAGTCAAGATTTCAACACATAAGAACTAATCTAATTTAACCACTTAGACAACTCATTAAAGGAAGTGAAAGATGAAGCAAATTCAAGTAAATTCGGTGGGCACAAGTTCTTCTTCTTGGGTGAAAATTGAAGCCTTCATACCTCTATATATGCACATTGATTAATGACAAACCAAAACCTTTAACCTGCACCAAAACAAAGCCAAAAAATCACAACAACCAAAAATACAAACTAGATCAAAATACACAACAAAACAACCATCGACAAAGCTTCAACAAGTTTCAAACGTAGAAGGAAGACAAACAAGGCAAGTTAAAATTCATTTTTAGTTAGTAATATGTTAGAATAGTAGCCTAAACAATGTTATTATAAACTCTAGGTTTGTATCAAGCTATAGGGGAGAGTTTAACATCCTCATATCAGCTTATACAAGATAAAATCCAACTTTAACGCTCTATATATGTATTACAATATGTAGGAGCTAGGAAGTCATATGATATGAAGATTCTATGATGTTATATCTACTGTTATATCACGAAAAATACTTGTTGAGTGTAACACCCTAAATATTTAATCATTTGAATTGAATCGATTAAGGTGCTACTGCCACGTATAATACTCTAAAGTATTACACGCTCAGGTTTCCTTAAAAAGATTTTGTTTATGTTGAACATTGCTACTCAATTTTAGGTTATGAAATCGTTTGATTAGATTTTCAAATAACTGGATTTAGCAGCGGAAATAAATTTTATAAAACAATTTCAAAATAAAGACATTTCAAAACTTCTACTCTCTCAAGTGGAAAATTATTCAATTAAACAAAGCTTTGCAAAAGTTCAATTACAAAACATGGGCTCCACTATGCCCTTTAAATAATATAACAAATTTAAATCATAAATCCAGCTCTCACTAATACAAAACAAAAAGAAATAAAATAACTAAACTACATCACGCTTCTACTCACTTCACTCATCAAATATCGCCCAAAACCCAAGCCAAGCATCATCAACATCATCCATCATCATCAACAAGGAACAGCATCATCATCTTCAATATATCACCTGAAGAAAATAACAATAACAACAATAATGAGCCGAAGCTCAGTACACAGTAAACAAGCACATGCAATGTGACACACGGTTTAACTAAATGCAATGCATCAATCAACAAGTTATTATTTTCCATTAAAATAAACAAATCAACAATGGAGCACTCACACTCCAGAACAAGCCAATGGGAATCTAGGGATCCTGAGTAACAACAGCTGCTCAAGGGGTTGATATAGATAGCCCGAATACATATATCTCCTAAATATAACCGAAAAGATTAGTAATCTCATTTAGGGTTAATAGCCATTACTCAAATTTACTTAACCTAATCCATAATATGAATTAATTCACATGCTCCTATAAATATTGAATTAAATCATATTATTTCCTCTTAATAAGCAAATGTTACATCATTACTACATTCCTTATCGATTACCCACTGAGACATTTAAAAAGAAGTCACCATTGCATCATGGTATGAAGTCATTGCATAACGAAAAATGGCCTAAGCGCCTAACTACCGTGTCATTGCATCATGACAAGTTTGCCTCTCCCCAGATCGGATATCGATCTTCCACTCCAGGGCAAGAATCAGATTTCAATGGTGGAAAACACAACCAACACTCATCAATTATTAAATCGAGATTAAGTTCTTAATCCATTTTAGATGCCTATCCTAACATTCAATACGCAAGTTACTGCGTACCTTGAATATGAAATCCAAACATAGCTCGGAAGGAATTTCAGAAGATAATCCAGAAGATAAATCAATATCCACTTCTGTAAAGGAAAGAACTCGTATAAGAAACTAAACTAAACTAATAATCCACTTTTATCAAACTTTTATTAACCCTATTTGATCATATACTAACTTGGAACCCTATTATGGCTGCAACCCTATTATAGCTGCGAAGATCGCCCCGCCAAAATATAGACAGTTCTCCTTTGTCTGTCAAAGTATTTCTTTTCTCTTTTATTATAGTATTTTATTACAAAAACATCAACAAAACATTCATATTCCAAAAACACAAAATTCCTAAGCAAATAAACATTTGAAACAACATATTCACTATGTTAATCTAAGATTATCCCATCTCATTAACTTAAACCAATTATTAACCATTAACTCCTTTTAACTAAATCCTAGCCAAATTGGTTAGAGTTATTCATTTAAGTCATTTACTAAGTGAAGTTGATTAAATTTAGACAATCTAACTCATTTTAGCTTAGTGAAGTTCATTAAGCTAAGTTGGACTTAGATGAATTACTAATTCATTATATATCTAAGATTCATGTTACTTAATCCTAAGTTAGCTTAAACCTAGCCAAATTAATTAACCTTAATTATTTAATTTAAAAACTAAGTCAAATATGGTTAAACTAACTCAATCTAATTTATTTTAACTCATTCAAGTCTATTTAATTGAGTCGAACCTAAGATTGTTAGCTAAGTTCATTTTATAACTAACTTTATATTTAATCTAATTTTTGTTAAATCTATAATTCTACTTTACTTATATTTAATTACATCAATTAACTCACATAACACATCAAGTATCACTTATCTATTCATTTTAGCTTAAAGAGATTCATTTACACTTAACAACAAACATCTAGAAAGCAAAAACAAGTTTTGACTTTGTTTAGGAAAACAAAACAGTTGGAAAGAACTAAAATTTAAGCATCCATACTTTTCAAATTTGTAAAAACTCAAAACATGAACGTTGTAGATCTCTTTTTAATCTTTCCAAATCGACTTTAATCACCTCGATCGGAGGTCGGATGGAAAAGTTATGGACAATTTACTAACAGGCTACGAAATAAGGGAAAGTACACTACCTAGTACACCACCGTGCTCGTGGCCGTGTAAGGCACTAAAAAGTGACCCAAGAGCAATTTTTCAAGGTTTTATGACCTACACAACCATCTACATACCCGTGTACAAGGTGGGGCGGAGGTTAAAAAACTGATCAAATAGCTTATTTTGATCAGCACACGCTCGTATACACCCGTGTATAAGGTAGTGCTGATTTGGGAAAATCTTTTTACAACAATTCACGCATTTTTTATGTTTCCTTTACAATATATCAATTTTTACATGTTCTAATACAACTTAAACATCATAAAAACTTCATATAACATATTATACACTTCAAACAACATCAAAAGCACAAATTCCCCTCATCATATACATCAAACATCAAATCATTCTAACAAACCCCAACTTCACTATTCATCATCTTCTTCATCACAATCCCAACCTCCAACATACAATTAACCAAGAATTACATATGTAAACAATACTTTGAACCCATTTCTAAAATCTATATATCATTTAAATTCAAAATCATAAGCAAAACAACATATAACAAATCTACTTAGCTTTTAGGGAACATGAACTCCTCTTCTTTCTTAGTGTGGAGCTTCCTCTATCATGATTTGTTCTTTCTAACTTTGATTGCTACTTTTAATCCTCTTGAACTTGAGAATTGGAGAAGAGAAAGGGAAAAGAAGAAGAAGAAGAAGAAGAAGAAGAAGCTAAAGAAAGAAAGAAAGAAAGATACAAAGAAAGAAAATGAGAAAAAAGAGAGGTAAAGTTAGCAACAAAAAGAACATAAAAAGGATTAGGATTAAATGTTTAGGATATTTTAGAATTTAGGTATAGGGTTAGAACTATCAGATCAATATCTATAGTTCTAGAAATATTTAAAAGATAGTTTCTGAGCCAATAAGTTCTAAATTAAGAACTCTAAATGAGAACTTAATTTAAGAATTTATTTTAGATAAAATGATATTTAATTTGAGTTTGGGTTTAAGAACTGATATTTTTATACAAGCAAATAAACTCAAATTTTGTAAAGATTTAGGAATTAGTGTTTAGGCTAAGAATCAAGAGTTTATGAATCTTCCAAACAATTTGATGACTTGTTTAGAGAATTTAGATTTTAAATCTCAAATTCAACTTAGTTAATTATTAATCTAGTTATGTCAACTTATCTAATTATATCCCATAGTTCATTTAATTTATCTAAATCTATATAAACTCAATTTCTAATATATATATAGAGATTTGGGTCATTTCATTGAGCATGTAAGAACACTTAGAAGAAGTTTTAATACAAGTATAATACATATATATTATAAGAAAGATAAGTCTCGAATTGAAAAAAAAAGTTCGAAGAAGATGATGAACAGTGTCAACACCGGCATTATGCTAGCAGTGTATGTGCTCAACACTGGCGGTGTACATGGGTAAGCTGGCGGTGTTGAGATGGTTACATTGGAAACAAAAGTTACATAATATATATTTTTTTACGTAAAATGAACGAATGCTAGCAATTGGAATCCAATGCCAGCATCATTTGATTTAGCATACATTGTATACTGGCAGCCTTAAAAGCTAGTGTACACTGGAACTCAAGAAGTGTAAAAATAACACGAATATCGGCATCTTGAGAAAAACACCAGCGTATGTATAAATTTCCTCTGAGGCGAGTCTGTTTCGAATAGAACAGATTATATGTGTGTGTGTATATACACACACAAAGAAGGAGAAGAATAGAAACGTAAGCTTAATATAAAATATTAATATTAATATACTTAAATAATAGTTAAGTGTTAAAAACTTTAAATAATTGTTATAAATAGAGAACACTTTTAACGAATAAGATTAGATTACGATAATTGTTAGATACTTATATATAAGAATGGAAAACGTAAATAAGCTATAATTAAAGATAATGTGATATCGTAAATAATAGATGATAACATGAATGAGAATAAAGAGAAACACGATGAAACTAAGCAATATAAAATAAATATTAGTTACCATAATAGGTTAACTAAGAAACGATATAAAAGTAGTAGTAGTAGTAGTAGTAGTAGTAGTAGTAGAGTAGTAGTAGTAGTAGTAAAAATGTTGATTTACTAAATACAAACTCTATCACCACCCAATAAAAATATATAAATGCCAAAAAAGATCAACAAAAGCAAAATGAAAATAAAAGTATTAAATAATAATTGTTGTCATAAGGCCACTAAAAGACCAATATAGTAATAAAAATAAAACTAAATACTAATATATGATACTTAGACACTCATAGGAGTGTTTTCTTTTCTTTATTAGTATCTAAAGTCACTTTTCCCTGTAAATATTTAATATTTTTCTTATTTCTTTTTGTAATTAGGGGTCCACTCTATTTATCCACTCTATTTCATCACATTCACTGCATATGGGAATAGAGAATCTGAACCCCATACACTATAAATACCCATCATCACTTGCAAGAAAAGATCCGATATTAAGAATTGGATCATTCATTACCTTTCACCTGCCATAATCCACAATTCATTCCATATACGACCATTATCTCAATCATCCATTATTTCATTCTCTAGAATCCATCTTTCATTCTCCACCATTCGACATTCCATTTTTTATTTTTCATTCATATATCTCACCTCATTCCACCCGATCTCAACTTCTGGTACTATTCAAAGTAAAATTTCTTAGTAGAGTTGGACTTAGAATCATTAGGAAGATATTTATGATATTTCAAATGTACTCTCTCTATTATCTTTTGTTATGGATTTTGCTTAGAATTTTACGAGGGATGAAGGTATGTTTTTGAGTATGAGTTGATTTATTTTAGTGGGATTATGTGATGGGTTAGTGGATTTCTTGAGTGGTTGAATTTTTCTTATGAAAGGTTTTGCTAGATTGGAATTTTGATTATTTCTATTGCAATGTTCATGAGATGAAAGTTTGTCTATGAATTTTCTTATGAATTGGGATTTGAGGTACTCGAAAGGGGTTTGATGATCCGATTAAAATAGAAAATAAGATTTCAAAATTGACATGGACACATACGATTATGGTGTAAATCTTAGAATTCACTATCTTAATGCAATTGAAGTTATGGTTTAGGACATATGCTTGAATTATAATTTCAATTAGAGTAACAATATTGGTGAGAGAAATGTGTTATTTAGTTGGTGATTGTAGATAGATTACTCTAAAAGGATATCTATGCTATAATTAGAGTTTTGCAACCTGAAAGGAAAGTAAATTCTTGTGAATTTAGTCAAAATCCAATTGAATGAATGTGATTATAATTACAAGGCAATAAAAGGAAATCATGTTTTTACCATTACATAATCTTATACTTGTGATTTGAACGAGTCAAGAGTAATTTTTAGTAGAACCTAGTGTTGATTTAGTCATAGTTGTAGCAGTAAACCTTAGAAGCAAATCAATTTGTTTAGCTCACAAACCTGATATCTTTTGATTTAGCTTAGAGGAGGTCATTACATTCTAGTACTTAGTCAATTAGCTCTTTGTGGATCACGATCTGGTTATCACCAGTTTTATAACTACACACACACACACACCAGGTACACTGGCTAGTATTTTACACTGTAAAGAGAGTTTTAAACACAAAAAGTGAGTGACCACTAATGATGCTATGTGTTTAGCTATCATGACCCTAAACAAGGGCCTAGAAGGCTTACTCTAAAGTCATCATATCACATGTACAACCATAACATGAAGACCGTCTTGCAAGTCAAGGATTATAAGACTCTAATTTATTATTCTCTTAATATGTTATACTCATATATATATATTTAGAAAAATAGTTTTAGATTTTTTCATTTCACATATCACAAGGACCGTAGAGAATCGAAAACCTTAGTAAAATAAAAGATAAAGTAATCCTAAGTATACCCTTTAACTATAAAGAAATTATTAAAGGAATAGTAAAAATCAAGTTTCAAATCTTTCTCTCATCTAACTTTGGACTAAAGCTTCCTAATCCTCTATTTAGGTTGACTTGATCTTTAGTATACTCTGCGCTTGAATCTTATCCCAGTCTCAGCTTTTGATTTTTCCTACAAAATAAAATATTGGGGGGTAAGCTACATCCAGCTTGGCAAGATAATTCCTTATGCAAAAACATACTTATAATAAGACAATAATAAATAAGTTTGTTAACAAACATATGAGATGCAGCATCCATATGATCATACAAGTACATATGATTAGCCGAAAATCATATGTAGAATAGATTTATGCCATCTATATCAAGGGTTAAGGAATGCTTTGGATAGGTTCATTGGCCTCCTAGAAATTGTGCACACGTCTTGGGATTCTAATCAACCGTACTACTAGTCCTCGGATAGGTTTCCTACCCAAGCGATCGATCCGGCAGGGCTCTCTTATGAGGTCGTATTCCCTAAACAACCTAGTCACTCAAGAAGTAACTTGGTAATCCTACATTTCCGGTCCTACGTAGAGGAGTAGTAGCAAAATACAAAGGTGGCTCTCTAAATGATATGCATGATCAATTTATTTTAAGAGGAGTTTCCAAACAGTAATTATTTTCCATTTAGTGTGATCAAGCAATATTCACACACAAATTATCATAAGCACGGAAACAAATTATATAATTTAGTCATTCAAGTTTTGATATGCTCATCATTTGTTAATCAAGCATAATGAATTACATACATAATTCCTATGATATTCCACATGCATACCATTTTTATCTTTTCTTACAATCTAGTACTCAAATCTACAAGCACATATAAGAGTATGCAAACCATAGAGGAAAACTCACTCATCCTTAGTTTAGTCGACGTGTTCCTTAGGGAGGGGTATATCAAATTCTTCGTTACCTAAATAAAAGAAATACCCGGAATTAGTATTTTATATTGGTTCTACTCAAATTTCTAACTCTATTTACTCTATTCGCGTCATTTTCCCGGTTATTGAAGTTCTACTTAAAGAGCCATAATTTGCTCATTTTAAGTCGGAATATCGCATGTGAGAGTCGTTTTCTATCTACTTCGAATGCTCTATCCATTTCTACGGTTATTTTAATTATTTGAATTCATTTGGGTCATGGAATAGCACTATACATAATGCATCCAATGCGTTTTAAACTTTATTGTTTTCAATTTTTTTAAATTTTACTTTATTTGGACTCTATGTCACGCCCCGAGGGTTCTAATAATAATAATCAAGAACCACTTGATTATCATTATTAGGTTACCTTCTAGGAGTGACATGATTTTCAAAAACAGGATCTTTTAGTTGCTTGGAGGGAATAAACAAACATATATAAGATGTAAATTAGTAAACAACTATTACAAACTTCTATATTACAGATCATAAGCTTCAGAATTCCTTACCACTTTAACTGATGCTTCCAATGCACATTACATGCACCCTAAGACTATTACAGATATAGATATTCTAATTCTATACTAAACTTTAGACTTCTGGCTTCTAGTCTCTTACCGGGACCATGCTCCTGCTAGTAATGAGCCACGGTCGCAGAGTGAACCTGAAAGGACTGTGGGAGTGTGAGCTAAAACACGAGCTCAGTGAGTAATCAGAATTTATTACACATAACACACAAGTTATTTAACAATCATATGAAATGCAGCAATCACACAAATGAACATTACAAGTTTGGATAATCCGGAATCCAAACAGGATGAAGATTTACGCCCTCCCATCGGGGTTGAAGGATCACAATCTATGGTCCACCTACCCAGGAGATACTTTAAGCTTTCAGGAAATAACAATCTCAATTTAGTTATCTCTTTACTTATCATGTTCATTATTTATTTCCTGTTTAGCTTTAGAAACTCCATTAAGTGTTAGTTATTCTCAAGTAATACCATAAGCGGCGTCCTTCATTTACCATGTAGTTCCTATGGTATTAACAGAACAAAAGTAATCTTGCAATTAACTACTAGCTCTCTGGCCTAGATAATTCAAGCATTACCAGAGATCCGAGAATCTAACACGTAGTAGGCTACCACTTACTCAATGCTTTTTATGCATAGTATGTTATGCATGATTATTTTCCATTATGGTACCAGTAGTTATTAGTCAATTTAGGGGTGATCAACCAAAACAGACAATTCATTATAAACCACAAATTATCTAGATACAGGCAATTGTGTTATCACTTGATTTAGAGTGACATGGCAATCAATGGAATACAATCCACAACTTTCATATTTTAAACAGATCATCAATTTTCATTATCTTTTTATTGAAAGTTCACTACTAGTACAAGCACAACCAATGTAATAAGACTGAATCACTCACCTGCCCATCCTAGTTAATCGTAGTAATCTTCAGGTAGGTCCTCCCCAATACCCGAGTCACCTATTGAGATAGACAACATAAAGATTAAAATTCCTAGACTATATAATTTAGTTTCTATGAATACTTAAACGTCCTAATGGTAGGTTGGGTATTTGTTTTATTTTTAACTACTTCTTTTTGAGATAGCTCTAAGTTTTAAATCCTGATACTCACAGTTTTATTGTATTGGTTCTGTCTGGATATGTGATTCGATCAAATGGGGTATTTGAAAAGTTAATAACTTCATTGATTCATTTTTATTGCCTAAATATATAAATTTTCTTTTAAATTACCCACTAAATTTTTCTTATAGACTATAGATACTTCTATACTCACAAATTTGGAGTATTTAGATTTCCATTGTTATCTGTTTTCATATAGCTATTCTAGTATATACTTAATATTTACTAACTCATAATTTATACATATATATATCTTGTTATGAAAACATTTTTACTAATAAAAGAATTTATTAACTTAATAATAACTATTTTTGAATTTATTTTCCCTTTTTCAAAAAACGTAAAAACATTAATAATTAACATCAATAATAGTATTAAAATAATTATACTATCAATAATACTAAAAACAACAATAATAACAATAATAATAATAATAATAATAATAATAATAATAATAACAATAGTAATAATAATCAATAATAATAAATATAATAATAATTCAATTTCCGAAAATGAATTGGAGGGAGTAATTATATTTCATTACATTAAGAATTATACTAATGATCTTATGTTAAAGTAATTTTGGTCTTACCTTCATATTATTTTTAATAATATTTTCGAAAATTTTAACAAAAATTCTTTTAATAATAAAAAGATTATTAATAATTATAATTAAAAATTTATTATCCGAAAATTATTTACTTAAGTAATTTATATTTCAAAACTCCTTTTTGGATTAATAATAATAGATTAAGTATTAAAACATTCTACATTTAATAAAGTTAAAAAAATAATTTTGTTTTGAATTTAAATAAATAAATAAATAAAATTCGGATTTACTATTATATATTATTACTATTCCAGAAAATGAATAATTGCAGGAAAAATATTAAAATTTCCAGAATTACTTATATTAATATTATATATATATATATATATTTATTCAGAATCGTTTTCCTTTTTTCTTTTCTTTTTTTTTTTTTAAATTGGCCGAGAGGTACACGGGGTGTACACGCCCGTGTACCCAGCCCGTGCTCATCGGGGAGCACTGTTCATCGTCTTCCCCGATGAGCCGCGGCGAATTCCAGCGAATCCCGACGTTAGAACGTCGGGATTTTGGTTCTAAACTACTCCTAGGAACATTAGAAGCCTAAATATCCAAGAAAAACTGAATTCAAACAACATGTTCCTCAAGAAATCGGATCATCAAGCTCGGCTAGGGTTTGGAAAGATTACCTTCGTCGTGACGTTCCGATGAAATTCGAAGCTTCCAGCTACCTTGGTTAGCTTCCTAAGATGTCTAAGAGTTAATAGCAATCCTTAAAACTCAAAGAAAATTCACGGAATAACATCTCTTACCTCGAGCTCGTTTTCCACGCGTTTCCTAGGGTTTCTGTTCGAAATTTCGAACTGGGTTAATGCGATGGTTTAAAAATCGATTCCAGGCTTTGTTCGACTCCTAATAAGCTAGGATGAGTTCTGGAAGGTTTGAGAATTTTTGGGAATCGTTTGCTTCTCCAACCGAGCTCGTTTGCATATATATATATATAACCTAGTGCAACTTCCAGCCGTGTTCATTCTTCGAATCTGAACAAATTGCCTTGTTTTGTTGTCCATTTGTCTTTGTTGATTGTCATTAAGGCTGAGATGATTTGTCACGTTTTTATTTGCTTTGAAGAAGATTGGCATTGACTTTAACACAAATAATGAAGGAAATTCGGCTCACCAAATTCATGAAATCTCAGCCCTCCAACATATGTATAATTCGTCTCCAGCAAGCCAGGATGAGGTATATATATATTATATAATAGTTAACTATTATTTAGTTAAGTTTTCGGGTAGTTTAATACAATATTAGGGTATATTTTAGCTTATATATGTAAGTATATATATACAAAGGTCTTTAATGAATCCTATGAAGTGTTTAGTTTAACAAAAAGTACAAATTTAAACTTTAATAATACGTATCTAATTGTTTAAGAAAAATTTATCCCACGCGATTTGAGTTTGAAAAGCTTTTCGGGTCAATTTTTGTTTCAGACTCCAAGGGCTTTAGAAAACCCTAATTTGGTTATTGGTATGATTCAATTCTATATTTGAAGTCTAGATTTCAAGTTATATATCAATTTATGTTTTTATTGGGTATTTATAATCCTAACAGTTTATCCTAAGAACACAATTTTCCAACTACAACTCTATTGAACCATTTAAGTAATAAAGCTACTATATATAGGCTATACTAGTTATACATTTTAGATTTGGATACTCACTATGAAATCTTATCAAAGTAGTTTACTACTATCTAATAATCTCAAATTTTAGGGTTTCAATGCAAGTATAGGTTCATTACTATACCTTGGTTTAATTCCAAAGCTCTATTGAATACTAAAATAATCACTTGGTATTCATAATTAGGTTTTCCTATATATTCTGTCTGTTTGACAAAGATTCGGGTTTAGGATTGGAAGTTTCCTTTGATCAAAACCTGAATTATTAACTCAGAATACTAAATCTTGTTTTTGGAATCACTTGAGGTCAAAAAGTTCCTTTTATAAATCTATGAGTCCTAAACCGATCAAGTTTAAAGTATCTATCTAATTAGAGTTTCTAATTAATTCTTAAGGTTACTAGTCAACCCATAATTTCTAATCTAGGGTTGTATCATATAGTGGAAGTTTCGGGGTTTACACTCTATAATCAAGTATAAAATATTTCTATCTTTAGAAATCATACAATAATGATAAAAACTCACTAGATGCATGATCCTAGTGATGTTGCTCAAAATAGAAAATTCATTAAAACAACTTTTGTGGAAGGTAGAAAAATTAAGTTTTTGAAAAATTACTTTTGGATGTTTAAATAAAATTTCGACTCTTGAATTTTTATAAATATGAATACTTAACTAAAAACCATGATTTTATATTTATTTTGAATTCATGAATATTTTGTTTTTTATAATAAAATTCTTTTAGCTATTACTCTTCAAATCGTCAAAGGCACTTCTCAAGGTACCGTAAGAACGAAAAAGCCTATTAACGAAGACTTCATTAGAGTATATATCAAACCAGTTTTCGAACTTGGATAGGTTGTCCAAGACTACCCCATTCCTTGGGTTTACAAACATGTTCCCACGCAACTGAATTACATCCATAGATGGCCCGGCGTACAGCCCTACATTTCTCAACTCAAGATGTTGGTAGAGAAAAATTATTCTAAGTTGTATTATCGTTGGAATATCCTTAAGTTTTGATATTTAAGAAAATTTTAGGTAAATGAATTGTTCTAAATTTTCTTTATTGATGAAAAGGGTTCTCATGTGTATTTGAGAAAAGAAATTTCAAATTGTAAAATTTTTCCCAAGCATTATATGTGGTCACGACATTAAAAAAAAAAAAAAAGGGGAGATGTTAATTTTGTTTCAAAATTTGCTTTAGCTGGAATGAATCCTAAGGCTTTGAAAATTGATTTAGAAATTATTTGCATAATTAATAATTGTCAACATTTACATTTTCGGAAAAAATCATTTTGGTATTTTGAAAAAATATAGTTGAGTGTTTCTTTATGATTCTTTATTCCTAATGAAAGGATTTCTTAAGTGTTGGAGATAAGATTTTTAGAAAATATTTTGCATAATAAAGGATTATCAACATTCATGTTTTCGGGAAAATTTATTCTTGCATAGTAACAACATCATCTATGTCCATTTATGTGCATAAGCTTAAAATAAAAATAAAATTAATAGTATGGACTTATACGAAGAACATAAAAACTAGAAATAGATAAGCAAGAAAACAAAGGTATTAAAATAAAAATATGAGAATCTTAGCTTGTTATCAAAACTTCCCAAGACTTGAAACATTCCAGTCATTGTATAAAATAAAACAAAACGAGCATAACAAAATGCAATATCGAAGTCTTAGATTTTTATCAAGGCTTCTTGAGGCTTAAAATATTTTCAGTCTCATATATAAAATAGAAATAAATAACAAGAAAAGTACATGAGTCTTAGATTTATATTAAGGCTTCCCGAGACTTAAATTATTCCAGTCTCCTTTGAACTTGGTTATAGATAAGTTCTAGTCTTATAAATAAATAAATAAAGTTAGACTAGTGAGCATTTTGACTCTAAAAATTATAATTAGCACATATACATATTAACATATAAAAAGTTAAGTTAGCAATATGAAAAAAAAGGAACATATTATGAACATGAATATAATGTTGTGACATGAATAATATGTATCTTGTCTTTCCATTCCCTAGCATATGCATCATGGGGATTTCATATGGTTTATAATTGAAGACATAAGTATTCATGCCACTTGCATAAACAATATGTATGAGGAGGGTATTTAGTGTTTTTACCTGAAACAAGATATGGAATTTGTGTACGAATGAAAGAGGGAATGAAGGCTTGAGAGGAATTTTAGAAAGTAAAGTTGTGGAGAAAATTTAGTAGAGTTTTGTTATAGTGAAGAAAAATATGAAAATAAGAGGACAATGTGAGGGTATTTGTAGATGAAAAAATGAGAGAATTAAAGATGTAAAAATAAATAAAAATGAAAATAAAATATGAGAGAGGAGGTAAAGGGGAGGCAGGTGTAGTAGCTGACGCCACTAGCAAGGGAGGGAGGGAGGGGGAGAGAGAGAAAGTAAGGAAAAGTTATGTGAAAAGTAAAGTATAAAGTAGAATAGATTATATGAGAAAAGTTATGGGTGGTGTAAGAGTTATAAGAATAGATGTAAGAAAAAGTAAAGTAATGTGAATAGTAAGAATAGTAAAAAGTAAAATGAAGTGATAAATTAATTATTGGTAGAGACAAAATACACGTATAATAGCTGTAACTGATGTTTTTATAAGCCAATAAAATTGTATATGATATTTTATGAACATCTAAATATGTTTTTAGTATAAATTGTTTGTCGGAATATTTTTCTTATTTCATATGTTGATGTTTGGATATAGAAACTGATCTTGTAAAGGCTTGAAATAGTAAAAATTTTGGTGAATCTGATCATTTTAAGGCATTGAGTATATATTCAATTCAAAATTCAAGTTCATGATATTTTTCTAATTAGTTTAGTATGTTATGGTTTTGGAAGGTGTCTGGTCGAGTCTTAGGTTCCTATGAGTTAAGGTTAGCTCGATTTGACTTTAAGGTTCCAGTTATGTTTCGATTCTAAGGTTTTACTTATAAGATTACCGTAAAATTTTGGAGAGTTTTCAATTATAGGAAATCATTTTTTATTATTTTATTAATAGATATTATTTGAATATATTGCCTTGATTTGCGTCTTAGAGATCAAATATATGAATTGTTTAATGTAGAGTTTTCGAATCGATTGAGTTATTAGATCATTTTGATGGTGATCTGTTTTTGCTAAACAATTTACCTTTAAGGTTTCAAGCTTTATCTATTTCATCTTATATCTTGGGGTTATTGAATCTTTATCTGATTCTATTTATGGTTTCTAGAGTTCGAATTTTTGGGAATCCTTGTTTAATTTAATTTATATAATATTCTAAGGTTATAAGATTTATTAGATCTGATCTAAGATTTCTATGGTTTAGGTCTAATCTGATACGATTTAGGATTTTGGTTCCAAAGCGAATTCTAAGGTTCACGAGTGTTTGATTTATTTTACTAAATTTCTAATTAATTTTTTATATGATTTCGGTCTACGTTATTTAATTAATATCATACTATTTTCTTGATTTGTGTGTTTGTTAGTTTGTTATTGTAATTATCTTGATATAGTATTTGTCGTATCAAATGACTTGTTAAATACTTAGTTTGTAGCAACAATTGTAAGCTTTCCTAGATAATTAGCCCTAGAGTCTTGTTGTATTGTAGGTTATATTGAAATGATGATTACATATATATTATTGCTCTAATTGTTAAATTATAATAGTACTTATTACAATAGTTTACTAATATTATAATATTGGTTATATTATATTTATAAATCATGTAGCATTGTTACAAGTTGATAAGTTATCATGGTTGATATAATATTAGTAATATAATAATTATGGTCTTAATATTGTTAACTTATTAAAATTATCTTAATATGTGGATCAATTATGGTATTATTTATTATATGACAAAATAATTTTTTTATTTCCAGTACAATGTACATTGTTAATTAAAGTACACTTGTGATGCTATTAATACTACTACTGCTATTGTCATGCATTTATTATGTATCATCTACACAAATTAACTACACAATTAAATCGGTAACGAGTATTATTTTTTGAGCTTCTAAATTATATTTTATTATAATCACTTGTTTTATATTTTGAATATTTTCCTATGTAATAAATCATTTTCATGATTTCAGTGGCTTTCATGAGGTGTTGCTTACTTAATAAGGTGGTGTTATTAGCTTCTTCAAGAGGTTCCTGCTTTAGAAGTTATTTCCTTAAGAGACCACTTCTTTTATAAATAGTTTCTTTAAGGGGTTACGATCATCTTTAATTATTTATTTGCGATCATTTTAGGAAATTTACTAGCTAAATGTTATTTTAATTATTTTTTTTCATGATTTAGAGATATATTTATCTTTATTTGTTAAAGTTAATGTTTCGCTTGGCGATTAATTATGCTTTTCTTATTTGAAAATTTTTTGGGCATATTTATTGTTTTTATTTTTCAAAATCGATTGATGGTTCTTTTAAGTTTACTAAAACCTTAATAATTACTTCATTAATTCTTTGATTTATTATCGCTCTTTGATTGTAAAGGGTTAAGGAAAATTTTTGCTAATGATGATTCAATTTTTTTTTAAATATAATTAAATCATTTATATTTTAATATTCTTAAATCATGAAAAATCAGGAGTGATTTTTACGACTTTTCTCAAGCTTTTCAAGATTTTATATCATATTCTTGCCAATAATCAAATTCTGGTTATGTAAAATAAGGGAGTTTACATTAGTAGCAGCTGACCTTTATAGGTCACACGGAAAGCCCCCTTCACATTTTTTGACTTATGGAGAGAGAATGATGATTTTCTTTCTAGTGTTTCAAAAGTCTAGAGTAAACAGATTCGGGGCTCAAAACTATTCTAAGTAATTTCCAAGCTCAAGCTTTTGAAGGTGGAGCTCAAGAGGCTAAATCTTATGGATTATTACCATATTTTTTAAAGGGTTGTTAAGGTGAAAGAGGAGCTTCTCACAATTCAAGAAACCATTGCTCAAGGTGATGTCTCCCTTCTTGAGAAAGAAAAGGTTGTTTTTAAACACTATTATATCTTGTGATGGGCAAAAGAATCTTTCTTTAAACAAAAGTCTAAGATCAAGCAGCTAACTCTTAGTGATAAGAATGCATCATTTTTTCATAAAGTCATGATCCAACGCCATAATAGAAATTCTATTCACTCTTTGATAAGGGAAGATTTTTCTATAACTCAAGGTGATCGAGCTGTCCAAGAGGAAGTGCTTGAGTATTTTTCTTGTTTGTTTAACTCTTCATCCCCCATGGGAAACTTATCATGTCTAAAAGATTTCACCACCAAGAAACTTACAGCATCTCAAGTTGATTTACTGAACTCTCCCTTTTATGATGAGGAGATTAAATCAGCTTTCTTCAACCAATCTAGTGAGAAAGCACTGGACCTGATGGTTTTTAGCTAAATTTTTCAAATCCTCTCGGAATATCATTGGCCGAGATATTATCCTTACCATTAAAGAGTTCTTAATATCGAGATTCCTCCTTAAAGAGGTCAATAATACCATCATTTCCTTGGTACCTAAGGTCTCTAACCCTTCTAATTGTCTGATTACAGGCTAGTCTCCTATGGCAATGTTCTCTATAAAGCTACCTCAAAGATTCTGGCATCTCAGTTGAGAGAAGTCCTTTCTTCTCTTGTTGGCAAAGAACAACCAACTTTCATTCTAGGCTAAAGAATCTCTGGTAATATTTTGCTCAGGAGTTGGTTAATGGTTATGACCTTGATCGTGACCCTTCAAGATGTACCATCAAGGTAGATTTAATGAAAGCCTATGACACTATTGATTGGCGCTTCCTTGAGAAAGTGTTGGAATGTATGATTTTTCCATATCACTTCAAAAGTTGTTGGTGTAATGCTTTTCCACTCCAAGGCTTTCTTTCAGCTTAAATGGTGAGCTATTGGCTTTATCCTTAGCTCCAGTGGCATTAAATAAGGTTTTCCGATCTCTTCTTACCTCTTCGTGTTCACCATGGAAGTTTTCACAAGCATCATCAACAACGTCACTCATTCCCTTGATTTTTCTTTTCATTGGCATTGCAAGAATGAAAGGATCTCTCACCTTTGCTTTGCCGATGATTTGATGTTGTTTTGTAAAGGTTTCCTCCCTTCTATCAAGATCTTACAACAAGCTCTTGATTTGTCTCAAAAGTTACTAGGTCTCCAAGCTAATGGCTTGAAAAGCTTTGTAACGTTTTGCAATGTGATTAACAGTAAAAAGAAAGCCTCTCTCAACTCTCTTGGGTTTCACGAGGGTAAGTCGCAAATTCGATACCTAGGTATCCCCCCTCATCTCTTCCAAACTTGAAAGGGTAAACTGTGATGTGCTAATCCAAAAAATCGTTGCTAGATTTGATTCTTGGACTAGTAAGTTTTTGTCTTACGTAGGTCGTGTTCAACTTATAAATCCTGTCATTTTCTCAATGCAAGTTTATTGGGCATCAATCATCATTCTCCCTAAAAAGTTGATTAAAACTGTGGAACAACTTATGAGAAATTTTCTTTGGAGTAGTAATCCTAATGTATCCACTAAAGCTTAAGTAAAATGGGATGTTATTTGTTCTCCCTCAGTTAAAGGCGGTCTTGGTATTCCTAAGTTAGAGATATGGAACAGAGCAGCACAGTTTAAACACATTTGGAATCTATGTAAGGGTTGTTTTCGCGGTATCTGGGTAGATTGGATTCACTCCGTTTTCCTTAAAGGAAGAAGTTTTTGGTCTGTTAAATGTCCTTCTGCTTGTTCATGGTCTTGGAGGAAACTCTTCAGGTTGCAAGATTCTTATCGCCTTTTCTTCTACTGAAAAGTTGGGGATGGCTTGTCCATCTCTTTATGGTCGGATTTTTGGCTTCTGCAACGACCTTTTGACGTCAACTACAGCTCTAGGAAAATCTCCTCTTCTTGGCTCCCAGTGTTAACTAGATTGTGCTCTTTAATAGAGAACAATTTATGGGTCTTCCCATTCGTATCCTTCTGGGGATATTTTCAATACCCCATCATATCTCACCAAATTCCATGGCTACTGGCATAATGATTTGGCACTCATCTTCTTTAGGCATTTTTTTTCCATCAAAAGTGCCTATAATGCTCTTTGAATAGTTGGTCCATGGGTATATTGGTCTAAGTTCATTTGGTTTAAGAAAGTTATGCTTAGACATTGCCTCATTCTTTGGTTGTCCTATAATGGTAAATTATACACCTTGGATAAGTTGAATCTTTCTAGAATTACCTCCAATGTGACCTGCTTCTTGTGCAATTCACAACCCGAATCTTACTAGCACATTTTTTTTCAATGCCAGTATTCCAACAGCACTTGGTCTTTGATAATGTTGGCTCTCAATTATCTTGCCTTCTTTAGTTCTTGGCAAGGCACTATTGATGGCCTCCTTTATCACAACCCCAATCAAAATTCCCTTAAATGGAAGATAACCTTTGCAGCAATAGTATATTGCATATAGCATGCTCACAACTCATCCTACTTAGGGGAACATATACCTACTAGTTCATTTTTAGCTAGGAAAATCATAAATTATGTAAATGTCCTTTTTAAACCGGCTATAGTTTGCTTGATTTTAGCTTGACAGGTTTTGTCCTAATATCTCTTGTATAGCTTTTTTGAGCTCTAGTCCTGCTTTGCAGTTTTATCCATTCCTTGATTAGTAATGAATTTATTAATTTTTTTTAAATAAAACTCAAATTGTGAATTGGACTAGACAATATAATTAGGTTCAGATTTAGAAGAAAAATCAAACTATAATTTATGATCCAATGGACAAGCTGAATCGGACTAAACCACATTGTGTCCATCCTTAATTCTCATCACTATCCTTATAAAATTTTTGGTTGAAGAGCTACATCAACCTTATGTTCATATACCAATCACTTTCAACTAGGAAAAAAATTGTTAGGCAAATTATTATTGATATTTTCTTTTTGAGTCATATGTATAATTTAGAATTTATATGCTTGCTTTTATTTAGTCACTATAATCAAGTTTGGGTCTTAAGTCATTTTCAAGTAGAAGCAAGTTAATTTTATGCATTTAGACAAACACAAGTGAATTTCATTGACGATAACTGAATATTTTACTTATAACAAAATTGTACCTCAAAAAAATTTTACCCACAAGATCTCTCCTTTTTTTTTATTATTTTGATAGGGGCAAATTACTATACAAATTAAGGTGAAAATACGATTGATCGTTAGTCAATATTTTCATTTCAGCTGTAAAAATGCAAAACATCAACAATTGGATCAATTTGTGATAAAAACCATGATATACTTACTTTTCATTGATCAAATAGTGCTTAATCAATATTAATTTTGTAGAAACATTAAGGAATTAGTACATAACTATGTGTTTATTGTGATATTTTAGGTCATGAAGGACTTATACAAGCAATTGGGAGAAGTTTTGAGCAAAATTAGGGACAAAATCAATGTGGACCAACAAAAGTAGAAAGTACACCGCCGGCCTTCATCATGATTAGCACTGGCCTTCAACAGAGGAAGAGAACACTACCAACTTTCAATACAATTTTAACTAGCTTTCAACATTTTTCAACATATGCCGGCCCTAGGTAGACTTACGCTATCGGTGTTATGCCGACCTTGCACATTCATAGCTTCAAATTTTTTTACACTAGACACAACACCGCCAGCTTCAACACAGAATTTCACCGACCTTCAATTTTTACAACATACGCCGGCAATCTAGAGATCTACTCCGACGGCTTTATGCCGATGTTGAATGTCCATAGAATCAAATTTTTAAGCACTAGCTCCAACAATGCCAGTATAGAAACAAAGTGTCACTAGTCTTCAATGTACAATGGCTACCGAGACTTCAAAGCCATCGGCATGGAGCCGACATAAAGTCGTTTTTGCTCTCGGAAATTTTATGTTATAACGAAAGCCGGCAGTTACAAAATCAACACCGCCGACGTACAATGAAAAGTTATAGGTGTATCTCCATGCATTACTCTTTCTTAGCACTATATTTTTGTTAATATTTTGAAAAATAAAATAACAACAACAAGAAGGACAAAGAAACCCTAGGCAAGAGAAATATATCAAAACATGTCTTTGTTTTCAATCATAGGGTACTAAAACCCTATTGTTCTAGCAACATGTAAGAGGTGATTTTAAGGTTTTGCATGGAATCAAGCAATGCCCAATTTATTGGGTTGATGGATTTGAAGACTTTGATGAATGAAAAAAATTCTATTGAGGTGTTTTCTATCCTTGTTTTATCATGTCTATTGCTTGATTGTATGTTTGAGATGCCATGCTTATTTGATTTGTGAATATGCATTAATGGATTTGATGAATTGAATCATTTAACTTATTTTGATATTGATATTTGATTATTTAGGAATATAACTATTGTTGCTTGTAGTCTATCTGATTTGTGACTAGCCAACACTAATTAGATATGTAGGATTAGAGATACTTGGGAGGGATTCAAAATTCTATACAAGCATATCTTGGGTTTTTGGAAAAGATTTGTCATGGGGATATGCAGGTTTTGACAAAACTCATGAACTTATGTGCCTTATGCAGTTACAATTACAATTTAGGTCACTTGTCGGTGATTGATTTGTAATTTTAACTAGAGTAGTAATTTCATTGTGAGCAGGTTACTATTTAACTGATAATTATAGATAAATTGCCTTGGCAGGATGATTTATGCTATAATTGGAGTTTTGCTACTCCAAGAGGTGGGCAAGTTCCGGTGAGTTTGGTTAAATCCCAAGTAATCAGTTTAAATATCAACTTGAGGCATCGATCTAATTCAAATGAAAATATAAGTGCATCATTCTTGGTTGTTTTTAGCATTTCCTAAACCCCGAATCCTCATTTGTGTTTTTAGAGCATTTGGTTAAAAGTGTTCAATTTGCTCATTAGTTTAGTTTTTAGTTTAATCACAATTTGATAGATTAACTTAAAATCTGATTTTGATAGCTTAGCTTAGGGAAAAATTCGTATACCTAGTAATTAGTCATAAGCTCCTTGTGAATCGAACTAATCTTACCAGTATATTTGCTACATATGCACCTGATTTCTATTGGCTGGTTAATTTGTGTTTATAAATATAGATTAAAATAAAAAAAGAAACATATATTGAGCAATCAGTGAATTTGGACAAAAGTTGAAGTTGGAAATTACATCTAATGTAGATCACACCCATGATAGGGTCGATGATCGTCTTGAATGTATATTAGAGGAGCTATCACAAACTTGATCATGAAGAAAATGGAGAACATAGGAGATCACAACCCTTGATATGGCCATGACCATGGTGGTGATCTCCATTGATCATGTGAACAAAGCTCCATCACGACCGTTATTAGAGAAGAGGAATAGAGAACAGAGGATATCACGACCCTTGGTACGACCGTCACCAACAAGGGAGAAATTTGCAAAGTAGCATTAGGGATCAAAGATGGGGCGTTATTGTGCTTTGGTATGTGATTCGAGGAGACCACAGCTTCTATCACGGCCATGATCTACCTTGGATAGTTGGATCCAAGGAGATAATGGGTCGTGATATGACCGTGATGGCAGTTACTCCATGTGATTTTTTATGCAACAATTGGATTTCAAAGGCATATTGAAAGGGGATAAAGATGAAGTGATACCCAGCTTTACTATTCTAACACACTCAATGATGTAAGACATATAAATGCTGATCTGAAATATTACAAAGTATTGAGAATCAGTTTTATCATTCACTTTTGTAATCCCGAAAGAGGATTTTTCTATGTGTTCATTGTATTGTGAGAGAGTGTAGTACCAGTCTATCTCTGTATCATCTTTGTATCAGTCATCAACAAGAGTTTTTATTAACAAGGGTTGTTTCTATTTCCATTCTCTTGATTTTTACTTTTATTGTGTTGTTCTAATTCTTTGTATGATGTGTAAAGTTGTTTATCAAACCAAACCAAACCGAATAGAAAACCAAACCGAACAGCAAAATGCAATTCTTTTATATTTCGATTTGATTTACGATTCAGTTCAAGAAGAGTCTAAATGGTTATGGTTCTGTTCGAGGGTTTAAACCGAACCAAACAGTTTGATTAAAAGAAATTGAAAAAAAAAAGAGCTATTTTATTTATCTATAACTCTTAAACATTAGATATTATGGTCACATATGGTATTTCACTCTAATATCATGTATGTATGTAGTATGTTAGAATAGACTTGAAATGAAATTACAATTCTGAGTTCTAATAACATTTTTATGTTTAGATGCATCTTTGAAAGAAAATTGAGTAAGATTTCAATTTGTAGATTTATTAGGAGAAATTGTAATTATGTTCAAATTTATGAAATGTAAATTACATTTTTAATCACATTAATGTTATTAATAAATATAAATGTGTGATATGTATTTCGTATTATATATTTTACATAATATATCATTACATGTATTATATATCGAATACTATTAAACAAGTAATTTTTTCCTTATTTCAAAACTTTCACAATATGTTTTCCCATTTTATTATTTTTAAATTCTTCTTAAAGCTAGTAGACATGCATCAAATTAAAATAAAGTATTATAATTGAGTTTAGAAATACACAATCATTTAATTAGTACGAAGAAAATTTAAATATGCTATAAGGAAAAATATTACAAAATAACAATGAAATTAATGCAAAAGAATGATTTTCCTTAGTTAGTGTTATAGATTTATTAAAAATATATGTTAATTTAAATTTGCATTGAAAAATATTTTTAGGACTAGATAATATGTATATAAAATTATTAAATACATGATTTGATAAAATGATAAGTAACTTTAATTCTTGCGCAACGTTCCTTAATTTAAATATCTTTTTTTTTTTCTCTTAGGAACTCAAAGGCTAATAATAATATTTTTAAAACTAAATACTTTTAAAAGCAATTCGAACCAAATTGAACCAAATCGAACAGCATTTAAAGTGGTTTGATTCAAAACCCCGATCATTAAAAGTGGTTCAGTTCATTAAGGGTTTGAATTGAACTGTTCCAAATACGGTTCCGTTTGACTCATAAACCGAACCGAACCAAACCAAACCAAACCAAACCATGAATACCCTTAAATTGATATGTGACTAGTAGTTTAGGACTTATAATGTCGTGATTATCATATACATGCACAAGGTTAATGTTAATTGTTATTAATTTCTCTAATCTCTATAGTATGCCTTAAGTAATCTAGTTTTAGGTAGTGCACAACTTAAGATTAAATAAGATTTCCACAGTATCCGATTGAGAAATCTACCTGTGAAATGGATTTAAACTATAAGAAGAAGTTGCTCATGTTCCTAAAGATAGGTTCGTGAAATTTTCTGCGTGATCATAATATTTATATTGGGTTCGTATTCTTAATGTGATCTTAGTCGGTTGTTAACTAAAAAAAGGTTCCAGTTTGACAAGACTAGGATTAGGGGTTAATAGTCTTGAGAAAGATATTGACCCTATTAATGGAATCCTACAGTTAGTGAAGTTCGACAATAAATTATAGAAAGCCTTAGTACATGTTAATTAATCGGTGAAGTAAGTCTAAGTTATGTATTGTTTGAGTAAGTAACAGTATTGGGTGATTACATTTGTGAAGGTAGCTGTAGAAAGTATTTAGTTTAATTGATTAACTATAATTTCCTAATTCCAGTTCTAATTGCTTGATAATAAGCAAGAAGGCGAGTAATAGTACTTGTTGAGATCCTTAAGAAATACAACTCTATAATTTGTTCCTATACTACATATGATAGATATACTTGCTTGACACTGACTAATTCATAGGAATAGATCATAGGACTCAATTAACTAAAACTCGGTCGAAAATAGTGCACCAAACTTTCCTCTCTTTCTCTCTCTCTCTCTCCCCCCATAGTAGCTTAAATTGAAACTCCAACACATCTTTAATCTTGATTTTAATCATAGATACAGTAGGTGCAAACTTTAATTAATTTAAATATTTTTGTGGGTAATTTTTTTTTCCTTATGTACAATTCTATTTTAAGTCAAAAAATTTAGGTACCATCAGTGAAATTAACCTACTAAACACCCTCATTGCATTACTCACATCATCATGCACCCATGTAAAGGCCAGTATATTCTCACATCATTGTCATCATTGATGAATACAAACATGATTACAAACCATACCATTTGCTATGAAGAATTAACCCAACAAACCCTTGATACCAAACAAATTACTTATACTTTGTATTAGTAAAAACCCTAGTTACCTTCATCAAACCTATAATTGGATGACTTATTGGGGCCAACTTGGTTCGAAGGAAAAAAAAAGTCCTATAAAGTTTAGTCACAAGGATAGGATATTTAATGCATTGGTTATTTGTATCTAAAGGTTTATATTTTTCTCTTAACTCAAAAATAGCCAAGATAGTGTGGGGAAATTTAGGTTAAATTATGAAGTGTTATAATGGAATAATTCACAAGGATGACTTTGGCCATAGTTACAATTAAGGTTGCAAACAAGTTGCGTCGAGTTGAGATGGTATAGTGCGTAGCTCAAGTTCAAGTTCAACTCATAATTTCAAAGCTCAAGCTTTATTTGAGTTCAGCTAAGCTTAACATTTTAAGGTCGAGTTTGACTTGAAGTAATACTATATAATCTCAATATCAACTCGATTAAGCTTGTTTAGGCTTGATTTATTAAAAATATATTTTTAATTGTAATTAAGAAAATATTAATACCTAAACTTAATTTGAATTCGATTAATATTTATACTTGACTTGAACTCTATTAGGCCCATGAGCTAATCATGCTAAACATATAAAGTGTGAGCCTCAACTCAATAAACTATTTGAGTAACTCGAATTTGAGTTCGACTCGACTATTTTTGAATCAAACTCGAGTAAACGTAGTTTGTGAACCACTTACATTGCTCTTAGATTGGATGCCCTTGACAATTGATATTGTGTAATCTACCAATGAAAGATTCGGATATATACAAGCTTCGTTAGAAATAGATATAGCTTGGGTTGATGCGTCAAGAAAGCTCTGATACCAAATTAATGATGTGCCTGGAATTAGGATATCCTTAGATACCCAAAAGATGATATTTTTAATGTTTATATATTTGGATGCAATGAAAAGAAAATGATATGAATGGCATTGATAGCGGATATTACACACCAAAATCAACTCGAACTACATTAACCCTAGATCGATATTATCCACGAAGTAGAGATAACAGTTTGTTCGCCACAATCCAATTAAGAATTGATAAGAACGGTAAAATCTCACCACAATCAACAAAGATGATTTATAAGAGAAGAACTTGAGAAAACTCTCAAAGAAGAAATGTCAATATCTCAAAAATTGTCTTTCAAAACAAGCATAAAGATGTATTTATTCTAATGCAAAGGAAACCTAAAAGACACAAAAGAAAATAGAATAGGTGACCATCCAAAGCTGACAGCATATAACACAAAGCTGGCGGCCTATAAAATCAAAGCTAACGGCCTTACAAGTAGCTCTTAAAAAAATGAATCTGGTCATGTTGAGGCTAGCTAAAAGCCGACAATGTACAGACTTACATCGATGGTAGGGGTGTGCAAAAAAAACCGAATGTTTAGGATAACCGGACTGAAACCGAGAAACCAATCCGAAAAAAACGGTTAACCGATCCATCGGTTTAGGTTTAGGATTAGCATTTTTAATTTTTTCGGTTTTCGGTTTCGGTTTCGGTTTTTAGATTCTAGAAACCGATGGATTCGGTTAACCGATCCGTAATTATAAATATATATAAATATAATTTATAATATAACCATATAATTATTTTTTTTAGTATTATCAATATGAATTATGTTAAAGTGAATGATTAACATAAAAAAAAACAAATGCATATATGTTTGAAAATTAGAATTGTGGTATTTGATTGAGATTTTGTATTGAGCTTAATTGATCAAGGTTGATAAGAACACATGAGTAAAAGGCTATTATGATGATTATCTTGATGACACCGATATATATTAACAACTATTTTACATGTCTTACATTCTTAATTTATAGTTTTAATATAATTATAAAAAAAATAATCTAATTATTTTTACGGACATATTGAAAAGTATGGTTAATTGCAAAATTTGCATAACCGTTATGTCAAACGGTTAAAAACCGAAAATCGAAAAATTAACCGAAAAAAACGGTTAACCGTTAGGGCGGTTAACCTTTCATAATGGATCGGTTTAGGATCAGGATATTGAAAATCCGATTATTACGGTTAGGATAAAAAAGAGGAGCCACGGACCGGTTAACCGAACCGTGAACACCCCTAATCGATGGTGTACAGTCTTCAATGTAAGATCAGTCACCATTGTTTCTTTCGCTTTGTCTATTGTATCTTCCTGAGTCTTCATAGCTTGATTCCCAATATTCGGCCTGGGTTAAAGTACTTTTGTCCTTAAATCTGGAAGCCTGAAGAGGACAAACTTCAAATTAGTAATGTACTGCATCTCCTTGAATAGTAAACATTGAGGAAGCACCTACAATGAAGAGTTAAGAAAACATAACACATGACCTTCCTCACCAGCGCTTACTCCTCCCAAGTGTTTAAACTCCCCTCTCTCATTAACTCTACATGGTGATAAAGAGAGTATTACCAACCCAGAATGCTCAACAATATTCCCATGCCAGCGCTTACTCCTCTTAAGTGTTTAAACTCTCCTCTCTCATTAACTCTACATGGTGATAAAGAGAGTATTACCAACCCAGAATGCTCAACAATATTCCCATGCCAGATGAATACGCTCTTCTAATAAACCCATTTCTAGTAGCCCAATGAATATATGTAAAAAGTTTATATGGATATATAGCAAAAAGAACCCAATATCCATCCTGTCACGCCCCGTAGGGTATTCTAAATGTAACAGCCCGCCACATACTAAGTAAGACTCTCGAGTTCCCTACCCGGGGCCTTCGAAAGTCTTAAGTAGATGTAAAGCGTTCCTTTACGACAATAGAATACTTCAACAAATGGAGTTAAACAGTTTAACGAGGCATTCATTAGCCATAGATAATAAATCAAAACGCATAATGTTAAAGTTTACAAAATCTAAGGGGCATTCCCCCGCAAAAGAATAACAGTCTATTACAGTCATCCAGAGTCCTTAGTTTCTAATGGAAGTCTACACAAAAAGGAATGAATTAAACTTCTACGGGAAACTCCTATCTCCGGTACCTGCGCTGTAGCCTATCTTGGCCTAAGCCATATAAAGTCGTGCTGCAAAAGATAGAAACTATAGGGGCGTAAGCTAACTAGCTTAGTGAGCAATACTTCCATAACGCAATTTAACATAATCCAGCTAAACAAGTAATTATTCAGGCAAGTGTATGCATCAAACAAATGTGATCATCAAACATATGACCATCCGGAAATCATATGTGGATGGACTTGTGCCCTCCATCCCGGGTTAGCAGATTAACGAATCCTGCGGTACGACGCCGTTTAAGCTCACGGTCAACTAATAATAATTCGTTTTATGGATCACGATTAACCAACAAGTCGTTTTATGGATCACGATTAACCAACAATGCGAATGCTCCAACCCCATCGTGACATGAATGAATTCAATTTATAGTCGGAGTCGAATAGTCATTAATTCAATTCTTTTAAGTGACCAACAAGTATTCGCAGACATTCATCATAAGATTCTAGTAAAGCAGTCAATATCTTAACACCCGGTTCCGATATACCTTAAGCTCCATTTCACATATCAACAATCAACAACAAAAATAATTCCCATATACCCCAATCATGCTTATACAATTTCTTTTATCTTTGCCTACATCACTAGTGCCACTACATTACAATCACATGCATCAATTGAGAATGGAAGTAAACTCACTCGGCCATTGGACGCTAACTTCTTAATAATAATAGTCGGGAGGTAGAGTGTCGTCCTGCTCGGGATCACCTACCAATCAAGAATAATCCTAATGAGATTCTCATCATGTAACTAAATCAAACTATACATCTAGGCTAGCTGAATTCGGATTTCTCGCTATTTTCGGAAGTTCCGACTTAAAATGGCCATAACTTGGTCATTTTAACTCGGAATTTCGCGAATTTTATATCGATCTCTACCTACTTCGAAAGACCTATCTATTTCAAGTATTATTTTCAAGTTTTGAAAATAGTGAGGCCACGGAACAGTGGGATCAGTTCTGTTCCGCAATTGATCCAATCTCGAAAATTTGCTTTGCTTTTGATAAAAAGTATTCCTAGATGATGATTCATGCATGAATGATATGGGAATGAATTTCTAGTATAAATGCCATGTGATAGACCTAATATATACATGGTCATAATAACTTTTGTGGTAATAACTTTCATGAACTTTTAAGTATTGAGGAAATTCTCATAAAGACTAATTCTAGGAAGCTATCCTTCCATATTATACTACTTAGGGTTTCTTTGGTTTTTAATCTTGTAATCTACCTATTATTCAACTAAAAATAGGTTCTCAAGGTCTATATTAACCATGGCCTCCATTCATGCATAAAAATTCCCATTTTTCATTTGGTAAACATGTCTTTGAATTAGCTTTTTGTAAAAATCCGAATTTTCTAAATTTCCTTTTCTTATATTTTTCTTAAGGGAAATCTTGTCTAATGCATTAAAAATTGGAGCTTCAATGTATACATTATCTAAGGACTTCATTTAGCTTATAAAACATCCATTTTAGACTTAAATACTAAGTGTTTATTTAGGCATTACACAAAATTACGAATTTGACTACACATCTAAAGTCAACATTTTTCCTTCTAACTTCACCTCTTGTTTTCCTTATTTTTATTATGCCTAAACTCATGAAAATAATTCCTTTAACATGTCTATTACACATACCCTCCATTTTTCTCATGAAATATGAGTTTAAAGTTGATTTTGGGGGGTCTTTAAGGTAGGGTTTCCATTTCATCCGAATTTTCAACTTTTCATATCTAACAAAGCCCTTCCTTTTTCAATGGTCTTGCCTTCTACATATGATTATCCACTATCTAACATCTCTATACATATTCAAGACTACATTTTTGTGGTCCTCAATGCATGAAAATAAGAATAACTCTATGATCATGCATGTAAATGACAATGTGGGTATCTAAACTTTAGATCTACTAAGTATGATGTCATGGCATGAACAACAATATATGTGCAAGATCACTACTTTACATGCATGAACAAGTTGATATTTCAAACAAAACTCATTTAAAGGCTAGATCCACTTCTTGAGATGGCTTGAGATTCTTGTAGTAGTGTTTTCATGTCCCTTGCTCATGCTCATTAGGATTTAGATGAGAAAACACACAAGAATGATCTTGTCATAACAAGATTTAGGATGTAAAAGGCCTAAATATACATACCAAAGGAGTCTTGAAGGAGGAAAGAAGAAGAAACAAAGTTGAAATTGCAAGAGGAAGGGGAGGGAAGTGCTCGGCACTTTGAGAGGAGAAGAAGAGAGGGTTTTGATCTCTTTTGAAAAATTAAAATGAAAGAAATGAGGAGAGAGAGAGAACATTTAGTAATATATCAAGTAATCTAGGGTTTAGTTAAATAAAAATTGCAAAAATGATTCAAATGGGAAGGAAAAATCAAGGGGGGGGTGGGGTGCGGGGGGGGCGCCGGCCATGTAGCTTGTGTGTGTGTGTGTGTTTTGAAAAATTGAATTTGTAATTTAGTAAATTAAATGTAATAATGTAATAATTATTTAAGAGACAAATTTTCTTGGAAAAGAAAATTGAAATGAGTTGTAAGGATGTAAGAATAGGGTATGGGTAGTGTGTAGTGTAGGTTGTACTTGTGAATAGTAGACAAGACATCTACTTTACCGGTTGTTCCGAAAACACGGGAAAAGCTATAACTGTAATTTTTATAGCTCGAAAAATTATAAAATTGACATTTTTGGAATCCTTATAAAATTACGGTTCTAATGAATATTCCGGAACATTTTTCTGAATCTGTGGCCCGGGGCATGCTTTTCCGTAATTGGGCTCGAGAAAGCCCGGAATTGAAAAATTCCCGAATTTAAAACTTTCAAAGGTTTGAAATGTACCTTGGAACAATAATTTGAATTCATTCACTTAGTAATATTTATTTTACTATGAAACCGAAGGAAAGCCGGATTTAGGGTTCCTAGGCTTCATCCACTAAACTCAACCTGATCGGATAAGGGTTTCGATTCCAATTCTCGGGGTTTTCTATCTACTGAGAATTACTGGGGTTTACACATCCCCATATTCAGCCTATTCATAAACATAGTCCTTTTCTCTTGTATAGTACGCATCCGACTCTGGGCAATTTGAATCTCTCTAGGCTTCATAGGATGTAAAACAATATTCTTACCATTTCTTTGAAAAGCATAGCTGTTAAAGTGTCCATCATGGATAACTCGATTATCAAATAGCTAAGGCCTCCTAAAGATTATATAAGGAGCACTCATAAGTAAAATGTCACAAATTATCTCATCTTGATACCTATCCCTAATAGAGATTGGTACCTTAACCTGGGAATTAACAAATAGCAACCCTAATCGTTTAGCCACTGAAGTTTATATGGCTTGGGATGTGGAATTGTAGGAAATTTCAACCTTTCTACCATGGAAACTGCTACCTCGTTTGTGCAACTCCTGCTATCGATAAGGAGAACACAAAGATTGCCTGCAATCCTACAACCAATATAAAATAGATTTTCCCTCTTCTCATCACCAACTAAAAATATAGAAGATGAATTCTGTCTTAATACTAAACTCATGAATTGTTCCTTTCCTGGTTTTTCAAATGTATTGGCCTCTTTATCCTCATAATAAGCATTGATAGTGGCAAGCAACTCACCAGGATGTTGCTCAGTTTCATCCTCTTCCTCTCCAACTAATCCCCCATCAGTGATAATGCATCACTTGTTTGATAAGGCAATGAGAAGCAATATGCCCATAACCTTGACACTTGAAACACTTCACCTCTCTACTTTTCTTCACAAAACTTCCAGCAACATCCCTGTTAAACCCAATAGTCACTACAGCCTTGCCAGAATCATTAGTAGATTTCTCTACTCGCTTATCAGTTGTCACTTCTTTCCCAGAGTTAGGATTACCATAAATACTCTTACCCCTTCTCTACTATCAAATACTAGAGATTTGGAATATCCTCCAAATGTTTCAAAAGAAGACCTGTTAGTCGTTGTTCTATAAGGATTAGAATGTCTCTACTCTCAACTTTTAGAGCCAATTGGATGGCCTCTTCAAGTGTAATATATCGCTACAACTCAACAATACAGGCTATTTCATACTTTAGGCTAGAAACAAACCTGGCTATTATCTATTCAGGGGGTTTAGTAGCTCCACAATGTATCATCAACGTCTTAAATTCCTAGACATACTCATCTAATCTTTCCTCCCCACCTTAAATTCTGGAGACGCATAAACAACTCATGCTTGTAATGTTTTAGAATAAATCTCTACCATGTCCTGATTTTAGCCTCTCCATCCTTTCTTCGATTGGTAACTTTTCCACCTTATGCAACATACCTTGTAAACTCAACAACCGCTAAATGCACCCTAGTATGGTCATCGATTTCATAACACTCAAATAGCCCTTCAACCTTATCCTCCATATCTAGGTAATCATCAGCAGATCCCCTTCCAGCAAATGAGGGCATTTGTAGTTTCACATATTCCAGTCCCCTAGGTGGTCAGAACTTACGGTTATAATCATACTCATCTCAAAGTTATCTCCTCTTCCTTCATGATAGGCATGGTCATAACCCTTAAATTGCCTTCCTCTATTACCTCCTCCTACTCCTTCCCTTCTAGCATTAACTATATTTGGAGGTGCTGCATGTTGGTTAACCAATGGTGGTGGTGCTTGTTAGTTGACCACTTGCTATTGGGCTAAAGCCATCTAATCCATTCATGTCGACATACTGGTGATAACTGTTGCCAAATCCAATAATTGTTCTTCTAATGATCTTCGATCGCCTGCAACATAACGGACTCAACTTCCTCCAATCTAGCTATTACCATCATTCTCAGCATTTGCATTCACACATCAACATGATTTACAATCTCCAAATTCATTCGACATGATTCACAATCTCCAAATTCCTCCAAATCACAGACAATATAACCATAAGATATCACAATCACAATATAAACCTTAATTCAAATCTTCGCACTATGCACAATAACACAAAAAGATCAAATCTTGTGCTTACCAAATATCCCATTATCGCAACTGTGCTCTGATGCCAAAAAGATGATGTGCCAAGAATTAGGATATCCTTGGATATCCAAAAGATGATATTTTTAATGTTTATATATTTGATGCAATGAAAAGAAAATGATATGAATAGCGTGACAACGGATATTACACATCAAAATTAACTCGAACTACGTGAACCCTAGATTAATATTACCCACATAACGGTTTGTTAGCCATAATCTGGTTAAGAATTGATAAGAACGGTAAAATCTCGCCACAATCAACAAAGATGATTGATAAGAGAAAAACTTGAGAGAACTTTCAAAGAAGAAATGTCAATATCTCAAAAATTGTCTTTTAAAACAAGCATAAAGATGTATTTATTCTAATACAAAGGAAACCTAAAGGACACAAAAGAAAATAGAATAGGTGACCATCCAAAGCTAGCAGCTTATAACACAAAGCTGAAGCCTATAAAATCAAAGTTGGCGAACTTGTAAGCAACTTTAAAAAAAAATGAATTTGGTTATGTTGAAGGTTGGCGGTGTACAGACTTACACCGGCAACGTACAATCTCAATGCAAGATCAACCATTGTTGTTTCTTTCGCTTATTCTAGTGCACCTTCTTGAGTCTTCATATTTTGATTCCCATCATGGGTTTTCCTAAAGTATTTGAATTAGAGAAAGAGCCTATGGTTCTCTTGCTTTAGTCTTTGTCTGTTGATTATTAGTGGCTACCCTCTCATTGTTATTAATGCTTGTTCTTTTAACACAAACAAAAAAAAAAAAAAAAAAAAAACCTTTCTCTTCTAATAAAGTAGAGGTAGTTCCTATTAAGCCTTCTTGCAACGGTAATATTGCTATTTATGAGGAGTTTCTCTCCTATCAAGGAAGTTATTAGAAAGGAGAAAGAAAAGTATTGTTGTCAAGGTTGCTCATCCGATCCCATGATGAAGGCACATGAGCTTATTATGCTTGGCAAGAGAAAATCAAATCATGGATCCTAATTTATGTAAAATTGATGTATTTGACTCATTAGTTTACTAAATAAAAAAGTAAAGGACCTATGACCATTTGAACTACCAGTTTTGTGAAATTGGGAACCAATCTAGCTACCACAATTTTGATTCCAATTCTACATTTTAGAATCCAATTTCTAGCAAATCAAATTTGATTTTAGAATCGAACTAAATTATGGTAAATTTTAAAATTAAACAGCAAAGAAGACTAAATCTAGATATTGATACTTTAAGTTGAATGGTATGGCCTAGTGAGTCAAGTTTATGAAAATTGGGATGACTAAGAGAGATTTGACATGATGGGCTTAGAGTGGGGACCATTGAACCAGATCGAAACGACCCGTTCGCTCTCAATTTTTTTCAAGGAGCGTATGTACTTAAAGAGGCCTTCTATGGGTCAGAGAGCCCATAAAGAACTCCACTATTAGAGGACTCATCTCGTCCGTTGATGGTTAATATGATCAACGGATGTCATTAAAAGCCTAGCTCTATAAATACCTAGAGCTTCCCTCATTTGATCCAGAATTTGACAAAACATGTCATGTTGCTAGAATACTCTCACAAGTGATCAAACAGAGCTCAGAGCAAAAACACACAGCATCTTCTCTAGAGCAGCGAAGTTGATACTATATAGTTTCTCCACCTTCACTAGTGCGTTCAAGCTTTGAGACTGTCTGCTCTTCCATTGCCATCTCATTCTTAGTATTTCCTTACGTATGCTTCCACGTCACTCCTTTAAGGTACATTGGCATGAAACGCATGTTGCATGCACGTGATCACTGTAATCGGATCCATCCCACTACAAACATGTCATAAATATTTTCCATGACAATGGAGTTGCAAGGATATTAACTAGGTGTGATACTTCAAAACAAAAAATGTGATGTGTCTAATACCAATATCGTTCTTCTAATTTTATTTTGTTCTTTTTCTCTACCTCTCACGTTTTGAACATTCTGACAATAGTGAAAACACTCCTTTTTCTTTTATGGCATGATATATTAACTTGCCATACCTAACAATAATAACTACAAACTATCTTTCTTACTCTTTCTTTTTTTTTTTTTTTGAAAACATATATTTTCTTATGCATCATAATACAAAATCTTGATCCCAAATCAGCATGAAATCATAAAATATCCCCCTCCTTTGGAAAAACATGAAACCAGATGTTGATCAACTTCTGTTTTTTATTTAGATTACGCACTTTAGGTTTTTATAATTCCAATTATATATTGCACGAAAAATAATTTTAAAAACTGTACATTTGTAATAGAAACTGTGAGTGTTCTTAATTGATGCACTTTACAATGACCACAAAAAAATAATAAAATATAAAAAAACGTCTTTGTTAGATTTCTCTGGAATTATGAGAACTGCAATTTTATAGGGGGGAAGAGAGAGAAAGAAAGACATAACAATGATATTCTATTGTTTTTCAGTGATTACAGAAGGGGCAGAGAGTTCTATGATTGCTGAAGTAAGTTTTATAATATTTAGCCATCAAACACATGTATTATGGAAAATGGAACTGAGGGAAATTCAAACTAACATGATGGAGATCTTCAGTAACTATGTTCCACCTTGCCAGAAGATGCATATCCACCACTGTATTCAGAGAATTAGTGTCGTTGGCATCCTTTCCAGGCAAAGCATCGTTGCAGGGATGTATGTGACCACACCTTGATGGTCCAAACTCTGTTACAGATGATGCAGCAGATGTGGAGTTTGTATGGATTCCGTCATTCTGCAAAATGGCTTCGATTGTTTTCACGACCTCGCTCATTGTAGGCCGGTCCGAGGCAGATTCTTCAACACATTGCATAGCCAACTCCACAAATCTTATGAAACCGGCTAGATCCTTCGTGTCTCTAATTGATGGATCTATTTTTTCCTTCAACCCATAGTATTCTTCATCTTTTTTATCCAAAGTCATTCGTACCTCACGTACGATGTACTTACCCCTTTCGATCGGTTGCCTTGCAGTTACTAGTTCAAGCATTACCACTCCAAAACTATATACATCACTCTTTCCCGTTAGCTGCTGGGTCATGTAGTATTCAGGATCCAAATATCCCTGCAGCCACACATCATTTTGGAATATATATTCAGGCAACCAAATCAAAGAGCTCATTCTTCCTTTGAATGTTAAATGCAAAAGAAAGAGATCAAACTTCAGCATAATTAAAATCGTTTCAGCATCATAATTATTTTAATAGACAGCATGCTTCATGGCCACATTGCAGTGAAACCAGCAGTAGCAATGTTCGCTTTGTAAACTCATATTGGAGATTGCACTGAATCCCTTTAAAAGGTTTTGATCTGGATTCTTATCTAAATTTTACAATTTCTTCATGGGTATATATTCCATTAATCCTTACCCAAAAAGAAAAAGAGCGATAGAAAACAAAAGGAACTTAAACAAACTGGATTGTGTGCCTATGAATCAACTAGAGCTTTATAAGAGTGGGCAGCAATAGCATACCAGTGTGCCCTTCACTTGAGTTGAAACATGCCCTTTTTCACTGTCAGATACCAACTTGGATAAGCCAAAATCTGCAACCTTTGCGGTTAAATTATTATCCAACAATATGTTGGTTGACTTGACATCCCTATGAATTATAGGAGGATTAGCGAGGTCATGTAGATAAGCAAGTCCTCTAGCTGAGCCAAGAGCAACTCGGAGCCGCCTCTTCCAATCAAGATGAATACCAGATTTACCTACATTGGAAACCAATGTCAACTGTCGCTTGCGAAACATATATTTGTAAATATGTCATTTGGATAGTAAATCAAGTTGGTATTTCACCTGATAAGCTTTCCCTCAATGTTCCATTGGACATATATTCATAGATCAGCATCTGTTCCTTTTGTTCATAGCAGAAGCCTATAAGTCCCACCAGGTTCTTGTGATGAACTCGTGAGAGCAGTTCAATTTCGGTCTTAAATTCTAGCCCGCCCTGCATGGAACCTTGCTGAGCTCTTTTAATAGCTATTACCTGTCCATTTGGAAGCATTCCCCTATAAACCTGGAAAAAAGGCATTTCATTGTCAAGTCCAGTCATCCCAAAGCTTGAAACTAATGAAATACTTTTATTGGTCTCAGAAGTAGGCATTTCTTAATCTTCATTATCCAATCTCAGCTCTTCTATCCCAACGTCGTCTCTATGAAAGAACTTGTCAAGTATAAATTGTCTACTTATTTACAATAATAACACGTAAAACAAAATAAAACTTTGAAAAAGCAACCATCATGTAGATATTCACCTTTCCATACCCTCCAGAACCTATCACATTGCTTTCGGAAAAATTACGAGTGCACTTTCTCAGTTCATCATAGGAGAACCATCTTGTTCCTTTTAGTTGAGGTACTCCTCCAGTGTCTTTTCCACTTGATACCCAGGATGCTGTAAAAAAAGAAGCAAATTTACATTAATATTCTTTCTTTTTTTTTTCTTTCTTTCTTTCTCTAATAGGCACTATGTTTGTGCTTAAGAAAAAAGGAAAAAAGATGATGTTTACCAAATGGTCTGCTTAATCCAATTGCCCTCTCTGCACGTTTCTTTTGCCAAAAAGCATATATCCCCAGTGCAACAAGGCCCAGAATCAGCACGGTGCACCCAATTGCAATGCCAACTTTTCAGCATTACTAATGGAAGTTCCTTTCTGGGCTAAAACGATATTTTCATGACAGATCAGGAATGTGGTTTGCAATGTGTTATTATGCTTACTTACAAGAGAGATGTCCACTTACTAGAAAAGGCATAAGGAGATGCAAGGAAATAATAGGGACCAAACTCTTCAGGGGGCTTGTAAGATTGATTGCTTAAGTCAAAGCCAATCCTCAGAATTTCTGTCCTGTTAAAATGTAATCTTGTAGATGGAAATACTGCCAATTCCACTTGAAGATATTCGTCCAGATTAAAGAAGGGATTCTGTAGAGAGACAAAACCAGGAGTAAGATCCAATTTGGTCCAGAGGCTGAACTCTAATGCTTGAAACCGACTAGCATTGGACACATCGCTGAAGGAAGGTCCTCTGAAGTACATTATTCCCTCATATGGGAGGGCACATCCACAGCTTTGAGGGTTAAGCTTCTGGTTAGAGCGGCATTTCTTTTTTTCACAATTTGCAATGCTCGTAGAGTATGGATTTGCAGTTTCTTTCTGAAGTTGGCAGTAAAGAGTATTTGAGAGGGAAGTATTGCTACAGACAGGATTTCCTAGAAGCCTGAAATACAAAATAATAATCAGATCATATCATCACTTTCTTAACATTTACATGAATTAACTGTAGACATAAACTTCACTGCCAGGAATGCGTATATTATTATGATAAAGTTATCTCACATCAATTTATTTTCACTAGAGACCAGGTTCACTGATGAAATTTGATTGTCTTGCAAATCAATAAGCTGCAGTAGTGGGCTGAGACCCCCACTCATATTTAGTATGGTGAAGCCATTGTTTCTCAGCTTCCTAGTGGTCCATGAAAAGAAAACATTAATGGATCATAAAAATGGAGTGATCATATTAGTAAGGGTATAAAATTAGAAGGTGGTGATATTCTGACACTTACACTTGATTCAACTGGGGAAGGCTGAAGAGTTTAGGAGGAACTGGCCCTTGAAGTTTTCCATACTCCATAACTCTGTCAGTCAGTATGTTCTAGAACTTCCATAAGAGCACATTCAACAATTTGAGAAAGTAATATGCAATTCATATATAATTAAAAGAAAAACTTACAGTGTATTGAGTGATGTCAATGTTCCGAACCAATCTGGAGCATTTGTTGGGTCAAAAGAATTGTTGCTTAGGTCCCTGGAAAGGTCAAATTGCAAAAATTCATCGGAGAGAATGAAGGTCCGATTTCTAGTACGATTAAGAAAATCATTGCTTTATGCAATAAGCAATATACTCACACATAATTCAATTTATCATAGTAGACAAGTCTGGTAATGAGCCACTAAGCTGATTGTGAGCTAAATTCCTGACAGAGAAATTGTAACAAGAGCCAAAACTTTTTTGGTCAACTAAAGTAGAAAATATAGTTCTATAAGTAAAAACATCTGGCATATAATTATATACCCACAAGTCAGTGATGCTTGTTAGGTTGCTGAGTTCCGTCGGACTTCTCCAGATAAAGAATTTCTATCAAGGCGACTGTGGAACAATTCAAGCAGTTTCCATGACAGTGGAAAAAAAAGGTAATGCATTATAAAGAGTCCAATTAAGTTATTGGATGAGAAGTGAACAGTAGCATGTTTTCACTCACAGAACCTCTAGCTGCTGAAGCTGCCCTATTGTGGTGGGAATGGGCCCATTGAGTTTATTTCCATCAAATAATCTGCAATAAGAAAATTCAGTTTTATAAAATAACGAGGTTATTTATTGAGTAGCATTCAAAACGAGGTGACAACTCACACATGTATCAGCTGCATATCTGAGTTGAACAGTTCTTCTGGTATCTGACCCGAAAGCTGATTCTTGTTAAAATGGCTGAAACATTCAAAAGTATTAGCATTCATCGTTAACTTTAAAATATAAGGGAAAATTTTCACCATTTGTACTCACAAGTGGTTTGCATTCACAAGTTGGTCTAGGCCTGGTGATACCGGTATAGGTCCCGTAAGTTGGTTCTCTGCCAGGTCAAGCCAATAGAGCCTAGACAATTTACCCAGTGATGGAGGGATGCCACCAGTCAATTTATTTGAATTTAGAGCCCTGCAAAAACAATTGTATCATAGGTTAAAATCATCTTGATATCGATAAATTTATGAGACCCCCATCGTTGAAATTCTCACAGGTAGGTTAAGTCTTTGAGATTGCCTAGTTCATCAGGAATGTTACCGCTGAAACCACAGCCTGCTAAGATTCTAAATGATGAAAAGTGCAATTATAAATGTTAAATAGAATTAGTTAATAATGAAAAAGAGCATCTAAGTTACTAAAAATGTCAACAGCAATTTTATATCGAATATTACAGAGTATTCAACTTTTGCAGGTCTCCTAATCTTGGAGATAGAGGCCCAGTGAGCTCGGGGTTGTAGGATAGATCCCTGCAACCAAAAGCTCACTATAGTCAGTAGCTACGCGCACAATCTTGAGATATTAGAATGTCATTGGTGCATACTAAAATATTAGAGATACATTTTATTCCAATGAAAAGAAAAGCAGTACATACAAAGATCTTAACTCCGTTAACCCTCCTATATCACCACTTAATTGTCCTTTGATGCCCATAGATGATAGCAGCCTGGGATGTAATGATCAAAAGGGTGCCTTTATTTAATGCAAATGGCATGGATGTGGAAATATAAAAAATCATAAAGTAGCAATAAATTATTAGACTAAAACAAAAAAAAAAAAAAAAAAAAAAACCAGCCTAACTCACAGAGCAGTAACTCTAGAATTGCCACAAACAATTCCTTCCCAAGGCTTTCCACAAGGGTCGTCTGACTCATCCCAGCTTGGTGGTGTATGTTGCCATATGCCCTTGACAGACTGCAGCGTCGCAGCTGCTCCAGCACAATTTTGCACCAATAAAACAGATTTTAGGTAGAAATTCATCAACCACTAATAAATTCATGTACACGCAATGCTTTGAGATAATATGCATTGATGACTATCTTTGGAATTTGGATGGTTATCCTAAGCTTTTGGGCACAATTATCTCCCAAAACAACAGACGATGCAGCACCGGAGAGAAATGAAATAGGTGCCAATGATGATAGAGTATAATATTAAATCTAGAAGTCTCTCAGCCAGTAGAAGATAGATTGAACTGTATCTGAGAAAAGCTAACTATATGTGCTTCATCTAGCTTGAAGCATCCTTTTTATGATTTCAGTTGCCCATATTAAAGTTCCATGAAGAGGTAACTCTATTAGTTGCTGCATTAATTCTAGAATATCTTATGCGAAGCTTTCTAGTAATAATGCATTTCTGTAGAATGAAATAGGTGATGGATTGACACACAAGCTATATGTATATTTAGAATGTTGCTAATCAGACAAACTACCAAAAAGGTAGAGATTTTGCACTAACTGATGTGCTTAAAGTTCACGGTTGTTATATTCTCAAGAGAAACAAGTCTTTATGGTTACAGTCTAGATTTTGCATCCATGTTTAGAAATAAGACGTAGTTTACAATAAGCACAATGGCAAAACATAATCATCCTCTCGCCTGGTGGATTAAGGATTAAATGTTGCTATTGGGTTGTCATCATAGGTAAAATTAACATATAATTTTAGCAATTCAATTGGTCTAGTATATTACTCAAATTTTATCCTCCATTACATAGGGGATGAGCAAACTAGCAGAAGGCAAAAGGCAACTTGGCTAAGTTAAAATCAGGACCTTTTACATTAATACCGTTTTCAAATTAGTACCCAACCAACTTATCAAGCCGGGAAATATGGTGTGGGTTCTAATATATATTACTGGACACCACTTAAGCTTCAACTCATTGTTTTAGCCAATGATGAAAAATAATAGAGTTAATGTTATAAATGATACTGTACTTTGACAAAATATTTAATTATGTAACTGAACTTTGAAACTGATCAATTCAGCACTTAAAATTTTAAAATTGATCAATTTGATACCTAAAAAAAAATTTTTGTACACGCCAATAGTAAATCTCCCAAGTTTTTGTAGATACTAAATTGATCAATTTCAAAGTTTTTCAAATAATAAATTGATCGATTTTAAAATTCAGATACCTAGTTATATATTTTGCCAAAGTTCAAAGACATTTGTGACACTGTCCCAAAATAATATAGACCAAGGTTCAGATTGTATAGTGAGGATAGTTGAGATGACTCCAAGTAATCAAAATCGTTCATTCAACGGCCTATATAACCGTTCCCCCATATTGAGCAGCCTCAAAGAATTTACTAACTCATCAAAAAATTTAAAGCAAGTAAACATGCATGGATTCTGTATTTTTATTTACCCATCATGTGGAATCAACTAAGAATAGACTGAGAATGGCATAAAAAATCTAGTACTTAATGGCAAAAACATGTTGAAATGAGTATGTCAAGCCTGCCTTATAGGAAAGGCCGGCCAAGGAGCTACCAAGGTTGTAGTCTTAAGTAAATAACTGAACAAACAGAAACATGTGACACTTACAATCTCTTGGGTCGGTGAAAGAGTCGCTAATGTAAAATCCCGCAAAAAGGAGTGCCACAAAAAAGAGAAACCCGAAAATATTTGCCATTGTAAAACCACGAAGCTTCCTTCATGAACCGCTTGACATGTATTTTCTTAGTTCATCACACTTTTAAGTGCATGAACACGTTAAACTTCCATATTTCTCTTTCAGGAGGAGGGGAAGAAGAAGATGAAAATTTCAAGCCAAAAGAAACAGCAACTGGATTGTGTTTGTTTTCGTCTTTGTCAGTTGATATTTTCTTGTCTTTGAAGCCAAACTAAGGTAAACAGGACATTCTTATTTCTTGCTACCACAGTTGTATTCACGCGTATTGAGAATACCCTTCCCATTCCCTTACATATCCACCATTAATGCTTCAAAACAAAAGAATTCCTAGTGCTAATATGATTAATACTAAAAAAATTGGTACGGCTGCATCGTGCATTCCGCCAATATTTTATCCGACAAGAACAGTAAAAAACGATGCCAGCAAAGTTGCCATTGTTATGAATTTTTTTGTTGAGTAGTCCATATATATATTTACATATATAATATGGTTGTTGTTGACATGCGTAATGCATTGGTTATAGCTTCGACTCGACGACGTTGGTCTGCTTGCACTTAAGACTTAAACAGCTAAGGTCAAATGTCCGGCTCACCCATCATCCGCTTTATATGTATTGTAATATGATTCCTCGGCAACCTGACAAATGGAAAGAGACAAGCGGAAACATCGTTAATCTATGAAGAATTTTCTCGGGACAAGGAGACTGTCTTGGGGTTTTCTGGGCGCGGAAATAGCATTTGCATCGAATAGTCAGTCATTGATGAGTGATGACAACGGCATTTTCCTTTATTATTTTATAAAAAAATTGCATGGTTGTCGATCCTTAAATAAAAATTATTCAAATATTAATTATATAAAATTAATTATTAAAATATCGATGAGATATTTTACAAATTTTTAAATCTAATTTGATTTGGTTTGAACGGTTTTCTAAAAACACTTATTAGTAGTTGGAATTCTTAACTAAGTACCACTATTAAAATTGAGGCTCATCCCCTATGAATTAAATCACGCAATAGACTTAAAAATAATTGCAAAGTTAGATGCATTTTACATTTTTTTTTCAAATTCAATGAGTAGGTCAAAGAGGGACTTGAATCAAACATAGCATATTCTGCTTTGGAGACCAAAATAATGTCCATAATATTGGACCACATACCAAAATAATGTCCATAATATTAAACCACAAGATCGTTGGCTAAATACATTTCTATCATGACCCTAAACAGGGCCAAGTAGAATTGCTCTAAAGTTATCATATCACACATGCACCCGCAATATAAAAACCGTATTGAAATTAGAGTTTGCAAGACTGTAATTAATTATACACTCATCATGTTATAAAGATATATTTTTTTCAAATCAGTTAAAGATACCGATATTCCACAAACCACAAGGGATCGCAGAGAATCGGATATCTTACCAAACAATAGGTTTAAGAGAAATACCTAAGTTTAAGAAAGAAAACTTCAGTTTCAAATTATAACTCTTAGACTAAGTTCAATAATACAAGTTTCTAATTTGCTACTTAACTCATGGAACATGATCTTTGGCACGCTCTACATTCAGCTCCTAGCCCATTCCCATCCTTCAACTAACTTACAAAATCAAACTGTTAGGGAGTGAGCAACCACAGCCTAGTGAAGTATAATACTCACCCCATACCATTCAAGCAGTATCAAATAAGTTATTAAAACAAGTATATGCAATGCAGACAAGCAAATGAGCAAATACATATGGTCTACCTGTAACCACATATAGAGTAGATTTACACCCTCCGTGATAGGGGTTAAGGGGAACTCTATTACTGTCAACTCCAAGACCCTCCACTTCGGGACCTCAAGTAATGATACTGATTTGACCTAGACAATAAGTTGTACCACTAAGTACCTTTTAGTTCTTTAACATGTCAATTGCAGGGTCCATGGTTCGCAATTGCACTCCATGCTACAGCCCATCTAGTTCATTACGTGGTGGTGACGGCCTTTAACAATGCAGTATGTTATGCTATGCATGATTTATTTATCATTTTCAACCAAATATGGTTTACGTTCAATTATGCTTTGTGACCATACAATTTCACAAACATTCACAATATTGCTACACTACTTAATCACACATTGAACTTGTTTAAAAAAGTTATGTTATCTTGGCATTGCAATTCAAACACGAGGCAGGCAAAAGCACAACCCAACCCCACATGCATTTTCAAGTTATTAATATAATTACAAATACACTACATTACAAGCACAAACAGATATAGAGATATACTCACTTGTCCATTTATCTTAGTGTCATAATAGTCTTCAGGTAGGCCATTATTAAAGTCAAATTCACCTGGATGCGGTAGAAAATCCAAAGATTATACTAGAAAAATCTTTAGAAGCTTTTTAAGCAATTAAGCTACAAAATCTTTAAATTTTTTCAAATTCTAAAGCCTAAATTTTAATCGTGTAGAACTTTTTCGTTCATAATCCATTTTAGGCAAATGAATAGTTGATTTCATTCAGTTTTTCGAGTACTTTTTGATGGTATAATCAATTTTCCAAAAGATAATGTCATAAAACCTTATTAGTGTAATTAGCTACGAATTTTAATGGTGCATTTCATAACTTGGTTATTAGTTGACTTCAAACTAAATGCTATCCACTTAGAGTACTAATGCTAAAACCTAGGATTAGCTACTCGATTACCTATATATCTTGAAGCTCTCCTTCTTTAAGCTTCACGATCAAAAGTGGTAAGCTGCTTCCTCCTTCCCAATGCTACTCGGAAAACATGTAAGGATTCATCCACCTTACGATAGTCTAAGCTGCTAGCACGTGCATGTGGTTGGATTGGAGGGTACAGCGATGGACTAAGCTAAAGGAATTGAAGTAGAATAATGGTAGTGAAACTCAAGCCTTCTAATGGTGGACTCATAAGCTAAGAAGATAGGAGGGTAGAAGGAACAAGGAACCAATGCTTAAGGAACAAAGGAGTATCAAGTGTCATCATTTGGATGCTCAACTAATCAAGCATGAACTCATTTCCATGATAATTCCTTGCTTTGACAATTAGAGGTACATTTGTCTTATCATTTAGTTTTGTTTTTTGTCTCTTGAGTCTTATGGAAACTTCTTTCATGAAGATGGGAGGGGTGATGCTTAAGGATCAAAATTGCTTAGGAGATTAATCTATCTAGTTTTACAAGTGGTCATAGGAGCAAGTCATGTTTCTAAGGAACAAGGAAATTATGTTACATAAATTTCAAGATGGAATTCCAATGTAATGTTGATGGGGGTTAGGATATCCAAGCTTCAGTTGGCAATTAACTGTCTAAGAGTAAGGTTGCTGTCAAACTCTCTTGTAAACTTTTATGGGCGCTTAAGATAGCTGGTGACCAACCTCCCCCTCTTAACAAGGACACAACAGAGTAAATCAAGAGATAAGGGAACATGGTACATTAGCAAAGCTCCTGGAGACATAGGCAGTAGTTTAGTTAGGAAAATAACACTAGTTTCTTGTTCTTACTCCAGACATACAACTATCATGAAGGTCTCCTTCTTCTAATTGAAATGTGGCTTCAATAATACCACAAGAGGAGGAAGGTTGCTTTTTTCTTTTTCTAAAGGATGTTATGCGTGTCGCTATCTATATTATTGGTTAGTGGGTGAGGGAATTTAGGTGGCAGCAGCAGCATGTTGTTTTTAGCATGGTAGTAAAGGAAAGGAAACGAAGGAGATAGCTAGAGCAGCAAATTTGAAAGAAGCAACAGCCTATATCATAACACATCAACATGTGTGGTATTGAGCTGGTGCAAGATTAGAACAATAGTTGGATGTAGAGTTTGTGGTATGCCTGATCTATGGGGACGTAAAAGGGACAAAAAGCAGATATTGTCACGCCCCAAAGGGTACCCTAAACGCGATAGTCCACCACACTCGATATTTAAACTTAAGTATGGCATCCTTAGTCATCCCATAAGTTTACATATTGAGTGTAAGGTGTACTCACACAACTTTTAGGATCACACTTTGATTCGAGTAGTCTTAAGAAAGCATACATAGCATTAAGAATATAAATCACAACAAGATAAATAGTTAAACTTTACAAAAGCCACGGGGGCATACCCCCGCCAAAATAATAGGAGTCTACATCGTTTAGCTCCAATTACATATATCTGAATCTACATTAAAGAGATTTTCCTAGAAGTCCACGCCTATACTAGGTCCCGACTTCCTCAAAAGCTCTTTAATCCAATGTGGTAAACCTGCACAAATTGTCCTCTCGGAACATCCAAAAATAGGAACACTGCAACAAAAACTATTGGGGTATAAGCTAATTGTAGTGAGATTCATTTTCCAAGTAACATACTCGACCAAGCTAAAATGTTTATACAAGCAAGTCATAATTAAGCAACCATATGAATGCACAAGCAAATGAGCAAACAGGCATATAACTTTCCGGTAGTCATATGTGAATGGATTTACGCCCTCCACTCGGGGTTTGGGGTAGTTCATAAGTCATACAACTACAATTCCAAAGTTGGTCCATAAGACATGCAACCATAGTCCCAATCTTAAGTGGGGTGGTCCATAAGACATGCAACCACAATTTTAATGTTGGTCCATAAGTCATGCAACCATAGTTTCATTATGGGGTGGTCCATTAGTCATGCAACCCTAGTCCCATTAACGAAAGACCCGCTGCCTCCCAAATACACCTTGTCCCACCAAAGGCATACTCGATAATGATATGTGACTCACTACGTGATATGCATGTTCAATTTATTCATATAATCATGGTATATTAATTAGATAATTTAAAAGTGACCATACATATTTTAGACACTCCAAATCTATACTAGCTCATACAAGTTATTGCAACAAAGCTTGCCTCGATATACTTATCGTTCATTCATGCAAGTTTAGATCACCATTCAATCACAATTTTATCTTTTCCTAAGTCTAATGCCACTACTACTACAAGCACATCCAAGAGCATAATTAATTGAGAAATGAACTCACTTGTCCATGTAGTGAAAATCCACTAGTCGTAATAGTCCTCGGGAAGTGGTAACCCGTCCTCCAATTCACCTAAGTACAAAGAATACCCTCAATGAGTATCTCTTATGAAGTTCTATTAAACTTAACAATTTTATTTACTAAGTTCGTCAATTTCCGCCTAGGTTGAATCCTTAACTTAAAAAGGTCATATCTAACTCATTTTAACTCGGAATTTAGCTTATAATATACCGATTTATACCTACTTCGAAAGAGCTATCTATTTCTAAAGTTAATTCAAACATTTAAGGTCATTTAGGGTCGGAAACATACTGTACAGTAGGGTTGCGAAAATCCAAGATTTGAGCCTTTGTGAAAAATTGCCATATCTACTCTATTTAACTACTTAGACTATTTTAGTCTAAACTTGCAAGGAGATTCTCAAAACAAAATTAAGAGATTACACACTTATCTAATCCAAACATAAAGTTCAAATGAAACTTCTAAGAATCCATTTTCATAAAACCGAAATTTACAAGTAAAACTCATTGTCTTGTTTTGAGTAATTCCTTTACTAAAACTTACTTAGTTCAATGAAAATAATTTTCCTATATTATATATCATCAAAGCATTCCATTTTCAATATAAAATACTTGTTTTGAGATCTAAAAGAAGGTTTTAAAAATTGGTCTCCCCATAATTACGAATTTCCTCTTTGAAGTTTACAATGAAGACAAGACCTAAATTTTGTCTTTTACAAAACACTTGATTTAAGCAATACCTTTTAGGAAAACTCATTTAAACTTATGAAAATTCATTCCTTAAGATATCTATACCAAGAGCCCTTTATATTTTTGTCTAAATCTTCATTTTAAAGTTGAATGATGGGTTCCAAAAATGGGTCTTGGTCTAGATCCGAATTTTCATAAATTTATTTTGAACATATCTCTTGAGAAAATTCATCAAAACTCATGAAAAACAACCCATTACATATTATATCTTAAGAACCCTTCATTTCTTGAATAAAATCCTCATTTTTGAGTTGGAAAACATGTTTTTATTTTAGATCTTTGTCTTGATCCGAAAATACAATTTTTGTTTTTGAAAATAAACTTTGAAAATCAACTTTGATTCTTGTAAGATGAAGTCTTGATGATATACATCCATCAAACCTTCATTTTCTTAACAAAAACTTCCATTTTAAGACTTGGAAGGGGTTTTTAAATAGTGCATTGACAAGTTACGAATTTTACTTTTTCATTCAAACTCAAATCTAAGATCTACTCAATATTCAACCATGAGAACATAAGAAAAACTTGGTAGTAGGCCTTAAACTTCTAGATCTACACATAAACATAACTAAAGCTTGGTAAAACTCTAGATCTACAAGCTATCACAAAACAAGAAGATAAACAAGCCTTCAATATAACAAAAATACTAAGAACAAAAGAGATCATCATCTAGAGGAGTGTTTCAACTCTTGGCATCATCATCCATAGCATTTTAAGCTTGTGGAATGTCCTTTGATGCATGAAACATCCACAATATCATCCTATAACATCTTATGAGAGCTAAAAGAGGATGATTACCTTAAATATTTGCAAGAAATATGTGGAAGCAAGGAAAGAAAATGGTGGCAGCTTGTTCTCAAGAAGACAAGGCAAGAAGAAGAGAAAAGAGAGGAAAAAGAGAGAGGAAAAATATAGGGTTTGCAAATGTGAAAGAGGGAAGGAATGAGATGTTTAATAGAGTTAAAAGTGTGTTAAATAATTTAAAAAAAAATAAAAGCAGCTGCATGGAGGGAGGGGGCTGGCGTGATTTCTAGGTGTGGGGGAGTGTGTGTAGTTTGTTTTAACTTGTATTTTTGAAAGTGTAACAATTGCTTCCATCTAACTAAAAGAGACTTTAAAATATCAAATAAATGATTAAAAATAATGAAAAGTGGCTAATTTATGGGGAATGGTCAGCTGCCATTTTGGGGAAGAGGAGTGTAAGAAAAAGCAAAAGAAGACATAATAATGTGTAGTAATGATAATAGATGTGTACTTAAGGTATGGGTTTGATAAAGTGGCTTTTTGAATAAGAAAATATATAAAATAAATTAAGAAAAATATTTTTTATTTAAACAGAATTTTATGATTTAAATAAAATAAATATAATAATTATTTTTAGAAATTTAACAATTAAGTTACCGGTAAGAGTAAAATAAGCCTATATGAGCTATAACTGATATTTTTAAAATCCGAAAAATTATAAACTTGATATTTTTGAAATCCTTATAAAAATACGAGTCTAAAAATATTAAAGATATATTTTTAATTTTCCGGGCCCGGGACACGCTTTCCAAAGCAGTATCCAAACGGGTTCGAAATAAGCTGAAATAAACCAATCTAATATTTTTAATAAATCAAATATTATTAAGGACTATTCTAAACACTTTAATTATTTTTCAACTCCTCGATCTACGAACTAGGGTTTACAGGATCTAAACTGTAGGGTTTTACTCAAGATCCGTTGACTTAAGGTCTCCGGTAGACTTTCCGGCTTAAGGTTAAGGCTTAGAAAACAGAGGTTTACAGATATTGGTAGCAAGAAATTTAAAAGAAGACAGCAGCAGCAATAGCTTATCTGACATGCTTTATGGGTGGTGCGTGTGTGAGTGTGAGTGTAGTATGAAGCAGTGGTCTGATGTGGGAAATGCTTGAGGAAGTTGACATCTAGATATACACTTGTCATGGCTATCCCCATGCTTATGCCATGTCACTTCGTCAATATAACAAGAAAGTCGTTTTTTTCAAGGAAGGTGGATAGGGATCGGTAGACTATTCAAGAACGATATAGAGAAAAGCAAAATTAAGGGAAAGTATAAGGTATCATTAATTTTTGAACTCCACGGCTGAAGCTCTAACCCATGTCTTCTCATAGTACTTATCCTTCCAAGAACTGTACCGTTGATTTTCCAAATTTATTGGATGCAGATGAGATCGACACAAAAATTTTCTGGTGAAAAGAAAGGAGAGGCGATGATGTATTAGTGTGAGTGTTTTTGTATAAGAGACTATAGCTTCTTTGATTAACACATAGAGGAATGGCTGGCAAGATGTCTACTTTTTCCCTTAAGTTTATCGTAGCACTTAAGCCAACAAGGGCTAACTCATGCTTGGGAATTAAGTGTGCACAGGAGCTACATAAGTAAAGGAAGTAAGACGTGGAGGTGTGTGTGTCTGTATTGTAACCAATCTTGATTAAAGGGAAGGAAATGGCGGTGGAGATACATAAAACAGTAGGAATACTTTGTGGTTAACCATGAATTTTGTGTGCAGTTTGCTTAGTTTGAGAAAACAATATTTCTTGCTATTGTGGATGCTTAAAAGACAGCTCTTGACATACTAGTTACCTTTGTTGTAATCCCTTAGATTTTATGATATGGTTTATGCTTAAACCTTAAACCGGAAGTTAACCGGAAACCCTAAAGTCAACAAACCTATATCAAACCCTAGTAGATTTAGATCAGGTAGTCCCACTCCCTTAACCCCTAAACAACAAAATCGAAATAATTATGGAAAATAGTTCATAATAGTATAAGAAAACTTAAAAATATCATATTTGATAATTTTTAGTGTCTTTCAGATCCGAACAAGATCAGTTTTAGAAAACCGTGCCTTGGTACATCCGACGGTAAAAATATTCCAATAATACCAATAAACTCGTAAAAATATAAGGATTTTAAAAAATATCAGTTTCATAATTTTTCGGTATTTAAAAATATCAGATATAGTTTAATTACTTGTTTTTTTTTTTACTACTAGTATTAATTTTTCTTATCTACTATTCATAGTATTATTTTACACTATTCACTATTTCTACTTTTCTTACCTATTCTTACACTCTACATACATATTCTCTACTTTTTACTTTCACATACATCTTCATTCACATCAAACCTTACAACTTATTACTTTTAATTAACAAAAAGTACAAAACAAAATAAAAATAAACTCTCTCTCTCCTCTCTCTCTTCCAACCGGCGCCTCCCCCTCTCTCACACATCTATTTTTTTGAATTTGTTTTATTCACACAATTTTCGCTCCTCAAAACTCTATAAATACCCAATCTCCCTCCATTTCTTTCACACATCATTTACCATACCAAAACTCTCTCAAATTCACTCCTCACATTCTCTCTCAAAAATCTCTCTTTTCTTTTCTTTAGTACTCATTTTTCCAACATGCTTTCTACATACAAACACTATCCAAAATTTCTCTTACACTATCACTTCCATATTCCCACTTTAGGTAAATATTCTTAACTATATCTTTCAACCATTTATTTTTCATATCATGTAACTTAGCATGACTATGGTGTTATTTCTCAAAAACCTATATGAGTTGTAGAAGCAACAACATGTTCATACTTTGTTCTAGTACATACCAAGAATTCCGATTTTTATTATCTTGTTATTATTATGATACTATATTATTATTGTTGTTATTATGCTTCTAACTTAACCTTATATATATATATATATATATATATATTTATCTCTATGTATATCTATATATTTTAGAGCCTAAATGCTACTAACAAGTTTATTATTATTGCTTTTCTTTTTCCATCTTTATCTTTTTCTTTTTGGGACTAGTTTATTCTTAGTCCCGGGATGCCTTGATGAAGCTAAGGAGCTCAATACTTGACTGGGTTACCTTGATGAAGCTAAGGTTCCCAATATACCTTATTATCTTGTTTATTATTTTGCTTCTTATCTTTTTCTTATATTTTCATCATTTTATATTATATGCTCATATACATGCATCATCGTAATGATATTGTCTCAACGAAGTTTAAAGTGTAATTTTCCTTTGATAAAGGAAAATGAAACTAATCTCTTTTAATGTATATAATTTTGTCTCTAAATCAAGATTTTGTTACCAAACACGTGGAAAAGTTATTTCACAACTTCTTTTCAAATCCATTAAGATTTTCTTAAAAGACAAATAAAATAGGAATTTAGCAAGAAATTTGCCAACAAAGCTAAATTTTTCTTTTATAAAAGACACATGAAGTTTACTAAAACTAGTGGTAATATTTCTTTGATAAGCAATTTTTTCCTAAAAAGCTTACTTATAATATTTTTACCAACTCCATAATGAAAACCAAAAACTAGACTAGTTTTCAAAGTTGAGATAAATTAACTCACTAATTTATAAACCCACTCAGAAAAATAAAGATTGGCAAGCTTCTAAATGATAAACCCATTTTCAAAAAGATAAAAAAAAAAAATATAAACATAATAAACTAAAAAACAATGGAAATTATCAACAACTTAATAAAAACTTTGCAAACTTCATTTTTGCCTACAAAAAGCAAAATTTGTAGAAGATTAAAGTTAAAAGAAAATTTATTTATTTTGGAAAAGAAATTAGGAAAAACAAAATAAGAATACCCTTATTTACAATAGCCTAAGAAATTATAAAGTTCCTTCAAAATACTTAGAAAAGAAATTGTTAGGTTTCAAACTTCAACACCTTAAAATAAATTTTTATACAAAAAATCATCGTTGAGACAACACCATTAGAATTTTTGCATGCAATATGAGTCTATATATATATATATATATATATATGCAAAGGATTTTTCAATAATATACATATCTATATTTTTGCTAAAGGATTTTTAACAAAATGAATTTGGAAAATTGTTTTACAAAGGCTGGGATTTCGTTTTGAATCTGTACCATGACTTTTATAAAACCAAATGACCTTTTATATAGAAAATAACCTTAGAAATTGATAGATCTTTTCAAGTAGGTAGAAAATGGCATATAATATGCGAAATTCTAAGTTAAAATAAACAAGTTATAGATATTTTAAATTGGAACTTCACTTTATACGAATTTTGACGAACTTAATAAAATAGAGTTGCAAGTTTAAGTAGAACTTCTAAGAAATACTCATTTTGGGTATTTCTTTTGTATAGGTAACTTGGAGTCCGAACTACCTTACCCAAAGTACTACTTCGACTAAGAAGTTCTATTGCTATGGCCGAGTGAGTTTAAATTCTTGCATTTTGTACTTATGTTTTTTCTTGTAGTTTAATGGCACTAGACTTTAGGAAAAGATAAAACATGATAGCGCATGTGCTTTACTTATATTTTTGAAATTATGATAAATATGTCGAAGCGAGAATTGTTAACTAATCCTTGTATGATTTAGTTTAGGAATGATTTGTCTACAAAATTCTATGATCACCTATAAAAGTGACTAATATTATGCCATGATTACTTAAATAAAATGATTCAAGCATAACACGTAGTGAGTCACATTGCATTCATTACTATATCCTTGGTGGGACAAGGGCATAGTAATGAGGTCGAGAACCTGAAAATATGTTCTATGGCTTTAATTGTCTGTAATTAAATGGTGAATAGGCACCCGAATTAACTACTATTTAGCAGTTAGTAAGAATCTGTATAAAAACTATGAAAACATCATTTGCGAATTATGGCCTTATTGCCCGGAACACCTAACTACCGAAGGGAGGGGTAAACCCATTCAAACATATGATTCCAGAAAATCATATGTATTGCTTGCTCACGTGATTGATTGCATCTCAAATGTTTGATTAAATAACTTGATTGAATAATGGTTGTTGAATAATTTACTTGTGGAATTAATTCTTACTAAGCAAGAAGCTTACCCTCTTATAGATATTTTTTGCAGCACCCTTATCTATGGTTGAAGCCCCAGGGTTATTTCTCGCAGATAATACCTTTTGGCCTAAGGAGTTTTAAGAAGAAGTCAAAGACTAGATATAGACTTAGACTTCAAAGTAAATCTCTATGTTATTATTTTGAATAGACTTTGATAGACCATATCTTTTGATAAGGGAATGCCCTTTGATATTTGTAAGACCTTTATATTTCCATATTTCAGATATTATGTTATGATTTCCATTCTTAAACTGTTACATGAATGTCTTCTTAAACAACTTGTTTCAAAGTTGGCCCTCTATGATCTTGAGTGTACGCCTTACACCGGTATCGAAGCTTATGGGATGACTAAGGTTACCGCACTTAAACTTAATATTAAGTGTGACGGACTATCGCATTTATGATACCCTTTGAGGCATGACATTTGCTCACCGTAGCATCCAAAGGGGATGAAGCTAAAGTGTTGGCTTACATGGTTGCTAACTTCCCTATGTAGAACATGGAGTTTAGGTTTTATGTTGTAGGGAATTGCAAAAGAGAGCTACTATATTGGCGTTCATGGCCTCTTATGAGTGATTCACTGTTAGCTCTACCAGATCTCAGTGTTGGCTCTAAGAGAGGCACACATAGTAGCCCTTATTAGCAGCCATGGTGGCTTCTTGAACAACTATGAAGTGCTTGCGATGGCTCCATAGGTTGTTTTGTTGGCTCTCGTCCAACACCTATAGTAACTCCCATGTTGACTCTGTGTAACATATGGCTAACAACCACGACTCAGTGATCCATGTGAAAGCCTATAAATTTGTTGGGTGAAGATAGAAAAAGAAGAAAGTTAATGGATTAAATTAAGTGAGCTTAGTATAGGACAAAAGACTTGATATTCCATATTCATATAGAAATTTTAGAAGATGGAATTGAGAAGAGAAAGGAAGAAATAGATTAAACTAATCTAATTAAGTATTAAGTGAAGGTTTTTAAGATTTATTTGAGTTTACAATTATTTACATTATAGTTGTTATAACTGTTGTCTAAATAAACTAATGAGTTAACTACTTGATTCAAAGGTTGTCTATGGCATAATATCCGTTTCTGATTTTTCAGTTTGATTCTTAACACGATTCATAGGATCATTAGTTTGATAAATGGAATCAAGTTCAATGACTCTAGCTTAGATGCAATAACTGGATTTTCAATCAATCATCCTCTTGGACTGGTGATCGAAATTCAAGAGTTTACAGTAGACATATAGTCTTAATATTAATAGATATTTATATAATGTGTCGCATATAATTTGTATTCTATAATACACACATACACTCATACAATATATTCATTTAATGAATTACAACTTATTTATAATATATCTAAAATATACATTTATAAATCATGATTTTCGTTAAATGGAATGTACATATATAATGATATATTAGAATTTACACATACCAATTTATAGATATGAGTTATTAACAATTCTTTCAGTTTATAACTGTTATTGTAATGGTGTTACTAATGAGAAATCAACTTTGGTATTATGATACCATAATGTTATATACAATTACATAATATTATATTTTGTACATCTTTATGTGTTATAATAATCGAGACACTATCATACTAAATATTATGTTATACAAAATGTTATAATCACTTATCATCATTATAGTACAACATTATACTAGTATCTTATTGTGTCATACTATATGTTATAGTGATAATATTATTTTACAGTTTTTAATAATACTTTTTGTCTTCACATATATCAAAGTATAATTTTGTAGCTATTATAATTATTCATTGGTATTACGACAGTTATAATGTAATTATAATATGAGATTTATAATCATAATAACTTAGTGGTAGAAATTTAATAATTACGATCCTATGTAATTATTTAGTAACACATCGTCAGTATGGACATAATAAATTATTCAATATTGCGCATTACTTAACTATAATAGAATTACATGACAAAATAATCCTATTTGTTATATACTATTATATATTAAGATAATATCAATCATTAAAATACAATACTACTGTTACCACTATTATTGTTATAAATTCTTATAATAACTTAATATGTGTGTGTGTGTGTGGTCACTCTTTTTCAATACATCTACACTTACTTATATGAGTATTAATTAATGTTTAAGTTTAGGAAAAAGAAAAGATAAAAATTAGGGATGGTTTTTCAAACATGTGTTAATAATTTCTTAGGATTTTGTTATCAATTTTAATAATTATTAAAAATTTTGCTTTCCTAAAATTTGAAGAATTACAATTTCTCTTAAGTAATAATCTACTTAAAAGATGAAAGATGGTCTAAATAAAAAAGAGCGGATTATAAAAGTTGAAAGCAGGATTAGTGACAACAAAAAAAAATAAATAGTAAATAGGGTTAAAATTAAATATCAATAGGTTTTCAAATTGAAAAATACCGTGTTATTTTTTAATAAGAACCGGTTGATTCGTTTCTAATTATTGATTAGTGTGATCCCTTGATTAAACCATAAATTGCTTGGACTCAACTGGAATCACGAAATTAAACTAAAATGAAAAATTAAATAAATAAAAAAAGCTCTATTTTTCAACGTGGTTCAATTCTCAGCTAAATTTATTGTCTATTTTAGATAAATTTATCATCATGTTAATCTTATTATTAGACCATCTTATTGGAGTTGCTTGACATAAAGACCTAGGCTAAGCAACTCCATCTAATTAATATAGTAAGGTTTTTGATACAAAAATCAATGTCAAAGTTGTTTAATTAAACAACTATAAAACGTGTTCCTTAACTCGTTTAAAGCAAAAAAATTGCTAAAAAAATTATTATAAAATTCTAACCAACCCTTTTGAAGTAATTTGTAGATAAAGTATAAAGTTGCTTAATAATGAGAATTATTTAAATTGTTGATGTAGCACTTTAAGCAACTCTATAAAGAATTTATTTTTAAAATTGCTCTTATATGTTTGTATGGTTTGCTATCATTTAAGCAAGCCATATCTGTAGAAGCTTTTAGGAAACGTACACTAAAATCATGCATGTCATTATAATGTTCCTAGCAATATCAAATTTTCCAACATATAAGCTTAATTAGTTTTTTTCTTTTCTTTTCTTTTCCTTACTTTCTGCAATATAAGTCTTTTTACGAATTTTTTCTAATAGTAGGTTATCTAAAAGCAAATTAACGAACCAAAATGCAATTACAAATACACGGGATTTTGCATTATTTAGAGAAAATTTATAAAATAATGGTTTTAAGAAAAGAAAAATAATAATGAATTTCAATAAAATTATGAATTTTACACTGAAATTACAAATTTTAAAGTAAGCTTACTGACTAATAGCATCATAGCTGTCAAAATCACGAGACAAATATACGATTTCACAAGTTTATGATTTTATATATTTTTTATTAATTAAAATGGATGCAACATTGTTTAGATGCAAACTTTAGATAAAATTATGATATTGGTTGTAAGGTTCTATATGTTCACGATTATATTAGTTTTGCATGATTTTGTACGATTATGCGATATTTCTATCATCATATACATTTTTAGTAAATAGTAAAATCACGACTTTAACAATCATAATATCACTATTATGAATTTATGTTATTTGAAAAATTAGAATTATAACATTTGAGAATTATTATGGAAGTATATATATTTATGATCTATAATGGAATTGTGAATTCTAAGCCTTTTAATTAATTGAAAAAAGTGTAAAAGAGTATAGGCTAAGTAATGAACTTTTGATGTGTATGTCATTATTTATTGCATTTTACTTTCATTAAAATTTAGTATAAACTAAAATAGATTTGCATACGTTCTTTTATTTTACAAACTCAAAAACCAAATTATAATTTTTCTTTTAGATTAACGAAATTAGGAACTTATAGAGTCTCTCTATGATCCTATCACAAGACTACATCACTAATATTGTTGTAAACCATAGAATTTTCCTATGAAATAATGCAATATTACTTCCAAGGATGGTTATGATTTGTCATCATTATTATAACCCATTGACATTAATACTGATTTCCCAAGTGAAATAGACCATATTCGAATCTTATTCCCTTATAATGGGCAGAGAAAAAAATGTTTAGGACTTAGTTAAATAGTATCAGAACTACAATTGACTGGCTATATTAATTAAAATGTATTAAGCTTTTTGTGAGATATATGTCTATTTATCTATTTATCACAAACTCATTTACGCAAATACTAATTATATAAAAATTATAAATATATATATATATATATCATCTCAAAATGGCATATTCAATATACATTTTGCCTTTTATACATTTGTCACATGATCAACGTAAAAGTTTGCGTTCTGATGTATGTCGCAATACGTTCAACATACGATTTTGTAATAAAGTAAAATTCTTAAACCGCGTATACCAATACACACTAGCTGAACAACTTACTCTAGTTACCAGTGATTTAGAAGACACATATATCATATCAATTTCGGTATAACACTGACCATAAAAAGATCGTGAAATATATAACGTTATAAACCATTGTATGTGACCAACATTCACAAAGTGAAATACACAAACTCACCTCTGGCATGCAATAAGTCTACAAATCCAATTGCAAGAGATCACACACACTTTTAGAAACACTTCATGCATCCAAACTGCAGGAAACATAGGAGGATGCACAGCCAATTGGAGCAAGCTGGAGAAAAGGCATAGTGCTTGTATGAGATGCCTGAATCTTCTTGTGAATGAGAGAGATGGAAAGAGAGTTGACATGCCAAAAAAAATGTTAAAAAAAAAAAAAAAAAGTAGAGTAATTCTATGGAAATGGAATCCCAGAAACGAGTTATAGAAGAGGAATGGGAATTTATCAAACAAGAAACACCGATTAAAATCTTCAAATATTACCAAACACACTTCTTCTTCTTATTTCTCTCTCTTTTGAAAAATAAATTTGGTGGTAACCAGACAAGGCAACACAACTATAGAGTTCTTTATGTCATCAAGGAAAGTCAATTAAACTATTGCAGGAGAATGAAAAAACAAAAGTGATATCAAGTAGAACGAATGCTCAAATTTACATTGCAGGCATCAGGGCATTGTTGTCATTATAAGTGTAAATACTTAAATTATAAGGCACAATGCTAAGGTTAATACTTAAATATCCTTCCTCAGCCTACTTAAGGAATCTCCTCATCCCAGTTGCAATTGATATTGTTTTCCATGTATATGTCCAGATTACCAAAAAGTTACATCGATCCGGACTTAACTTGATATTGTTTTTCCATGGGGATAAGATGTCCTGCAACTTTGTGTGTGATTTTTACAATGTCATTCCACGGTCTAACTTATATCCTGCCATCTCTGCTTCTTTGCATACTTCCTTGCACTTTGCGATCCTCCCAGATGCCAAGTAAATTTCAAGCAAAGAACAGTATACATCATATGTCGGTGAAAATCCAGCTTCCTTAAGCTTTGAAAAATATCTCACGGTCCTTGGAAGATCATTAAGAGCTACAAAAAGTTTAATAACAACGCGATATGCCGGAAAATCAAAGAGACAGCCTGATGCCTCCATATCCCAAACAATTGCTAATGCCTCCCTGTATTTTTTCTCTATATAAAGGCCGTGAATCACAGTGGTATACATGACGACACTTATGTCCCGTCCAGATTGTTTATACCAATTGAATAGGGTTTCCACGATATCAAACTTTCTAAGCCTTACGCAAATTTTCATAATAGCTGTGCCGTCCTGTTGGCTCAAGTTCAAATCTTCCCTTTCACCAAGCTCGTCTAATAAAGACTCAACAATCATGCCTTTATCTGGATTCTTACCTAGCTCTAGTATCAGCTTTGCATAAACACTTGGATCCAACATCCTATTGCCATCCTTGGCAGCCAAAAGAAGCTTCAAAGATAGATTCAAGCTTCCTCCTTTTATAAAACCCCTTGCCATTGCCTCAATTACACCACGGCTTGCATTTTCTAGAGAAGGAAATTTTCCCGATTCCATTGGCACTTTTAGCTCATGATTCCCAGCCAAAACCTCAACGGTGGTGGCCAATACACGATCATCTGGAAATAAATGAGAATGCTTCTTTGCCCAACAGAAGGTCTGTAAAGCCCTCTCTGGAAGACCCATGTGACCCAATTCACGGATGGTCAGTGATAGCGATCCCTTCCGTAGAAAATGTGCCCATTTGTCAAGAACTACAGACACGTCTTCCTTCAAGGACAGACTTCCAATCTCCCTCGCCAAACCTATAAGAAAAGAAGGGTTCCTGTAAACCTGTTTCAAAACTGAAGCCCGCGAAGCAACCACACCAGTGGAACCTCGTAACTTCACATTCCTTTTAGGGGTTGGAAGGCCTAAAGGTCTCAGTTTATGAGGGAGTGGTAGAGGCAAAGGCCTTTCCCTACCCAAATTTCCAGGTTTTTGAGGAATCCTTCCCTGGAAAAGGGAAGATATTGCTTCAATCTCATCAGGTTCCCAAAAAACATCATCATCTTCAACTTCCTCTTCTCCATCGGATTCGTCTTTAACCGATTCCCATTGCGAGGGTTCACTGCCTGACATGGTCTTCTTCAAGAACAAGTTTGTCCCCAACTCTGGGGGAAGTTTCTCACGTCTCGGGTATCGAAGGTTCTTGGGCCGCTTTTTTCTATTACTTTTGTTCTTAGAACATACGATGATACACCCTTTCCTGCTCAATGAAACTTTTCCAAGTGGAAATCTGCTCCATAATTGACATTTTGAAGAAGAAGAAGAAGATGTACCAAGCACCTTACAAGGGGCAATACGTGAAAAAGAAGAATCCATTTTTTACCTTGTTATTAATTACAAACCTTGCTCTTCGATGTTTTGTGGTAATGGCAACTGGCCGCTAAATGAAGAACCGAAGCTCACATAGAAATTGCAACAAACAGGCGGCGTGCAACTTTTTTCTCAGCCATACTTGCAAAAGAATACTTGCTCATCTCAGTGGAGAGAAATGCTCAGCTCAATATAGAGAACAGTCCTCGTCACCCAATTGCAGTTGCAGTGAGGAGAAGGAGGAGGAGACGAGGGAGAAGGGAGGGAGAGAAGCATAGAATCAATTACCAAAATGGATAGAAGGGAAAAAGAAAGGGTGAAAGTGGGATAATGGTCATTTCAAAGTGCTGTACTGTGGATTTATTTTACCAAATACCATATTTTCAGTATATGATGAAAATCATTTACTAATTAATACCGGATCCTTGAATTTTTTGTAATTTTTAATCAAATATCTACTATAATTCTATTATTGAAATAAATATTCATAAAATATTATTTAATAAAAATATTAAATTACATATATTTAAAAAATATAATAACTAATTTGTTAAAAAAATATCAAATTATCAAAAATTAAAAATATAGGCATCAGGCTTGCATTTATCTTGAAGTTATTACATTATAATGCAGTTTAAAAAAAAATTCTACAAAGCTTTATAAAAAAAAAAATACAAGAATAGTATTATGTATCACACCTAACTTTTTTTTTAAATACATATATATCGCATGTTGATTGTATAATATACTTTGAACATATATCGCATGACCAACGAACAATATTGGTATAATTATATTGTATCGCGCGTTTGTCATACGATACATAAGCTCCTAAATTTTTTTTTTTATCTAGATCGCTATATCTCCACTCGAAGATGCGATACAAGTATAAATATTTGTATCTTCATTTCAAAATGCAACATAGCAACATTATTTTAGTAATTTTTTGTATTATTTATATTTATGTTTTTTTCCCAAAAAAATACTAGACATGTGATTCACGTATAAAGTAGATTTAAAAAATTCCATAAGAATAAATTGTAAAAAAAAAATACAAGAATAGTGTTACTGTATCGTACTTTTAAGATGAGATATAATTTTTTTTTTAAATTACATGTATATCGCACATTGATTATTTTATTATGTTTCTAAATAATTTTATTTATCATTAAGAAAAAATTTCTTTTAGGTAATCATTGACATGCTTCCTCCATTTATGATGCAGTGAGTCGGCCCAATTTCTTTCATATTTTGGTGTCTTTGACTTTTTTTTATTTTACCAAAATAATCTTATTAATTATTCAAGAGATTATGTCTGTGGAGTACCTGGTAATATGAAAGTAAAATCACCAAATATTCCTCGGGAGAATCATGTATACACATAAAATTGTGAAAATGGAAGGCACCACGGGAAATAAAATCAATTGAAATGTTTAACAATAATAGCTCAAGTAAATGGTAGAAATAATGAAAAAAATAGAAAAAAAAAACATACAGTGCAAATGGGCCGAAAAGGAACTGATAAAAACATTTTTCATTTTAAACTTAATTTTTTTAAATGAAGAAAAATTGATGAAAATAAACCAAAAATTAAAACCATCCAACAAAAAATATACAGTAGAGTAAAACCTTTGCTTCATCTCCCCCCTTCCTTTTTTTCTTAATCTTTTTAACCACAATAACACTAACTAAACAAAGCAATCCAAACACCAATTTCACTAGCACTAGGATAAAGGGAGCGTGAAACACATGTCTAGGGTTTTTAAAAAAAACATAAATACAAATTATATAAAAAAATATAAAATAGTGTTACTATACCGCATCTTGAAGTGTGGATACAAATATTTATACTTGTATTGTCACGCCCCGAGAGGTATCCTAAACGTGGCAGTTCGCCGTACACAATATTAAAACCTAAGAATGACTACCTCAGTCACGCAAAAGATTTCATATTATGTACAAGACGTACATCACAACCAAGGGAACGCATCGGAATAGCGCAATTTATATTGATAATAAATAAGTAACAAGGCAAAGAGAATACTTACATAAGACATAAGACATAAACATATTACATTTCAATTATTAGGGGCATATTCCTCTATTGTCTTCAAATAAATAAACATTACCAATCATATAAGTCATTACATATAAAGAACCTTACAAAATTATCTCATCTTATGATTCCATTTCCTTCATAGGAGTTTAACATCCTTCCATGATATCCTTAATGTCATGATCCTCAAATTAAGCCACGGATATACCTATTTCAACAAAATCTATAGGGGTATAAGCTACAACTAGCTTAGTGAGATATTCCTTTTCATTCGCACCATAATTTCAAACAAGTTTATTTATATTTTCACACATATGCTATGCATACAATGCAACAATCACATGATTACGCAAATATATATAGTTATCCGGAAACCATATATAGAACGGATTTACCCCTCCGTATCAAAGGTTAGGGAATCGGGGTTAAAGGTTCTCGACCTTCTACTGCTAGTCCCCTGGTTCTCATCCACAGCGTTCGGTTGGCTCGGCTCCTAACGTAGAGTTGCTTTCCCCGAGCGATTTAGATTCTCCAGAAAGAAACATGGCCCGTGGCACCGTACGATCATAGCCAATCTAACTCTACGCGTAGAAGTAGCAGCCTTCCGAAATAGATGTGACTCGATAAATGCTATGCATTAAGCCAAACCTTATTAAGTTTATTAGGGGCGATCAATCAATTTAGCAAACCATAAACAGTCATACAAGTAAGCAACATTATTTAAACAAGCAGTTCGAAGTTGCGATATTCTCAATTCTCATTTCACGCATAAACATAGAATCACATATATACATATAATCCGAATTCCCCAAATATATATCCATTTTTATCTTTTCTTAGTGTACTAATGCTACTACTTTACAAGCACAAGTAAGGTAACGAAATTAGGAGGAATAACTCTCGTCCATTTCGCGATCTTCTTAGTCGTAGTAATCCTCGGGTAAGGTAATATCGTATCTTTCGTCACCTAGACAAAAGAAATACCCGGGATAAGTCTTTCATGAATTTTCTATTCTTGGAGATTCTAGACTTTTCTTAAAATCGCAGTAAAATCGTATAAGAGGAAATTCTAACTTAAAATGGCCAAAATTTACTCATTTTAACTCGGAATTTCGCATATAATATACCATTTTCTACCTATTCGAAAAGATCTATCCATTTCTAAGGTTATCTATGTCATATAAGGTCATTTGGGTTTCGAAAACATTGGGTACAGATTTAAAACGAAAATTACCAAACTTTTGTAAATCCGTTTTCTAACTCAACTTTATTTTTAAAAAAATCCTTTTGCAACAATATATATATATATGAACATATATTTGATAAATACTTTGAGTATATAGATAAGCTCACTTTATATGAAAAATTTCTAATGGTAGTATCTCAACAATTTATTTCATAAAACAATTCTTTTTAAAGTGTTAAAACTTATCTTGATAAATTCCTTTTCAAGTATTTGGAAGAAACTTTATATTTTTATTATAAATGAGTATATTCTTATTTTATTTCATTCATTCCTTTTTCCAAAACAAGTAAATTTTCCTTTAACCTTAGTCTTTCATAAATTTCACTTCTAGTGATAAAAGATCAATTTTATCAAAAAGTATATTAGGTTGTTTGTGAACCTTTTTATAATTTTGTTTTTAGGATGGTTTTAGAAAATGAACCTTGTCTTCTTATATTTATTTCTAAAATATAAGTTTTTGCTTTCTAAAACTTGTTCTTTTATTTCTTTTAAAAAGAATCATCTTCATTGATAAAATCCATTATTGTTAATCTTACTTTATTTATATTCTTTTGAAAATGAGTTCCTTCTTTTTAGAAATTTAGAAATCATTTTTCCTAAGTGGGTTTATAATTTTATTGGTTAAATTCATCTTAACTTTGAAAACTAGTTTGTTTTCTTAGTATTATTATGAAGTTTAAAAGAGTTTAAATCTTAAGCTTTTTGTAAAAACTTTTAATATTAATAAATTATTTTACTAAAGCTTAGGTTAACATAATATACAAAGAAAATATTTATTTCTTATGTTTCTTGGTAATATATCTTTGTTATTTAAGAAAACGTTGAGAAAACTTTATTTTTATGTTGTTAATAATAACTTCATGATTTTGTGATAAATCATATAATCCAAAATCTAGCTTTTAGTTCATTTAGTAAAGTAAAATTCTATTTTTAGATTAGTTGAGACATTAACATTATGTAAATGCAAGTATCATGAGCATATAAAGTAATAAGAACATAAGAAAATACTATAAACAAATAATAAGCAAAAAAATAAAATATCAAGTATTGGGAAGCTTAGCTTCATCAAGGTATCCCAGTCAAGTATTGGAGCCTTAGCTTTATCAAGGCATCCTGGGACTAAGAATGGACTAGTCTGAAAGGTTAAAGAAAATAAACAAAAGATTGTTTTGACTTGATACGGACAAGTCTAAGACTAGAAAGACTAGTCTTAATAACAACATGAAATAAATAAATTGCACAACTTGAAAGTAAATAAATGACAAATGAGCTTATATGCTCTAATTAAATATATACATAATATACATAATATTATATATAAGTTAGATTAGAAGAAAATAATAACAATAATAATAATAACAACATAATAAAATAGAAAGCTCATGTACAAGAACAAAACATGAACATGTTGTTACTTTTACTACTCATATGAGTTTCAAAACAACACCATAGTCATGTTGAGTTACATGACATGAGTAAATAATAGTTGGAAGAAATCTTTACCTAAAGTGTGTGTAAGTGGTATGAAGATGGTAGATGAGATGGGTATTATGTGGGTAGTGATATGTGGTAGAAGGTTTATGTATAAGGAATGAGTTTTGTGGAAAATTGGTTTAAGAGAGTTTTGTAGAGAGAACTCTTGAAGAGAAGATTTGTGGGAGATTTTGAGAGAGTTTTAGTAGTGAAATGAATTGTGTGAATGAATGAAGGAGGAAGGGGGTATTTATAGAATTTTTGGAGTGAATTTTAGATGTAATAAAATAATTTCAAAAAGAAATAAAATTGAGATTAATGGAGAGGGGGAGGCGCCGGTTTGCTCCTTGTGAGAGGGGAAATTGATTTATTTTAGTTTGTTTTGTAATAAAAGAAGTAATGTATAAAGTTTGATAATTAAAGTTGTATGGAAATGAAAAAAAAGAAAATAGATATGTAGGTGTAAGAAATAGGTGTAAGAAAAAGTAGGGATAGTGAAATAGTAATGAATAGTAGAAAAGTACTATGATAGTAGATTAGACAATTAAAGTACGGTAGTAATAAAAATATATAATAATGCGATATCTGCAATTTTTAGCTACGAAAAATTCTAAAACTGATATTTTTGAATCCTTGTATTTTTACTAGTCTATTGGTATAAACGGAATATTTTTAATATTGAGCTCCGGGACACGTTTTTCGAGAACTGATCTCGTTTTAGTCCGAAGACACTAGAAATTCGCGAATATGATATTTTTATGTTACCCTATATTATTACAAACTATTTTAAGCTATTGGCTTAATTTCTTTTTCTAGGGTTTGAAAACGCGTGATTGCCGAATCTTAAACACTAGGGTTCGTTATAGGCTTTGTTGACTTTTAGGGTTTCAGTTTGACTTCTGGTTTCATCGAGATATTCGTAAGATTGTATAATTTTCGAGTTTTTATCTTTTTATATTTTTAGCTCAACATCTAGGGTTTATCTTATTTTATTTGTGAGTATTTAATAGTTTTTAGTTCTGGGATCGTTTAACGAGTCTAGGATTATGAGTTTAACTCAGTTTGACTTTTGGTGAAAATTGAAAATTGTGTGATTCTGAAATTTACCAAAGGATTTTATCATTTCGTTGTTAAGCGGCATTTGATCTATCGTTTTGATTTGCGTTTTAGGAATTGGGTAATGATTTGATTGGCGTACGGACGTTGATTAAACCAGTAATTGGACTTTATATTTTGTTTCAAGGGTTCTCGTTCTCTTAAGATTGAGAAAACTCGTTTTTGATCTTATTTGGAATTAAGTTTTAACTTGATTTGATTTTTAGGATTTCGTTTCTTGTGTTTGACTCGGTCTAGAATTGGGTTTTTATCTTGAGTCGATTTTTTATTTGAATTTTGATATTAGATTTAGGATATTTTTTTTTTAAGAATTATGAAATTTTCGGGGGTTTACATGTATTGCATCTTCGGGTAGAGATATAGCGATCTAGGCAAAAAAAATTTAGGAGTTTATGTATCACTCAATGGTTGTAAGTGAGTCGAGACAATTCGTAAGCTACTTGAATTCGACTCAATGAATACTTGAATTGCACTCACTTATAATCGAGTCAAGCTTGAATTCGAGCTATGTGAGTAGTTACCGTGCTCGAGTTCAAGCTTTAAAATACTTGGCTCCGTGAATTTTTGCCAAAGGATTTTTTAATAAAGTGAAGTTGGAAAATTGTTTTGCAAAATCCAAAATTCATTTTCAATATGTACGGAGACCTTTAGTAATCCAAATGACCTTATATTTAGGAAATAACCTTAAAATAGAAAATCTTTTCGAGTAAGTAGAAACCGGTATGTAATATGCAAAATTCCGAGTTCAAATGAAAAAGTTATGACCATTTTAAGTTGAATTTCACTCTATGCGAATTTTGACAAACTTAGTAAAATAGAGTTACAAGTTTAAGTAGATCTTTCAAGAAATACTCATTTCAGTATTTCTTTTGTATATGTGACATGGAGTCCGAGTTACCTTATCTGGAGGACTATTTCGACTAAGGAGCTTCTGCTAACATGATCAAGTGAGTTTAAATCCTCACGATTGTACTTATGTATTTGCTTGTAACTTAGTGACGATAGATTTTAAGGAAAAGATAATATATGAAAGCGCGTGTGTTTTACTTACATGGTTAAAATTATGATAAGTATATCAAGGTGGGAATTATTAAATAATCATTGCATGATTTAGTTTAGAGTTGATTGTCTGCAAATTCTATGGTCACTTATAAAATGACTAATGCTATGCCATGATTACTTAAATTAAATGATTCATGTATGACACGTAGTGAGTCACATTGCATTCATTATTATACTCTTAGTGGGATGAGGGCATAGTAATGAGGTCGAGGGCCTAAAATCATAATCTATGACTTTGATTATTGTAATCAAATGGTGAATGGGCACCCGAATCAACTACATTTTAGCGATTGGTAGGAATCTGTTCAAAACTACAAAAATATGATGTGCGAACTATAGCTTCGTTGCTCGGAACACTAACCATCGAATGGAAGAGTAAATCCATTCAAACATACTCTTGGAAAAATCGTATGTATTGTTTGCTCACGTGATTGCTTCATCTCATATGCTTGATCAAATGACTTGGTTGATTAATCATTGTTGAGTACTTTACTTATGGATTTAATTCTCACTAAGCAAAGAAGCTTACCCCCTTATAAATATCTCTTGCAATTTCCTTATTTATGGTTAAAGCCCCGGGGTATTTCTCGCAGGTATTACCTTTTGGTTTAAGGAGTTTTTGGAAGAAGTTAAAGACTAGATGTAGACTTAGACTTCTAGTAAATCTCCTTATAATTATTTTTTATTAGGCTTCACTATAATATGGTGAACGACATCTTTTAGCGGGGGAATGCCCCTTTGATGATTGTAAGACCTTTATATATGTTTTCCTATTTTAGATATTATGTTATGATTTCATTCTTAAACTGCTACATGAAAGTTTTCTTAAAAAACTTGTTTCAAAGTTGGTTCTTTATGATCGTAAATGTACGCCTTACACCCGGTATCGAAGCTTCTGGGATGATGGAGGTAGTCATACTTAAGCTTTAATATCGAGTGTGGTGGATTGTCGTATTTAGGGTACCCTTTGGGGCATGACACTACCTCAATCACAACTACAAACTTTGGGGCCTACACCAATAACATATTTAGCTCCAATTCATACCCTCCCCAAATCTTATAAGCAGAAGAACAAAAACCCTATTCTAAAGAGGAGGAGGGTTTTGCCATTTGATCTAGATGAGGATGTTGATCCCATCTTAAGCAATATAGCAGCTGTAGTATTAGTTAAAGAATCAATGGAGCAAGTTCAAGAAGAGGCTCCAGTTGCTTGCTCGGTAGGCAGTGCCCAAATTTGAAGTAGCATTGACCTTAATTCCTTGTTAGGTGATGAAGAGGAATTTAATTCTTTAGATGATGAATTTGATGCTGCTATGAGGGAATCAACTGAAGAAATTCGTACTACAACTAAAGCTTAGGCAATGGAGAAGAACATATGTACAAAAATCTCCAATGATATTGCCAATTTATCTTAGAAACAGAGCGTCCCCCTGAAACAGTGGTGGAATCAACCAAGTTTTAATGCTGGAAATAGAAAAGCAACTACAAACTCTCAGAGTTCATATCATAAAAGCAAATCAAGAACAAGAGGATGTGCTTTTGGCTAAAACCTTATCCAGGATGTGGAAAATAGAAGAATATAGAAATAAAGGCCAGTTTCTAGTAGTACAAGAAGCTACTTTAGAAGAAGAGAAACAAGAAGAGCAACATAATATGTCCGCTTCAAACATACAAGATGAAGGATTATTTGCTCTTGAAACAAAAATAGCTGCTACATTGGTAGACATGATGAATCAGGCAATGGAGGAGAAAATCATTGAGATCATCTCCAATGATATTGCCTAAATTGTTCAAGAAGCAGTAGCTAATGAAGAAAGACTTGCTCCTATGAAAAGAACGAGGGTTAAGAGATGCTCTAGAAAGAAACCATTTGATAGAAGAAAGATGAAAAATCAAGAAGAGGGGTGTGATGAAGAGGAAACCCCAGTGAATCTTTAGCTAGCTATGATAGATCAAGTTGAACCTATTCAGGTTATTTTGCTAGAAACCACAGCTAATACTCCTACAGAACCCATTGGTTCGATAAAGAAATCAAATAAATGGAGAAACGAGCAGCTGTTCTTAGAGCAAAGCTGGATGCTACATTGTGCAATAGACAAAGAGACAGAGAGCTTCGGTGAAAAATGGATGAAGCAATTAGAAGATCAAGAAGCAAACAAGAAGAATTGAGCATAGACGAGCTGATCATGAACTGGCTCAAAAATTAGCAACTCCCATGAAAAGGACGTAGCCAAAAAAAAAAAAAAATAAAGAGAAGAAGCCCAAAAGGCTAGAAGGGATGAAGAAGAAAGGCTTAATAAGCCATCTTAATCAAAGTCCAATGAAACTCAACAAGAGATGAAGGGCACCGTTGCAGATGAAAACTTTTATGATGATAGCTTCTTCTTAAGTGATGATGATGATTGTTATAAAAGACGAACAATGTTAAGAGCAAAGAGATATGATAAAGCACATACACAAGATTTACGTGAAAACCTAAATCGGAAAACCACGGGCAAAGGCGAGAGAATTCACTATATGTTGATAATGGAGTACAAGAGAGAGAGAGTAACAAATTACAATCAAAACTCTCTCATTTTCTCACTCACACACAAACCCTAACAAAACACATATTTATATGTGTATACAGCTAGCTGCAATAAAAGCCAAAATTATGTCTCTTAAATGTATAATGAATGAATAATAAATGTATAGTCAAATATTCATTCATTATACATTTGACTATGAAAAACGGCTACTGAAAACGGGTCACAAACTCCAACAATGATGAAGAGAATGAGAAGGAGGCAAAAACGAGTAACGTGTAGCCATTATTGACTCTAGAAGTTACATTAATGTGGTGGCAACAATACTTGTTGAGAAGTTAAAACTTCCAACAACTCTCCATCCCCAACCTTACCATTTGCATTGGCATAATGATAAGGGCTCGGTTCATATCACTAGGCAAGTATCAATTCCTTTCTCTTTACCTAACCATTACACTAATGAAGTTCTTTGTGATGTAGTGCTTATGAATGCATCTCATATCTTGTTGTCGCCTATGGCTATTTGGCAGGAATGTGAAACACGATGGAAAAGACAATACTTACCGTATTATATAATGGCAAGCGGATTAAGCTATTTCCTATGAGTTCCAAAGCAATGAGGCAAACACATTGGGAATTGAATCGCTTAAGAAGGAATCATTTTTTATGACACAAGGAGAGGTTAAGAAAGAATTAACTAATGGACAACCAATGTATTTGTTGTATGTGAAACAAGGCCTTAAAAGTTGAAGGTGACAGTTCCATCCCAAATGAAGCTCAAAATTTGTTGACTCAATTTGCTAATATTTTTTCGAAGAACTTCCAAAAGGATTGCCTCCTTTGAAGAGTATTGAGCATCAAATTGATCTAGCTCCTGGAGCTACATTACCTGATAAAATAGCTTATCAAATGAATCCCAAAGAAGCTAAAGAATTGAAGAAGCAAGTGGATGAATTACTACAGAAGGGTTTGTATGAGAAAGTATGAGTCCATGTTTGGTGCCAACTTTATTAGTGCTTAAGAAAGATGGTAGTAAGAGGATGTATGTGGATAGTAGAGTGATTAATTGCATCACTGTAAAAATACACATATATTATACCATGTCTTGATGACATGCTATATGAGTTGCATGGTGCCTAATCATTATCTAAGATTAACTTCAAGAGTGGGTATCACCAAATAAGGATAGAAGGTGGAAATAAATGGAAGACACTTTTCAAACCAAGCATGGTTGTCCAATGCTCCTAGTACTTTCATAAGATTAATGAATTATGTATTAAAGGAGTTTTTAGGGAAGTTTGTAGTAGTTTATTTTGATGATATTTGGGTATATAGTCCAGATTTGGAGAGTCATATTACACACTTGACTTTAGTTTTTATGGTGTTGAGGAATGAAAAATTATATGTCAATTTGAAGAAGTCTATCTTCTACAGAAGTTAAGTAGGTTTCTCAGTTTGTTCTATCCAGAGAGGGCCTTCGTGTTGATGATGGGAAGATTAAAGCTATCACTGAGTGGCCTATTCCCACTAATGTGTCCGAGGTACGATGTTTTCATGGGTTGCTTCTTTTCATAGGCAATTCATCAAAAATTTTAGCATAATTGTAGCCCCATTGATGAGTTAACAAAGAAAGGAGTTTCTTTCTTTTGGAGTCAAGCAATCAATCAAAGTTTTGAGTTGATCAAGAAGAAATTGACTTTAACTCCATTATCAATAGTACCTAATTTCAATAAGGTTTTTGGATTGAATGTGATGCCTCCAATGTTGGAATTGGTGCGGTTCTCATGCAAGAGAGTCATCACATTGCATATTTTAGTGAAAGCTTCATAGAACTACATTGAACAGTCCCATCTATGACAAGGAATTATATTCATTGATCCAAGCTCTTATGGTAAGCAACACTATCCATTACATAAGGAGTTCATCATATTCTCTTACCATGAATCTTTGAAATATTTGAGAGGTCAAAATAAATTGTCTAAGAGGCAACCAAGGTGGATTGAGTTCCTAGAGACATTTGCATATACCATTAAGTATAAGAAGGGTGATACTAATGTACTAGTTGATGCATTATCAAGGAGGCATACATTGTTAAATTCTATGCAGTCCAAGTTATTGGGGGCTGACTAGATCGTGGAACGATATTCTGAGATGGACTGTTTGCACCATTGTAGTAGCTTGTAGGAAGGAAGGTTGGTGGATGGCTATCAGCTAGTTGATGGATATTTGTTTCGTCAAGGGAAATTGTGTATTCCACATGAATCGATGCGAGAGATGCTAGTCAAAGAAGCCATGGTGGTGGACTTTCTAGACATTTTGGAAATCATCGTACTCTTGATGCACTAAAAGAACACTTTAATTGGCCAAGTATGGCTAAGGATGTGCACATAGTGATCGAGGGTGTTCTACTTCCAAGAGGGCTAAAACTCGAAGTGAACCGCGGGGTTTATATTTACCATGGCCCATCCCTACTAAACTTAGGTTGATTTGAGTATGGACTTTGTTTAAGACTTCCTAAGACTCAAAGAGGACATGATTCTATTATGAAAGTTGTTGATCTGTTTATCAAGATGGCATATTTCATTCTATGTCATAAAACCGATGATGCGATATATATTTCTAGCTTGCTTTTGCAGGAAATAGTTAAACTTCATGGCATTCCACAATCTATTATATCTAATAGAGATATGAAAATTTTGAGCTACTTTTGGAAGACCTTGTGAAAGAGGTTGGGAATGAAGTTGCTATTTAGCACCACTTGTCATCCATAAATCGATGGTCAAACCGAGGTTGTGAATAAGACTTTGGCTCTTTATTATGAGCTATTATTGGGAAGAATTTGAAGGATTAGGATTTTTCTTTCCTATTATGGCGTTTGCTTATAATCGTTCAATCCATAATGTGATGGGCAAGTGACTTTTGAAGTTTTTTATGGATTTAATCCTCATTCTCTGTTAAATTTGCTTCCTAAGGCTCCTACGATAGAAGATAGTTAAAGTGGATTGGAACATGGTTGACAAACCCAACAACTCCATCAAAAGGTATATGATTGCTTGCAAAGGCAAAATGATAGAGTGAAAGAAAGGAGAGATAAGGGAAGACGCAGGGTTGAGTTTACACCCGGTGACTTAGTTTAGGTTCACCTTGCAAGGACGGGTTCCTGAGGCATAGAGGTCAGAAATTAGCACTCCAGGCTAATGGGCCATTCAAGATTATTGAGCGGATCAATTATAATACCTATAAGGTTGAATTGTCCAATAATTTTGGAGGGATTTCAACTACATTTAATGTCACACTTGTCACTTGTTAGACAAGTTCAAACCAAATTTGAGGGCAAATCTTCATGAGCCATGGGGAGATGATATGAATCATGGGTCACTTGGGCCAATAACTGATTTAGAGCTAAGGGCTTGATGAAATTGGTTCAAAGAATCCTTACAAGTGAACCTGTAATCCCCTAGATTTTATGCTACAATTTACGCTTAAACCATAAACCGGAAGTCAACGGAAACCCTAAGGCCAACTAATATACATCAAACTCTAGTAGATTAGATCCAGCAATCCCGTGCTCTTAATCTTGAAACAACGAAATTAAGATTATAGTGGATAATAGTTCGTAATGACATAAGGAAGCATAAAAATATCAAATTCAATAATTTTTTTGTGTCTTTCGGATCCGAACGGGATCATTTTCGAAAATTATGCTTCGGTACCCTCGACGCCAAAAATATTCTGATAATACCAATAGACTCGTAAAAATACAAAGATTTCAAAAATATCAGTTTTATAATTTTTTGATATATAAGAATATATATAGCTTAATTACGCATATTTTCATTATTACCAGTATTAAATTGTTTTATCTACTATTTATTACTATTCACTATCTTTACTTTCCTACACCTATTCCTACATTCTACCATACCTATTTCTATTTTTTTACTTTTCCCATACATCTTTATTCACATCAAACCTTACATCTTATTATTTTTAATTAACAAAAATACAAAACAAATAAAAAATCACTCTTTCTCTTCCCTCTATCATTCACGCCAGCCACCCTCCTCACATACACAATTTTTTTTTCTTTTTCAATTTATTTAATTCATACAATTTTCACTCCAAAAATTCTATAAATACCCCATCTCCCTCCATTTCTTTTACACATTCATTTACCATACTAAAACTCTCATAAATTCTCTCTACAAATACTCTCTCCTAAAAATCTCTCTTTTCTTTCTCTTTGTTACCCAATTTTTCCTACACAGTGCGTACACACATAAACACTATCCAAACTTTCTCCTTACTACCACTTCCATATTATGTCTTTAGGTAAATGTTCTTACCCATATCCTTCTACCAGGTCATGTGACTTAACATGACCATGATGTATGTTTCTTAAACATTCAAACGTTATAGAAGCAACACTATGTTTATATTTTGTTCTTGTTCATTAATAAATTTCATATTATGTTGTTTTACTATTATGTTGTTTTGCTTATGTACATATTATTGTTGTTGTTGTTATCATACTTCTAACCTAACTTTATATATATGATAATATCTATATGTATATCTATATATTCTAGAGCCTAAGTGCTTACTAACTTACTAACAAGCTTATTATTATTGCGTTTTCTTTTTCTTTTTCTTTGTTTTTTTTAGGACTTAGTCTTGAGATGCCTTGATGAAGCTAAGGCTCCAAACACTTGACTAAGTTACCTTGATGACTAGGTTACCTTGATGACTAGGTTACCTTGATAAAGCTATGGTTCCCAATACTTGATCATAATATCTTGCTTATTATTATTATCTTGCTTCTTATCTTATATTTTCATCATTTTCATAATATATGTATATTCATAATGATATTGTCTTAACAATATTTTAAGTGGAATTTTTTTTTACTGAAAGAACTTGAAACTAAACTTTTCATTATGTAACTAGTCACTAAATAAAAGAGTTGTCATCAAAAACTTAGCAAATGAATTTTTGCAACATTTTCTCAAGCTTTCTCAAGGTTTTCTCAAAAGACAACAAGGATAGTTTTATCAAGGAAATAAACACCTTCTTTTCATAATATAATAATCTAAGGCTTAGTAAAAATAATTTGTTGGTATACAAATTTTTCATCAAAAAGCTTAAGATTAAAATTTTTTCAACTTCATAACAAAAACCACGAAGCAAACTAGTTTTCAAAGTAAAATAAAACCGACTCATTAATTTATAAATCACTTAGAAAAATAATTATTTTCAAGTTTCTAAAGAAGGAACCTATTTCAAAGAAATAAAAAGAATATAAATATGATAAGTTAAAAAACAATGGATTTTATCAATAACTTAAAAAGATGATTCCTTTTCAAATAAAATCGGTAAATGAAATAAAAGACCAAGTTTTAGAAATAAAATTTATTTTTAAAGAAGTTAATAAACAAAATTATAAGAGGAAAAGAGACTCATTTATTGAAACCATTCTAAAGAAAAATCTATAAATAGGTTATCAACAACTAAATGAAAATTTTTGAAAACTTTATTTTTATCACTAAAAGCAAAATTGTAGAAGACCAAAGTTAAAGGAAAAATATTTGTTTTAGAAAAGAAATGGGAAAACAAAATGAGGATATACTCATTTATAATACCCTAAGAAATTATAAAGTTTATCCAAAACACTTAGAAAATGATTTGTTAAGTTTAAGTTTCAACATCTTAAGATGAATTGTTTTACAAAGAATAATCGTTGAAACAACACTATTATAATTTTTGCATATAATATGAGTCTATATATATGTAATATATATATACTCAAAGGATTTTTCAATCATATACATATCTATATTTTTGCTAAAGGATTTTTTAATAAAGTTGAGTTTGGAAATTGTTTTGCAAAAGCTGGGATTTTTCGTTTTGAATCTGTATCGTGACTTTTAGCAACCTAAATTTCCTTGTATGTAGGAAATAATCTTAGAAATGGATAGATCTTTTCGAGTAGATAGAAATCGGCATATAATATGAGAAATTCTGAATTAAAATGAGCTAGTTATGGCTATTTTAAGTTGAAATTTCACTTTATGCGAATTTTGACGAACTTAGTAAAATAGAGTTGCAAGTTTAAGTAGATCTTCCAAAAAATGCTCATTTCGGGTATATCTTTTGTATAGGTGATGTGGAGTCTGAGCTACCATACCCGAATGACTATTTTGACTAAGGAGCTTCTGCTACTATGGCCAGGTGAGTTTAAATTCTCACAATTGTATTATATATTTGCTTGTAGTTTAATGACACTAGATTTATGAAAAGATAAAACATGAAAGCACATGTGTTTTACTTACATGGTTGAAATTATAATAAGTATATCGATGCGGGAATTGTTAACTAATCATTGTATAATTTAGTTTAATATTGATTGTTGCAAATTCTATGGTAACTTATAAAATGACTATTACTATGCCCTAATTAATTAAATTAAATGATTCATGAATAACACGTAGTGAGTCACATTGTATTCATTACTATACCTTTGGTGGGACAAGGGCATAGTAATGAGGTTGAGGACCTGAAAATATAATCTATGGCTTTGATTACTTGTATTTAAATGGTGAGTGTGCACCTTAATCAACTACATTTTAGCGATTAGTAGAAATTTGTACAAAACTACAAAAATATCATTTATGAACTATGGCTTTGTTGCCTAGAACACCTAACCACCAATGGAGGGGTAAATCCATTCAAACATATGATTCTCGAAAAATCGTATGTATTGTTTGCTCACGTGATTGGTTGCATCTCATATGTTTGATTAAATAACTTGGTTGATTATTGATTGTTGAGTAATTTACTTGTGAATTTAATTCTCACTAAGCAAGAAGCTTACCCTCTTATAGATACCTTTTGCAGTTTCCCCATTTATGGCTGAAGCCCCGGGGATATTTCTCACAGTTATTACCCTTTTTGGCCTAAGGAGTTTTTGGAAGAAGTCAAAAACTAGATGTAAAATTAAATTTTTAAGTAAATCTCCATGTAATTATTTTGATTAGGCTTCACTAGACTTGATGAACTATATATTTTACGGGGGAATGCCCCTTTGATGAATTGTAAGACCTTTATATATTTCCCTATTCCAGTTATTATGTTATGATTTCCATTCTTAAACTGCTATATGAATGTCTTCTTAAACAACTTGTTTCAAAGTTAGTCCTCTATGATCATGAACGTACGCCTTACACCCGGTATCAAAGCTTATGGGGTGGCTAAGGTCGTCATACTTAAGCTTTAATATTGAGTGTGACGGACTATCGCGTTTAGGATACTCTTTGGGGTGTGACAGATCCAAATGACGATGAGGCAGGTTTCCTTAGAGGATATTTGACGCATTTTGGAGAAAGATCTGATTTGTTGAGAATTGGAACTTCGTCGTCAAAGGAGATCACACCTACTGTCACGCCTATGATTTATGTGATCAATGAGTTATTCAAATTTAAAACCAATTTTTAAGAACATGAAGTTGAAGAAGTTTCCAAAAAAAATTATAAAACTAATAATTTATGCTTGACTTCAGAAGTAGCTCCTGACTTTAGGCAAGTGCACCTCCTGAAGTAGCATAAAAAATATTAGGTTGTATTCTAAGGGATCATTAGCATCTACCATACTCACATTTCATCTATTATCTAGCTAAAGAAAATTTAGAAGATCATAATGAAAACAGAAGCTATATTGAAGTTAATGAAAATGTACAAATGTTCTCAGGGCAATATTGAAGATGGGTTTGTAAAAATGCAATATGAGAGCCCAGGGATTTACTTCACCAATTTCTTGTCATGTGATTTCTTGAGAAACTAAGGGAGAGAGTTATTTGTTGGTGTATTTGCCCTGTTGGATTCACTAGGGTAAGTTAAAGCCTCTCTCAAGATCAACAACTCTAGATCTAGACTAGATCAACAGAATTTCTTTGCAAGTTATTAGCGGTCTAGATCTGCATAAAGCTTAAGAATACTTTGTTTCAAAACCAACCTAATGAATTTCAAAAACAAGTGACAAAAAGTTTCACCATCCCTCTCTCAAGACGATTATAAGCAACTTCATTAATAGCCCAAATTTATTCAAACGAATGATCTCTCAATCTATTTAATTGAAATCGGGCATGAATCTAAAATGTACACCACACATTTAGACTCACAAAAATAAATTCAAGCTACTAATTACAAATACCCAATCAATGTTCACTTGAAAGCGCATTTAGAATCATATGAATTAGGATCTAGATTCATAAATCCTAAACTATAGGAGATTATTTATCTATGGATGTAAGCATCAAGCATGAATCGTAAAGAAATAATATGGAATTAACAAAGAATATTATAAATTAAGTTCAGAGTCTTGCAAAAATACAAACAATGGGATAAAATGATTTTACTTAGAAAACGTGAGATTTCTTAACAAGAAGAAACAGTTTTTTGCCAAAGAATTTTCTCTTTATACTACGTTAGGAATTTGTTACACATCCTACATATGCTACCCCCTCCCTCTAATCATATGTTTGTGCACATTTATTTATAGGCTAGAGGCATAGGAATTATGACGATTTTACTTGCTGACGTAGTGGATTCTTTGTAACAGAATTCCTCATTAATTCTCACTCGCGCATCATGAATTGCCAGCTCAAGAGATGACTTTTCGCGGGATAGGTCGAGTGCTTGAATGTTGCACAAAAGTCAAGGCTTAACCTAAGCTGTAGCATTTTGCTAAAAACGCTCAAGTCCTTGTCTAGATTCAACCAATGGGGTAAATCGAGTGTGTCGAAGGCTCAAGACACGAGCTCAATCAAAGCTGTGCTTTTCTAAGTGAGATTTTTGTCAAGCTTCAGTTGCGAGGTAGATTTAAAGCTCAACATTGTGGCACGACAAAAGCTCCTTTATAAGTTCAAGGCTTAATCACCTCAAAACAGACATTGAAGGTCATGTTGAGGGCTCGATGTAGGGCATAATGGACCATTTTGTTGTAATTTACCTTGTTGTTTTAGCCTCAATAGGCACTTTTGCAGGGCTCGATCAGTTCTATTTTGCACAATTGATGTTATTTTGCTCCAATCTGATTCAAATGATTTATTTATACTTCTTTTGATTTTGGGAGCTAAAAAACAATATTTAAATGATAAAAGCACTAGATTCATAGGAGTTTACCTAAAAATGCATCATATTAAGGCCAAATTTCTATGAATAGAATAAAGTAATAGACTTATTAAATTTCTCCATACTTAAGTCTTTGCTTATTCTCAAGAAAACATCATTTTAAAACTAGACAAAGGCTTTTCAAATAGGAACATAAATCATAAATAGAAATTTGACAAGACCAATTAAGCTCAAATTACTTTGGCACTTTAAGTGTTCAATCATCCCCATTGACTATGCTAAAGTTACTTCTGCTAAAATCATAGAACTTATCCAAGTAGATCAGCCTATCCCTTATTGTTTAATAAAGAATTATAAAGCAAAAATTAATCAAAAGATCAAACAAATTAAGAGGAACTTAATCAACCTTATCCCCTTATACATATAAGTAAGCAATTCCTTAATCATCTTTCTAAGCATCATAATCAAAGATGAAGGCATATACACCAATTCATCCCCTGAATCTTCTTCCTTATTTGTGATTTTTATTAATTACTTATATACTTTAAATTTGTAGAGGGGACGGTTTTTGCCTTCTTCTTTACTTTTCGTCTGGACAAGTATTGACTCGCTTCTTTTCGCTTTTTTTTTTTATGGCTTGTTTAAAATTGAAAGAGAGATCAAGAAATTGCTCTTCTGAGGGATCGACCCTTGTCCATTTCAATCATAAGCGCATGGTTACTTTCTTTCTAATTTTTTTTGTTTTGTTTTTAACAGATCACAAGGAAAATTCATTAAGGTATTATCATTATTTGAACCTTCATCAAAGATTACAGGGCCAAAATGACTAAATTGAAAAACATACAGATCATTTGAGCTTTTACAAATTAATCGAGCAATCTTACTAAGAACCTTAAGCTAATTTCAGCTCTAAATTTCTAGATTAAATAACATGTAAAACTACTCCATGTAGATATTTGCAAAGTGATTTACACATAATAGGGTTAACTCAATCTTATGATGATTTTCATTAATTGTTTTGTTGAGTTGATTGGTGATTTTGTTTTAAATTTTTGATCAAATTTTAACCAACTCATTTATTTCTTATAGTTTGTGGAAAATTGATTAATTAAAGCACAGGTACTCTATTCTTGAATAGAACTTCAATTTCATGCTCAACCCAAATCTTGCTAAATCCCTTCCCTCACACTTAATTTAAACATTGTCCTCAATGTTTTAAAAGCATGATAAAACAAATAGGGGATAAATAACATCATAATTTTAAAGCAAAATTTAAAGATAAGAAGTTTTAAGAAAACTTCTATGTTTAAAGCTTGAGGGTTGGATTTTTTGCCGCGTGCTTGATTGCCTTATTGTTTCTATTTTAAAGACTAAGATAAAACATGGTAACACATTAGTAACTACCATGGCTCAATTAGAGCCACAGTTGAATTATGGACAAAAACTTCTGAGGTTAAATATAATCCTGCACATGAGTTAGATTATTTTGCACAAAGAATATCATCTATTGCAAAAGAGTATAAGAGTATAAGAATTACAAATATAAAGAATAGAAAGAATATAAAACTAAGGTCATGAAAGAATAAATAATAAAGAATGTAACATATTAGGAATTGAAAAGAAATTGTTTAAGAGGATCGCTTTTTTTTCTTTTATCTTATTTTGTTTCTTTTTTTTTTTTTTTGCTAACTTTCTCTCCTTCTTCTTCCATTGTTGTTATAGAGCTTAGGCAAATTCTTCGTCTTTCTTTTCTTGCTTATCCAGGCCCATATTGTAAACCCTTAGGTTTTTACAATAGTTTCGGCAAAAACCCTAGAAGTGGAAGTCAAACCAGAATCCTAAAAGTCAACTAGATCAACAACAAGCCCTAATGAATCTAGATCTAGTAATCTCACACACAAAACCTGAAAACAAAAAAATGAGATAATTTTGAATTATAGTTTGAAATAATATTATGGTGTAAAAAGATCATATTTGCCAAAAATTTATCCATTTTGGACCCAAACGGGATTACTTTCTAAAAATAGGTCCCGATACGTAAAATAGTGAAAATATTCCAACAATATATCTAGGCTCATAATGAGATGAGGAATCATAAAATATCATTTGTAAAATTTTTCCGCTTCTACCAATTGGTATTTTATTTGTCTAGTCTGTTATACATTTTACTATCATCTATCTCTATTTTTTGTTACTACTAACCTTTATACCTATTTCTTATAATTTTTTCCATAAAAGCTCTACATCACTTTCAATAAACTTTGCTTACACTTTTCTTCTAAAATTATTTTTTTCTCTCTCTTCTTCCTCCCCTCTTGTAGCACCGGCCACACCTCTCTCTCTCTCTCTCTCTCTCTATTTTTTTATTTTTTAATTTATTTTATTACAACAATTTCCCTTCACATTTCTCTATAAATACCACCTCTTTGTCCACTTCTTTTACGCATTTTCATTTCACTTGACAAAACTCTACCAAAATCACTTCTCAATTTTTTTTTCTTATAAATTTATTCTCAAACAGTCTCTTCCTCTCCATCTCCATAAAACACCCATTTCTCTTTAGGAAATAAACTAAACACACCATCCATTTGTTTTTTCTTTCTCCAATCCTTAATCAAACTTAGGTAAAAATTTGTAAACCTCTTTTTTGTTCATATATCATAATGTGAACAATACGTGTGTTTTGGTCCTATATAAATCCCGTGATGCTAATATTAGGAAAATGGAATCATGAAAAATAACATGTTGTTCATGTTTGTTCATCTTCATAATGTGTTCTTATAATATTATGATCATGTTTTAAACTTAACTTTTATATGTCATTGTGTATAAGTATATATCTATATTTCTTAGAGCCTAAATGCTTACTAATCTAACTTTTATTTAATCCTCTTATTTTTATTGTTTATTTATTTCTTGCAAATAAATAAACTAGTCATTTTAGTTTTAGACTTGTCCTTAATCAAGTCAAAACAAAAAGAGGATTTGTTCATAATCTAAGTCCTGGGGAACCTTGACATAAATCTAAGACTCCATGTTTTCTTATTATTTTCTTGCTTTCTTTATGGGATTTGTCCATTTCCAAGTCGCAGGAAGACTTAAATAAGATCTAAGACTTCCACAATTTTCTTTTTTTTTTTCTTTAAGCTTTTCTTATACTTTTCTTTTCTTGTTTATGTAGCTTATCCATCTCTAAGTTATGGGAAATCTTAATACCAAGTTAAGACTTCCGTTTTTTTGTTCTTACATACAAATGCTCATTTGATTCTCTATGCTGTTATTTTATATATGAGTTATTTTTATCTTATAACATAACTACAAGCTTCATATTCATGCATGGTCATAATGTTGTTGTCTTAATAAAAATTACAAAAATAATAAAAGGAGTTATTTTCTTTTATGATTTTTAACACTTAGGAGAAACTTTCACTAAGACTTAGGATAATGGTTCATCTGTACTTTTTCAAATATTAAAATAAATCCATTTGAATTTTAATGTTGATAATTTTTTGTTATGCAAATTTTTCTAAAAAAATTTATTGATATGGCTTATGCTAATGCTTGATTAACATGATGAACAGAATGATTTTTCTAAGTCAAAGTCTAAAATCAACTCACTAGTTGAAAATCAACTTAGAAAATAAAACGGATAACAACTTAATGAACAAAGTTTTTAAGAATTAAATTTATTTTAATGAAGTTAAGAAAATATAAAAATGATAGTTTTAATGAATAGGCACTCACTTGCAACAAACTAAAAATTCTAATTTTCTTCTAATAACTCAAAAAGAGACTTTTATAAACTTAACTTTTTAAACTTCTAGAATAAATTGTTTCATGAAAAATCATTGTTAGGGAAATATCAATAAAATCATGTATATGATATGATTTTATAGAATAATAAATGATTTTCAACATATAAATATCTATGAGCTTGCTATTGCATATTGGATGATGTAAAACTTGGAAAATTACAATTTGGAAGGCTGGGATTTTTGTGTCAATTTTGTACCAACCTATTTCAGAACCCAATGGCTTTAAATGTTGAAATAACCTTAGAAATAGATAGATCTTTGCAAGTAGGTAGAAAATGGCTATTAATGTACAAAATTCCGAGTTAAAATGAGCAAGTTATTGCCGTTTTAATTTGAAATTTTCACAAATTCGAATTTTGATGCAAATAACAAAATAGAATTAGAAAATTTAAGTAGAACTTAGATGAAATACTCATTTCGAGTATTTCTTTTGTGTAGGTGTCGAAGAACAAGACATTTTCTTTCCCGAGAATTACTTTGATTAATAAAGATCATCATAGCCGAGTGAGTTTTTCTTTATGTTTTTATGTATTCGTGCATGTGCTTGTAAAATAGAGCACAAGATTTTAGGAAAAAAAATAAAATTTGGTATGCATGTGGGATTATCATGAGAATTATGTCTATGATTCGTTATATGTGATCAATGGACGATAAGCATATCAGAACTCGATTGGTTGATTAATGTGAATTGTCTTTCTGTTTAATGTTATGTGTGCAAATATGGGTTAATCGGCTTAAATGAGATTAATTGTGGATCAGAAATTCCTTATAACTAAATTGATTATGCATATCACTTAGAAAAATCATATTCGCATTTTGCTACTACTCCTCTGCGTGAAACCGAAAAGATGAGCTACCTAGCTACAACTTGAGAGATTAGGATGTTTGGGAAACCGACCTCATGGTATAGCCAAGCCGAATTAATCGCTTTGGGTAAGGAAAACCTGGAGAGTAGTGGTACAGTTGATTAGAACCCTAAGATATGCATGCAAATTTCAAGAAGGTCATTGGACCCTCTCAAAGCATTTCCTAACCCCTGATATGGAGGGTGTAAATCCATTCTACATACGGATCCGGTAGTCGTATGTATATGTTTGACCATATGGTTGTTGAATCTCATATGCTTACTAATGGCCTTGTTTGATTGACTTATTATGGGTACATCTGCGTAAGGAATTATCTCATTTAACTAGTAATGCTTATCCTCTAATAGATTTTTTATATCGCAGGTAACTGATTTTGGACCCGAAGTCACTTTTTGTCGAGTATAACCTACACTTTTGGGAATAACCTACTAAAAAACTTTAGATAGATTTCCCTTAAAATCTTTCAAGTTACAGTTATTTGATTAAGCAAGCTTATGCTGAAATTATGATGTTCGAGATTTGTAGGGGAATGCCCCATAAAATTATAAGATCTTATGTTTTAATGAAATATAATAGTATTGTCTTGTATTTTCGTTGCTACTATCTTAAAATGCATAACTCCATCGACATCCCTTTTGTTGTGAATGTACGTCTTGTACCAATATAAAAGCTTACGAAAAACTAAGGTAGTTATTCTTAAGTTTTAATATTGTGTATCGTGGACTATCACGTTTGGGATACCTGTTGGGGCGTGACACATATGCCTCTTATAATTCGGAGAAGCTCTTTCTCTTCTCTCTCATTGCAAAAATTCTTGCTTTTCCTTTTCCTCCTGTTCTAAGAGGTGAAATTGGTCTCCCCTCTACTATTCTTTGTGCTCCTCCTCAAGCCATCTATCATACTTTCTTTGTCGAGCTTGACTCTCGTGAAATTTCTGTATTATCTACAAGAAACCTTTCTCCATTTAGCTTGACCCAACTTTGTTCATCACTTTCTTAAGGTATATCTTCTTCAGTAATTAGGGAGGCACATTCAATTAGGATATTGCGAGCTACTTTTTCCAATAACTCATCTACTTAAGCCCTGTAGCAATCTCTTTATTGACAGTCCGTAACACCATGTGTTAACTGCTTGAAGAATGTCTTCTTCTTCAAGGGTTTGTATAACCTATTGGTAAATGGTTTGGAAGATTTCTTCATTTGAATTGCTCAGGGGAGGACTTGTGATTACAGGAACTTTATTGAAGGAGATTAATGTTGTGGTTGCCTTTTCAACTATTGTGGAAATATCTTCCTCCATTGCTAGATTATTTTCAATTCTATCAGTATAAACTTCATTCTCAATCCTACATTTATCCAGCTTCAAGCTCATAGAATTTTTCATCTGTTGGCAATTGGTTAGTTTATGCAACTTGCTCTACTTTAGCAGGGGGCTCATTTAGGTCAATACCATTAGAGACAGTGGCATTGTCTCTCTATTTTATTGTTATGGTAGCTTCATTGGAAGTTCCTCTATCAATTTCTTCCTCTACTGCTTGACCGTTCTCTTATTCTTGTTGTTGTAGTAGGGGTGGTAGTCTGATGTAAAGATAGAACTTTCCTTCTATAAGTTAACATCATCTGCAATTGTTGAAGAGCCTTCTACTACAATCCCTAAATGTCCTCACCGACAACAATGGCAACTTTTGCATCAGCTTCATCATACTTTGGATTGTTGCCAAGCATTGTGTCGTATTTTTGCCTTTTTATAATATCATTTTGCTCCTTTATCCTCTCAATTTCATCTGCTACCATTGTCTCTTCAACTCTAATTTTGTCATCGAGTTATGCTCCTCATTTGAGGAGTCATCAGGTAAGATTAGCTTTCTCCTCTTTAGGATAGGTTTCTTAGCTTTTCTTTTGAAGCTCTTTGGGGTTATGTGAATTGGAGCTAAGGTGGTTTTTGGTGTAGGCTCCAAAACAGGTGTTTGGGCTTTAGGTGCAGGTATTATTTATAGTTTAGACATGGCTTCATTTTCCTCACAAGTAATGTGAGTAGGTGACTCAACCCTTTGTGTTTGAATGGGTTATGTTTGGGGTAGTGATTGTGGGGGGTTTTTGTGTGTAGGAGAGGTAAGTGTATATGAGATAGGGAATGTGTATGGGTTGGCGAAGTGTGTGGTGATGGTAAGTGTATTTTGTGAGGAGGTGATGGTGTGTAGGTGAAAGATGAAGGTGGTATCGCATCATTATTGTCGTCGTCATCATCATTATCATCGTGATTTGACTTGTCATTGTTTTCAAAGGAATTGATTTAGATTTTATAGGTTGAGGCTGACCATCAGTAAACAAATCTAAGATTTGTTTCATTGTCTTCTTATGATCATTCATGTCCTCCTAGGTTTTCTTCTCAAAATCAGTTAATAGTTTCTTCATATCTTTCACTTCAGCTTCAAGCCTGTTGAAGCTAGCTGCTGATGGTTGAGATGTAGTTAGTTAGGCAGGCACCTCAAAATGTTTTGGCCCTTGCTCTAGAGTAGGTGTTGTTGGTGGCTCTTAATTGGTAGTAGAAGGTGGGTAAAGAGGCACTTGTCTTGCTGCTAGTGTGGCAGCAAGTTGAGCTCCTGCTTCCTTTAAATGTCAATCTCTGAATGATCTCTTTTGTAGCTCCTTAAAACTACACACAACATCTATTGGCCCTTACTCTAGCCATAACTCCAAGTTCTTTAAGATCCAAGTGATAAGTCCACCTAGGAATATCCCTTTGCCCTACAAGCTAGCTTGAGTCATAATTTGCAAGCCAATAGTAATCTAATGTTCATATTTCTTCCTATCATCATGCTAATTAGGGGGAGTAACTTTGCCTTGGAATAGTTAATGCACCCTCTGCCTTTGAGAAAATGTTCCTAATGAGTAGGTGGTGCAGCATCCTAGCACTTTAGCTCTTGAAATTCGAGGCAGTTGTCTTAGAAGGCCTAAAAGTGTCCTCAATATCCTTTGCCACAAACTGCTTCCATTCTTCCTCTAACATTGCAATGGGAAGCTTCTTAAACTCCTTACTACTCGGGATCTCCTTATTATCATATAGTGTCATAGCAACAATAAACTACCTCATTGATAACTCTATACTCTCCAAAAGCAAAGAAGCTAACCTTATATCCCATTTATGGCACACTATACCCAGTTTTAAGATTGGCCATGAAAGCCATGGTCACTTCTCCATATGCTTCTTCCATAATTTCAAACACTTTCTACCATGCTAGTCTGCAAAATATTGTTGGGTTTCCATAGGGTACTAAGATTTATAAAGATCAAATCTTTTGCAGTAGAATTCAATAAGAAAATCCTAATCTAGTATCCATGTGTTTTTATTAATTAAAACAAAACAAATATTTCAAATTTTATAACTTTAACCTTGAAGCTTGTAATCAATTAACATATTTGATCTGTAGGTATTGCGAATTTGCAATCCCCTCTACGGTATCCACACAAATAAACACTCCTTCAAAAGGATCCTTCATGCTAACATTATCTAGAACAATTTTAGGTCTAATCGGGAAAATTTTACTCACCATTCTTGTGTTTCTCTCTTGTGGGGTCTATAAATTCCTTTGCAAGTCTAATATTGTAAGCCTCTGGATTTTTTCAATACTCTTAGAAAATAATCCTAGAGCTAATACCGAAATCGAAACCTTAAAATCGACCCGGTAAAACTAAACTCTATAAACCTTAAACAAGATCAAACCTATAATTTTATAAAAAGAAAAAAAGCACCTTTGAAAATAAAATAAAAATTCAATAGTCATTTGATTCAGAATTCTTATGTTAAATGGTGGGTTCGAATCAACATATATATAATCCTACTTTCAAAATTTATATAACTTGTATATAGCAATGAACAGGGTCATTCCACAGAGATTGGGGAAATTTATTTCTATTTGAGATTTAGATGAAGAATAGAAGAAATGAGGGTTTTGTGGAATAAAATAAAACTAATTATATCTAAAGTAAACAAACAAATAACAAAGTATGAATCGATATCAAAGAGTTCCTAACCAAAGGTATTATCACAGCCCATTCACATGATTGATCGTTGATGCAAAAGTTTCCATTCTTTATCTTAGATAAACTGGTTATGGTTATCAACAAACTCTAACAACCTATCTCTCCTTACTTTTTCAATAACCAAAACAAGCTCTTGGATTATTTTGCTTATCAATTAAACAACCTAAGCAAGCTCTTAGGGTTTAGTCTATCAACAGCATTAAGAACAAAAGAGATCACCAATTCAAGTCAAAATCAATAGCATGATCTATTTAAACTAGATTATATATCTTGATAAAACAAATCAATTACCTATCTCATAATCAATCATGTTATTATGCCACAAACATTAGAACAAACAAACAATTACGGATTTGATATTCTAATTAGTAGAAATTACATTGCTAATCAAACAAACAAGCCTTAACTTGCATCAATCAAATAGGATAATAATAACAAGATAAACAGAAGATATATAAATATCCAAAACAAAGATTAGAACAAGACAGATATTTAGATCTCACAATCCTTGAAGAACCGAATGTGCACAAACCCTTGGCTAGAAAATACAAATTTAGCCACTCATCATCATATGATATCCCTAAGGTTTGGAAATCTTCTAATATCATATCTGATATAAAAAGAATACAGAAGAATGAATTTGTCAATAGCAACTTCATCGACATTTGCAGAAGAAAATTTGAAATTTGATCCGTCACAACGTACACCGCGGTTTCAAAATGTACGCGGTGGCGTAGCTTGCCTGTGTTGAATCAAAAATCAATTTCCAAGAAGAAACACCGGCAATGTTGTAATGGTGTTGAGGCGGCTTTAATAATTTAGGTATGCATGGCCTATACTAGTCTAACACCGGTAGCGTTGAATTCTACAAGAGCCGTCTATGCTTAAAAATTCAAACAATGGTGAAGCTATTTGGTTTATACAAGCGGTGTTCTCTATTGTGTTTTTCCAGTGTTGCTTTGTTCTATATGTAAGCCGCCTGATCGAAATGAAGGCTAATGGTGTAGCTTGATGATTTGTCAATGTTAAATGTCTGATTACATGTAAGCTGGTTATGTTGATGTGATCTTGGCTAGCTTTGAATTGTCCTTGTTTCCAACTTATACATTACTTCTTCAATGTGTTTGATTTCAAGACCTGAAATATGATATTTATCACACTTAAGTACCAATTCCCAATGATTTCTATAAAAGTCAATAACAATTTAGCATGGTTTGTTTAATGAAAGATGAGTATAATTTGTCTTTATTAGGGATTGGGATTATGAATGTTATATTGATGAATGATTGAACAAAACATTATAAGCAAGGTGAAAATCGAATTGTGTGGCATTGTTGATTGATGACATAGGTATTAGAGAGCGTCTATGATAAGGTTAGTCGCTTGAACTTGACTTAATGATATATGGCAACATAATTTAAAATGATCACATCTAGCATGAATGCATAAGCATTGCATTAAGTGGTCACCATTGCTACACATTACATTTCGAGCCTATAATATGATTCGGGGTATTTACAGAATAAATACCAATTAGCATAGGATTTCCAATAGACTTGTTAGTTCCATGAGAACTACTTGGTAAAGCAAGGAACACCGCACGTGGTACCGATTTGAAATAGTAATACTTAGGAGTTTCTCAAATTTATGGGTAATTTAAATGATTTTTAAAAAGGACAACTTGATTTTCTTTTTGCTTATCATGCTTTTACTTGACATTCTTGGATTCTCTTGGGCATTGGTGATGAGTGTTAGGTTCCTTAACCCGGTGATCGATTATAAACTTGTATGTGTGTGATCATGTGATTGATTGGTGCATTGCATATGAGTGTTAACAAAACCTGATCGTGTCTTGATTGAAGTGTGTTCATGGTCTAGTTACTTCACTGGGTTGTGGTTTACTTACATCCTTATAGATTTCATAGGTTTTGAGGCAGTTCCGTAGCTTGTTTCTACAAGAGATTTGACTTTGGAATGCGCAAGAACTCTCAAGATAGACACAGACAAGGGGAGGCTGCTAGAAAAATGGAGTTTATTATAATATGTTTTAGTTTGCTTTAATTTCCTTGTTATGTTGTAGTAAGACTACTTTAAGCTTGAGTTGAAGAGATCTAGTATGTAATGTTAAATGATTAAGTATTTTATCTCGTATAATTATTATGTATATGTATGCCTTCATTCCCATTCTAAACAACGTTGATCTTGTATTTCATACGTCGCACCCTTGGAGTAACCTAATCATATCATACCCTTGTGTCTCTTCGAAAGCCCAAGTTCATCTTGCATATTAGATCGGGCTATAGTTAGTCACAAGACGGTATGATACACGTAGGGTACCTTTTGGGGCATAACAAATTCATTAACGCTTATTAGTAGATATCCAATAACAAAACTACCATAGTCTTGATCTACCACTAACCTTAGTGTAACTTATATTATATAAAAATACATTCAATGATTCAATTATGTCTTTGAACTATAGGATTCCTTCAATAAATCAACTCTCCTTCAAGAGCATCAATCTCTAATCTTGAATGAATTAATTGAAATCTCTTTCTCATTAAAGACATAAAATATTGCATTAAAAACAATAATTCCCAATCAAGAATTAAATTGATGTAGAAAGTTTATGTTTTCCTATGCCTATCACATACAAACTTCACAGTTTATGAGGATCTTATTAAAGGTTTTTTAATCAATATAATAATTATTACGTATCGAATTAACACCTTGCGCATATCAGATCATTGAGTTAATAAAGAATATTTAAATGAATTTAAAGAACACAAACCCATTAAATGAACCACCAATCTAGTTACATATCGGGTTAGAGCTTCTCAATACCTAGGTATAGCCTTCTATTTTTCCGTCGATAAGGTAGTTAGAGAAGAAATACTAGAAAAATATAGGTAATGCGTGATTAAACCCTTTTTATCATCTTTGTCCTGTAATTTTTAATGAACTCTTGCATTTTTCTCCATTGAAAGCATTAATTCTTTCTATAAAAGTTGGATGAAAGAGAAGCTGATCCCAACAAATGAACAAAGGCAATTATTTATAGGTAGGGTAAAAATTTGATTCTTGTATGGCCTCTTATACAACTTGTGCACAAAGGTCATGTAGGAAGAAAAATGAATTCCATTCATAAGGCTTCAACACAGCCCCATCACAATTTGTGTAAGGAGGTCGCATAGACTTTTTGCCCCAAAATTGCTTCCACACAGATTGTGTAGCTTCTTGTGTACAATGACAATCACATGCTAATTCTAAAATGCTTTCTACACGGCTTCCTACACGAATTTTGAAGCAACTGTGTATGCTATAATTTTCAACATCAAGGAATATTCACCAAAATCCATCAAATTCCTTCATTAAGCTCAAATATCTTATCCAATGCATGAAGTTAACAATTCAATCAAATAAGTATCATTCTCTTCAATTAATCCATAAAAACCACATAATATAACATTACTTAAGTCCTTGGAATAAAAGGCTTTTAACAATTATCAACTTGGTTTGTAGGAGACACATTTGATGGCCAAGAAGAAGAAGAAGAAGGGTAACACGAGAAGTCCACCTTTATGCTAAAACCTATAAAAGAATCAAACAGAGATACAATAGGGGCCGGTTGAAGACGTGTCATACAAGACGCAAATTCGATTTGTTTCTGATAGGTTCTTCCAAATCTAACTATAAGTTTTATAAGGTTTTTTATTATACCCAAAACCCTATGAGGTATTGGGTTGACTTGCCATGCATTGTTGGACCTGGTTATGGATATTCAAAGCATGTAATCAAAAAAAAGATTAGTTTCTAACCCCAAAAATAAATAATGAATTCCAAGATAAACTATTAAAATCGAGAAAAGTATCTTTAAATAATACGAAAAAATAGATCTCTCTCATTTTCTTAATAAAAAACTAACATATTAATTGCGAAAATTTAAATTTTACACATAACTACAAATATACATAATACACTATACATTGTCAATATTAGTCTAACATTGCTAAATGCAAAATGTGGTTGCGCTTTAAAGATCATATCACAATGAATATGAGTTGGGGGATAGAGTGATGAAGATTTCGATTCTTTAGCATTGTCTATTGAACTTGAATTTAACTTTTATTTAATTTTGTATTTTAAATTTTATTATATTTCGGTAGTTCGAGCTTCCATCGTGTCATTATATGACCAGTGATTTGACCCTAAACCCTATAAAGCTGTAAAAATTTCCTATACCCTATAGGTTTTTAATGAGTCAAATACCCTATAGTAACCTGCTCAATTGCATCCCCAAAATCACAACACTTCTCATCTCTTATCTCAAGGCATTAGCAACATGACACAACTACCTATACAACCATGCTAAGCATGCTTCCCCTAAGCTATACCCCTACAACTCTCAAGTATCATGGTAGTGAGAGGAACATGAAGCGAATGAGGTTAGATGATTTGTTTGCGTAAAACAATCCCATTTTTATCCATGAACTAGAGATTGTACATGCACATGTATTATATGATGGTTTTTTCATCAACACCTTGAAGTAATAGCCTGAATGAATGTTATAACTAACGTATCTTAGTTTGCATTCTCTAGATATTGTGGACAATAGGTCCTACTTCAAGCAAATGTGTATACTTGCACGTTAGCCTTAAGCTAGTGCTTCCAATTATGCTTCCAACCACTACATGACCATCAATAGACAAATCAAAAAGCACAATAACATCCCGTAAGTAAGTCAAACTCTTAATGTGACATATGGAAAGCACAAGGCTTTAGTCTTTGGCTTTCCACTAAAGTTATGATAAGATGACAATCTAGTTGAACAAGGAGGTGCCAAGAAAGTTAGGTTACATAATGAAAATCGAGTTCTACCTGTCGTTATGCTTTGTTTCCCTCTGCTCTAGACACCTTCTTTTATTATCACCATTTCCCTACAAAAACTAACGTTATCTTCAAAAATGATTCCTAACGTTTATCTATGTAATGCCACGTATAATACTTTAAGTATTCACACATAGACTTCCTTAAAATAGTATGTTTATATCGAATATTTGCTACTCAATTTTACATTATGAAATCTTGTAACTATTTTCTATTTCCAATTGAATTTACAATAGTAAAACATATCTCATAGGAACATCTCTGAAGTCTACTCACCGGAGTATATCAACTTTCATAAAACACAACCCTATCATTAAGTATCTCCAATACTTTATATGATGGTAGATCAAGGTTTTAAAACTTTATATTACAAAACATGGGCTCCACTCGGCCCTTTAAAAAAATATTACAAACTTAAAATATAAATCCAGTTTTTAAAATAAAAACAAAGAAAAACAAATTAAATACATTCTTCGATCCTGACTCAATTCATATCTCTAGGATCGATCATCACCAAGACAATTATCATCATCCACATCATCATCAATCATGAATACAACACCTGGAAGAAGACAACAACAACAACAATAATAATGAGCCGAAGCCCAGTATACAGTAGCATAAACACATGGAATGGCATGCAAGCTTAACAAAATATAATGCAACAACAACAGGTTATTATCTTTAAATTAAGGTAAACAAATCAACACCTGAGTACTCATACTTCAATTACAATCCGGCGGAACTTGGGAGTCCTAAGTAATCATAGACGCAAGGGATTGATGTTGGCAGCCTAAATACACATAAATCCTATATCTATCCAAAAAAGAGGAAAATAGCCTTATATAAGGTTCATAATCGTTACACAGCTCCATTTATCTTAGTCCATAATATCGTTTAGTTCAACCGATACCATAAATAAGAACTAAACCATGTTACTTCAGCCCAAGCTTAAGCATATGTTACGTTGATACTATTTACTCCATTAGCTACCCGCTGAGCCACTTATGAATCGCCATTGCATTGGTATTTGTCATTACATCGTGACATAAAGGTGGCCTAAGTGTCTAACTATTGCGTCCCCTTAGGACAAGGTTGCCGCTCCCTGGATTGAATTCAACAGCACACGCACAAACAACACTCATTAATTATTAAGTCGAGTTTAAATTTTAGTTTATTTAGAATGCCTATCCTAGCATATAACATGTAAGTTACTGCGTACCTTTTATTTCATTTTCAATTGTACAAATTGTGAGCCTCAGTGATGGTGTCTATTACTTGACAAAAGCTCAGACAAGCTTATTTCCTTTTTGAGAGAGAGCCACCAATTCCTTTACAAAACAATTAAAGATCCATTTAGTTAAATTAATCTTAGACTTACTAACTAACTTCGATTTATACATAAAACTATGCTTAACCTAATTAGTTATTATAACACTTATATCAAACTTTTATTAAATTCCTATTTGATCTGACACTAAGTAAAACCCCGCCATGGTTATAAAATTTATCCTGCCAACATACCTCCGACATTTTCAACATGGGCTCATGTACAAGGCCGTGTTGAGGTGAAAAAATGCCCAATAGCTTAAAGCTTGTCTACACGGGCACGTGTACGCCTGTGCTAACTAGAAAAATTTTGACAGTAGCCACTCGTGTTTCCCCTATTTTCTTTACACCATTTCTTAACTTTTACACATCCCACTTCCATCAGAACATCATACAAGTTAGTATTCATTACTTCTAACATTTCTATACTCATTAAACAACATCAAACACTTCGAATCACTTTATCAGATCCACATCATCAAACCTTCCTTCTATTCATGGAAGAACCACATATCCATCATTCATCTATTTTATCACAAACCCATCATATATCTAACATCAACTTAATATATACATGCGTAAACAACATCTAAAACAAAGGAAAAAATAAAACTTATCTTTGTAGACAACTTGAACATCTTGATCTTCCTTATTATCACTTCTCCTTGTTTGACGTGGCTTCTTTCTACCCAGCTTCCACCTTTTATCTTGTTTTCTATCTTTATTTCCTTCTATGATTTGTTGAATTTGAGATTTAGGTTAGCTTTTTGGAAAGAAAAGAAGAAGGAAAGAAGATGAGGAAGATACACATGAAGAAGAAAAGAAAAAGGAAGAGAAGAGAGAAAGGAAAGGGCAGCAAAAGAAAAAGAAAAAGGAAACAAAAGGATGAGAAGAAAGAAAATAAAACATATTTCAGGATTAAGGGTTTCAAATTAAGCTTTTTTGATAATTATCTTAAGTACTAAAATTAAGTAGAAAATAATTTGAGAATCTATATAATAGTAATTTATGTCTTGATTTGCAAATCTAGTTTAAGAGCACAATTTGTAGAAAATTGATATTTAGTTTAGATTTGGCTTAAAATATGATATTTTAAAATAAATAGTTGATTTAAAAAATATAGGGATTTAAGAAAATGAAAGTTAACTAAGATTAAGGGTTTAGGAATTTGCAAAACATATAAAATGTTTTTTTTTTAGATTTATGAATTGGAATTGATGAAAAAAGAGTCTCAATGGAGAGTTTGAAGTGATTTAAAAGTTCAATTTATAAAGAAAAGTCAATGAGATGAATAGATGATTAAAAACAATATCTTAAATTTCAAATTTCAATTCAATCTATTTACTAATTTGATTATATCAAGTTATCTAATAATAAATCATTGTTTATTTTACTTAAGCTATTTAAACTATCAAATTCCAATTTCTAACTTAAGTAAATGTTTGAGGTATTTCAATCTTGTCGTGACAACCTTTTAGTTGGAACCCACTAACTTTTTGAGCAAGATTAGAGTTTGGAGGAATCGATGGAATGTCCGCATCTAGTCAGCTATTGTTATCACCTAAGGGATAAATGCTTGCCTCGTAGCAAAGCCGTTGATATGTCTATATATACCCGTTGCCCACCCATTGAGTGCTATTTATGTTAATAAATGCCATTGCAATTATTGCATAAGAACGAGTCATCTTACATATCAACCATTTGTAGTAAGAGCATACTTAATTGCTTATATCTGTTGTATGACTAACCATTTATAATAACAAAAATTTATCCTCCCTTCACAAATAATCACCTTAAATATCCCATTTTGATCAAATTTAAATTTACGTGTCATTAGCGGCTAATCGTCATCTCTATAGTTGTCACGCCCCATAGGGTACCCTATACGTAACAGTCCGCCACATACCATATAAGATTCCCGAATTACTGCCTTAGTCCTTCAAGAGCCTCATATGGATGTAAGGCGTACCTTTACGACAATAGAGTACAAGTCCGAATGGAGATAAAAGCTTAACTTGGCATACATTAGCAGTAGGATATAACTCATGAGACATAATTAAATATTACATTTACTAAAGGGCATTCTCCCGCAAAAGAATAGTTAATGGCCTTATACAGTCATCCAAAGTCTTAAAAGTTTCATGTGGAAGTCTAAACAGAAATTCAACTTCTAAGGGAAACTCCTAGCTCCTGTACCTGCACAGCCGGGTCACGCTGCCTAAGCCACAAATGGGGTAGCTGCAAAGGGAAGGAATTGTAGGGACGTACCTGCACAGTCGGGTCACGCTGCCTAAGCCACAAATGGGGTAGCTGCAAAGGGAAGGAACTGTAGGGACGTAAGGTAACTAGCTTAGTGAGTGAATTCTTCAACAATAACATTCATTTCACATCAATTCAAACAAGTGATTTAAACAAGCAATTGTATGCATCAAACACATGAGAACAACATACATATGACTATCCGGAAATCATATGTGGATGGACTTGCGCCCTCCATCCCGGGTTAGCAGATTAACAAATACTGCGGTACTAACTTTATGCCGTTTATGGTTCACGGGTAACCTACAATTATTTCATTTATGGATCACGATTAACCAACCAATTTTAATCTCGTTTATGGATCACGATTAACCAACCAATTTTATCTCGTTTATGGATCACGATTAACCAACCAATGCTAATGCTCCTTCCCATTATGATATGCATATGTCAAATTTGACACTAGTCCGAATAGTCGATTAAGTCATTTTATTTAGGCGATCGAACAATTTCTCAAACAATCCATTATAACTAGCTACACAACCAGAATTTAACACCCAGTTTCGATATTCTTATTTTGAGTTCTCACATCATCATCAACATACAATTTTCCATTATTCCCCATCATTCATATTCCATTTATTTGGCCTACATTCTAGTGCACTAATTAACAAGCACATACAATAAATGAATCGGGAAGAGAAACTTACTCCGCCATAGGTTCGCCGGCCTTCTAGTAATAATAATCCGAAGGTAAGGATTCAACGTCCTTAGGTTAACCTATTCACATAAGAAATACCCTAATAAGTATTCTACCATTTAAGGATACTAAAACTCTGAGAAAACTTAGTGAAATCGAAATTCGCGTCATTTTCAAAGTGCCGATTTAAAATGGCCATAACTTGGTCGTTTTAAGTCGGAATTTCGCAATTTTATATCGATTTCTATCTACTTCGAAAGAGCTTTCTAAATATGAAGTTTAAATCAAGTTTTGAAAATATCTGAGCCTCAGAAATGAAGGATCAGATCTGTATAGCGGTTATATTGATTCCGAAAATGCGATTTCCACAAATGCTCTTGAGATTCCTAAGTGAAAAATGAAACTAAATGCCATGGTGATGAATTTCCCTATCATGAATGTCATGATATGAACTCTTAAGTGCCTAAGTTATTATAATTTTGGAATAAAAGAATTTAGATAACCTTTTTCTGAGAAACCCTTTCATGCTTTTGTTTAAAAGTAAGTTTTCTACACTTGGTCATACTTACTTATTCCAAGGATTTTCTTAGGAAAATTCTATTATTAAAAGGAAAATTTGACCCTTATATTAACTATATCTGTCACGCCCCAGCGGGTACCCTAAACGTGACAGCCCGCCGTACGCAATATTAAAACTTAAGAATGACTACCTCAGTCACTCGAAAGCTTCCAATCGGTACAAGGCGTACATTCACAACAAAGGGAGACCGGTGGAGTAATGCATTTAAGACATTGGCAGCGGAACATGCAAAATAACACTCAATATATTTCATTGAAATAAAAGTCTTACAGCTTCTAAGGGCATTCCCCCGATATTCATAATAATATGTTCTAAATATATCATAACTAAGCTAGAAGATTTTAGAAGAAATCTACTCTATAATTCAAATAGATTGCCTCCAAAGCTTCTCAAAATAAGGATTATACCCGGGGAATCAAGGAGGTCGTGGGTGCAAAAGATAATCCTGCAATATCAAAAGTCTATAGGAGTACAAGCATGACTAGCTTAGTGAGATATTCCTTACGCAATAGTACTCATAAGAACAATCAAACAAGTTTATTAATCAAGCATATGAATGCAACAACCATATGATCAAACATTACATACACTATCCGGTTTCGTAGTTTGTGGGATTTACCCCTCCATCGTGGTTAGGGAATGCTTTGAACTGGGTCCTGAACAACCTCCTTAAGTTTGCGCGCGTCTTGGGTTCCAACGAACCGTACTACTAGTCCCCGGCCTTCCATGCCCAAAGCGATCGATCCGGCTCGCTACACCTTGAGGCCGTATTCCCCGTACGTCCTAACCCTCAAGATGTAGCTAGGCACTTACCTTTCCGGTCCCACGTCTGAGGAGTAGTAGCAAACTTCGAAATGATATTCTAAGTGATATGCATGAGCAATTTATTATATGGGGATTTCAATATGCATAAATCATTTAAAGCGATCAAACAATATTTGCACACATAACAATATATACATGGAAACATTCATATCAATCACGAATCGGGTTCCGATATACTTATCGTTCATTGATCGCACACAATGAATCACATACATAATTCCCATAATATCCCACATGCATATCAATTTTATCTTTTCCTACATCTAGTGCTCTATTCTACAAGCACATGAGCGAATACATAAGCGTAAAGGAAACTCACTCGTCCATAGTTATCTAGGAGTCGAAGTAATCCTCGGGGAAGACAAGATCGTGATCCTCGACACCTAAACAAAAGAAATACCCAACATGGGTATTTCATCCAAGATCTATTCAAGTTCTATACTTCTATCTTAAAGAATTCGTAAAGTCGTATGGAATGGAAATCCCAATTAAAATGGCCATAACTTGCTCATTTTAACTCGGAATTTCACATATTATATACCGATTTCTACCTACTCGAAAAGATCTATCTATTTCTAAGGTTATTTTCATCAAAAGAAGTCATTTAAGCCTTGGAATAAAAGCGTACAGATTTGATACGAATTTTTCAAATTTCAAAACTAGAATTCGCAAACTTTACTTCACTCAAGGGCTTTTGTACAAAAATATAGATATATTGTATGGTTGAAAAATCCCTTGAATTTATGTATATATATGTATAAACTCAAACTATATGCATGAATTTGGTGTTGTCTCAACAATGGTTTTGTAAGACACATGTCTTGAAAGTGAGATAAGCTTAAGACTTGAAAAGGAGTTAGTTTTACTTTGAAAATTTCCTAAATTATTATAAAGGAGTATTTTCTTTTTAACTCCATTTCTTAGTTATTAATCTTCAAAAGTAATTTTAATCTTTCAAGATTTTCATAAATTTATTTCTAGTGGTTTGGAAACATATAGTTTTTCTAACTATTTCATAGTTATATCCATTTTAAAAGAAATCATCATATAAGTAAATTTTGGAAAAACTTATCTTAGACTTTAGTGTTGGAAAACTTTGACAATTGAATTTAAGAAATCCTTTGTTTAGGTCTAAAGAAACTTTCTTATTTCTTTGAAAAGAGATTTTATAATAACTTTACTTATGTATATTCTTGGTGAAAACCACATATTATTACTAAAACTTGAGCTAGCTTATCTAACTTTAGAAGAATATTTGCTTAAAATAATTTCAACCTTTAAGGAAAATAACTTCTTATGTGACAAAATTTATTTTTTAAAAAAAAGAGTTCTTATTCTTATTTTAAGAAAGCTCATTTCTATTATGATTGAGACAATAACAACATATGCATGAATGAGAATATGTAACCATGAAAAATATAAAAACAACATAAAAATAATAAGAGCATAAAAGTAAAGTCAAGTATTGGGAACCTTAGCTTCATCAAGGAATCCCGGGACTAAGAATAAACTAGTCCTTAAAAGAAAAGAAAAAGCAAGGAAATAAAATTGTTTTGACTTGATATGGACAAGTCTAAGACTAGAGAGACTAGTCTTAAGAACAACTTGAAATTAAATAAATTGCAAGACTTGAAAACAAATAAATAACAAGTGAGCTTATATGCTCTAAATATAACATATATACATATATAATACAAATAATAACAATATCAACATAAAGAAAATAAGAACATGAACAAAAACAAAACATGAATAAATTGTTGCTTCTTTAACTCAATGAGCCTAAGAAACATACACTAAACTCATGTTAAGTTATATGAACATGATGAGTATTAAAGAAGTTTTACCTAAGCTTTATGTGTTGGTTGAAGAAGAAAAGAATGGGTTTAGTATTATGTGGGAATGGATTTTCTAAGGAAAAGAGAGAGCTTGAGAGAGATGTTGGGAAAGGGATTTTGTGGAGTGATTTTGAGAGAGTTTTAGTATGAATTTTTGTTGTGTGAAAGAATGGAAGAGGAAGGGGGTATTTATAGATTTTTGGAGTGGAAATTAGATGTAATAAAAAATTAGAAAAGAAAACAAATTGAGAGGAAGAGGAGAGAGAGTGTGACGGCAAGAGCTTAGAGGAAGAGAAAAATTGATTAATTTTGTTGTTTTGTAATAAAAAGGAGTAATGTGTAAAGTGTGATGTGATTAAAGTTGTATGGGGAAGGTAAATTGTAAGGTATAGTATGGTAGTGTGTAAGAATAGAGTGTAAGAAAAAGTAGAGATAGGTGAATAGTAATGAATAGTAGAAAAGTACTATGAATAGTAGACTAGACAATTAAAATACCGGTAGTAACGAAAATACGCAAAAAAGGCCTATATCTGTTATTTTTAGATACCGAAAAATTCTAAAACTGATATTTTTGAAAACCTTATATTTTTACGAATCTATTGGTGTTGTCGGAATATTTTTGCTATCTGGTGCTCCGGGGCACGGTTTTTGAAAATTGATTCCGATCGAATCCGACGGACACTAGAAAAATTTGAATATGATATTTTTAGGCTTCCCTATGTTATTACGAACCGTTCTCCACCATTATCTCAATTTCATTTTCTAGGGTTTAAGAACACGGGATTGCCGGATCTAGATTCACTAGACTAATCATAGAGCTAGGTTAATTTTAGGGTTTCATTTCAACTTCCGGTTCTTAGGGTTTGCTAATATTATCGAAAAATCTAAGGGCTTACAATATCCTAAGGCCTTTATTTCTTTAATAAAATCTTCATTTGTAAACTTTTAAGTGAGTCTTACACTAGGGTGGTTCCAAAAATCCGAATTTAGTAAATCTATTTTAAGTTGATTCACTTAAGAAAAATGTATTTTATAATTAGAACTTTAAGTATTCATTTTACCTATACCCTAAGGACCTCATTTATTTAAGAAAATATCATTTTGAAGTTGGAAAACTAGTGTTTTCTAACAATCTATTCATTATTACGAATTTTGCCTACAAGACTTTTAACTCAAAACTTCTATTGACTTCATCTCTTGTTTTAAATATTTCCTTTGGTAAAAACTCATTTAAACTCAAGAAAAATATCATCAAACATCATTTATCACCCATAGGCTTCATTTTTCTTGTAAAATACATGTTTAGAAGTTGGAAAAAGGGTTTTTAAACTAGGTTTCTCAAGTCATCCGAATTTACACTAGCTCATTTCTTGAAAAGTGTTTTCCTTTTTGGTTTCATTAACTCATCTACCTATAGATCTATATACTAGCAAAGTTATCTACTCAAGAAAAGTTATCTACTCAAGACAAAAGCATTGGTGACTATTAATGCACATAGACTCAAAATAAAGATGAGATCTTAAATGCCTCGATGAATATGAGTAGTAAAATGGTAGATCTACTATATCAAGTGCTTAAATAGGTTTTGAAAACATAAAAACTACATTTTTTAAATGATCTTTTGTTCAAAACACTTTTTGATGAATGATCATAAAGCTTATGGCAAGAAAGCTCCTTTAAATGCAAGATCTACTTTGTGATGGTTTGGTATTCTTGTATTGATATTTCCTTGTCCTTAGCAAGAGATCATGGGGGCATTTAGTTGGAAATATCCAAGAATATCCTAGCCATTACAAGGATCTATGAGTAAAATGAGTAGAAGTTCATTTACTTAGAATAAAATATGAGACCAATGAAAAAAAAGGAATTGTGTGTGTGTGTGTTATGTGGCATGAAGGCCATGGCATAAGGGGAAAAATGAGAGGAATGGGAGCTTCTTTTACCTTTGAAAAGTTTGAAATGTGAATAATGAAGTGAGAGAGAGAAAATGTAGTTTATATAGGAAATGAAATTAGGTTAAATGTGATAAAAATAAATAAAAAAAATTGCACAATTGGAGCAAATTGGGGGGGAATCACGCCGGCCAAGAATTTGAAGGGGGAGGATTTGAGTTTTGTTGATTTGTTTTGATAGATTTCTATATCAAATGTCATAAATTAAAATAATTATTTAGAGACAAAAAGTATTGGAAAAGAAAATGTGATTGAGTGATTGAAAGGTTGTAAGAATAGGGTGTACTAATGAGTAGTGGGTTGTACTTGTGAATAGTAATGAATAGTAATCAATACAACTTAATTACCGGTAGTAAAAGAAATACGAATAAGAAGGCTATAACTGTATTTTTTATAAGCCGAAAAATTATGAAATATATTTTTGAAATCCTTATTTTATTTCGATTAATGAGTATTCACAAGTAAATTTTTGAAATTCTAGTTCCGGGGCATGCTTTTCTATAATAGGTCTCGGGGAAGACCTGGAATTGAAATTTCTCAAATCTGATCTTTTTCTTGGTTTGAATATAATCAAAACTATATTCAAAATTTAAATTTGCTTATTGAAAGTTTCTTAGTTAGAAATCGAGGAAAACCGGATTAGGGTTCCTAGTTCTCACTCCAGACTTAAGCATTCCGTTAGGGTTTTGGTTTCCGGTTCTTGAGTTATCTTGGTTACTTGAAAACCGGGGTTTACAATAGCCCAAGGTGTAAAAATTTCCTCTCTATTAATATCCTTTGCATCTCACCGATGTCTGTCATTTTAATTGGTATACCCGTTCTTAATCCTAATATACGACCTATCATGTAAGTGTATCTATCGTGTAAGTAATATAATATTAAGCACATGGTTAATTTGTCAATATCACCAACTACTAGTAATAACTTTGTCTTTATTATTCAATTGCTAATTTAATGGATCGTCATCTGCTTTTATAACTACCAATTATTACGATTCTATCAATCAGTACTATACAAAGAACATAAATTGCAAAGGTGCAAATTATATCAATACTAACTTAACCTAGATGTCTTTTTCATAGCCACTTTAGCATATAAATCATTAGAATCTCAACTGGATACCATTAGGTTCTTAAGCTGCGGAGTTCTAATTCATTAAGCTAGCATATTTCTCAAGATACTGACTTTTCTAATCCTAAGTTAATCAGTTAGGATCTCTCCTTAATTCATAGCAACCTAAGATTGCATTAAAACATCAACTCCCTTGCAAATCATCGTTAAAACATATATCTTTGTTATTCTATCTCTAAAATCACAACTACATCCCTTCAATTCAATAGATCTAATCATAAAAGTAGATTTTCAATTAACTTTAATGATGCTAATCATTAACTCATATACTGGTAATATGAATTTAAGAAAAACTCATTAGCATATGTACTTAAACATAAGAAAACCAATAGTAATGCATTAAAACTTCATCTTCATTACATAGCAACGTGGGATTTATAGAGCTTCAAATCTAAGTGTTTACTCCTCCATAATTATTACAATGAATGTAGATAAACCAGAGGAATAAGAAAGATATATCGTATAGCCATTTCGAATAAAGTAATCCTGCGATGTCTTCAATCTAAAACTAATGACTTGTTTTCCAAGTGAATTGTTTTCTCTCCATAGCAGATAATGAATTACGTCCCTCTTTATTCATTTAAATGGATGTTTTTATATGAACCTTGAAAACCTTAGAGATAAGCATGAGAAAAGACATAAGGCAATCCACATGCTCTTCGGTACATCTTATACGATAGACCGTATCACATTCTATTCTTTATCAATCATTCCATACAGCCAATGACACAAGGTGTATGGTTTTCTATTACTGACTCTAGACCACCACCACCTTCCATACGACCCGTATCGTAGATGGTGGTGTCTTTTATTCTTCGTCTTGGGCTGTCACCGTCTTCCATACAGCTCGTATAGTATAACATATGGCTTCGGATCATCACAAAATTTTTCCATTGTCTTCCATATGGCCCGTCGTGTGGTTCATTTTTTTTTTCTGTACTTCTTGTTTTTCTTGTCAACTTCGATTGTTTTCTTCACATTAAGTTCCATGTTACTTGAAATTGATGGATTCACTTATTAAGTATCAAACTATGTGATTGTCACTCAAATTATCAATTAAAAGTCCAAAATCATCATATAAAATAAAGGATGTTTATAGCAATTATCACTCACCAAACCGAGTTTGAAAATAACCAACATGATTATAAAAGATATAGGGTAAGCTCCACTTATACCTTTGTTTTGGCCTTTGACACTTAGCATCCCATGACTTCATTTTAAATATTTTTGTATACGTGTGTTTCAAATCTATCCATCGTTGTTAATCATTGAACATATACAAGCTTCTAATTGGTCGAGATAATTAATTTAATAAACTAATGTTAGTAAATATATTTCATTAAATAATATATGTATATATATATATATATAATATATATATATATATAATGCAACAAGTTAAGAAGGAAAAAGCTTGGGAAAGGAGAAAGGAGTCCTTATGGCAAGTGCCTATCCAATAGTATTTTAAATTGCAAAGTGCAACCTAACCCTTCGGAGATACACCTTCCTTTCCAGCTCAGGCAACAATTCATTGGGAGAATAAGAAGAAACTCATTTCTTATTTCAAGTGTTGTATCAAGAGTTATCAATTGCTAAAAAAAACATTCATTAGTTATTTAGTTCATCTAAACTTCCTATATTTCTTATATATGGAAAACAAAGTTTTTATTAAACTTGCATCATTGTTTTCTACTTTTGCTTTTTGTTTTTTTTTTAAATTAATTCCATCCAACATGATATTTAGCTTATTTAAAATCTATTGCTCAAGAACCTTTTTTACTCTTTCTCTCATTAAAAGCTACACTTGAAAAAAAAAAAAAATCTCTCAATGCTTTGAAATCACTTTCCAAGAATGTACTCTCTACTGGTCAGGTTGAATGTTAAATCAAAATTATTCATTTCGTCAAGAATAAGAGCTTCAAGAGTTAATTTGGATTTAGCAATAGGCTTTGGACATCCAAATTGCGTTTGCTTGATAGGCTATCCATTAGCCTTTTGTTTTAATTTTAATATTTGGTATTAGGTATTAGTATTGCATTATTTAATTAAATTTACTTATTGATGTTAGTTTTTTAAATTAATTATTTGAACTGATTAGAAGTTAACATGTATCCAATAATTTATAATGACAAAAAGATTTTAAAACATAAGTATGCAAAATGTTAAAAACTGAAAACACATAAAGTGAAATATCAGAAAGATCTACAAAGGTTTATTTCACTGGGGAAGATCTATAAAGGTATATTCCATCAGGGTGGACATAGATATGCACATTGCATCATTCAACACTATAACTTTTACTGAAATTGGCAATGATAAGCCCAAATTTATAACCCTGATCATATTCCCATACCTATATCTCTAAATTGCAATCTTAAGATACAATTTTAATGTGTTATTTTGGTAATTTATCCAATCCTATTTTGACAATTATTATTATTATTATTATTTTGATTTTAAAAGTTAACCTAAAAATCACATAAATTAAAATATAATAATACACTATATCTACGTGATATAACTCGTAAAATAGGAATGATTCACGACTTCATTTCCATGAATACAATAGAATATTTAAGAAAAAATTCCAAAATTATGACTCATGTTTTGTTATTTCATAGTCAAGTAACTTGAGTTTTGATTTTTAATAAATGCATAGTTCATATTTTGAGTCTTTTGATATTTTGATAATTAAGCGATCCGAGTTTTATTTTTAACAAGACCTGTATTTTGATATTTTTCAAACAAGCGGATGAGTTATGATTTTTAACGTATACATTATCAATTTGTTATGTGTTGATACATGACTTTGTTTTTATTAGTTAATTAAATCTAATTAACATATTATGTACTAATAAAAGAAATACGTGTTTGTTAAAAATCAAAATTCAACAACTTAAAAAAACTACCAAAATACAAATTATGTATTTATAAAAATAAAAAACCAGAGCACTTGTTTTTAAATAATAGAAATATCTATAGTGAAAGTAGCCTTTTTTTTTTACTTTTTTTTTGTGAAAAAAGACTTCCTTTTGAAATTAATTACTAAAATAATACACTAATGACTTTAATTGCTATAATAGACCACTAAATTCGTACATTGGAAATGTGAATTAGGTTTACACATGTCTTGTATGCTTGAAATGCAAATTACGATTCAGTTATGTCCACAACAAAGTCTCATTTTTCTTGTTCATGGAAGTCGGTCTTAGCCACGGTATGGGAGTAAGGGTTTGCCAACTGGTGGTTTGCAAGTTTAATGAGAATTTGATGATGAGTTGACTTGATCATCGTGAGTCAATTCGGTGGTGGATAGCAAGGGTGAGTTCAGCTTGGTTGATGTGTCCTTCTTGGTTGTCTGTGATCGGAGGTTGTTAGCTAGATGGCTTTATATGACAGTGAACGGTTTCAATAGGAGTGTTTGGTGGATGAGGGTTTGGCGTTCTGGAGGGAGATGGTCGAAAGAGAAAATAAAGGAGAAGAAGCTTAGAGATGATTGATGGTTATGTAGATGATACGCACATGTAATGTGCGAACTACAATGACACGCATTTCTTTCATGCATATTGCCCTTGTGCGTTATCTGCATTTTACACATGTAAATTAGGTGGATTCGTTTTTTCAACATGCAAATATATATCAAGTCAAATTTGCATCTTCGATATATGAATTTGATGATCTATTTTGATAATTAATTTCACTCATACTGTTAGTAAATCTATTATATTTGAGTCCCATCTATTTCATTCGACTCCAATTTTTTATTTCAAACTTTTAAAATTTTTAATGTTGCAGTTATCCATTAATATCTAAAATAACTATTCATTGCTATCTAAAGTAATCGTTGACGTTTATTTTCTCCTCTCCCTCCCACTTACATATATCTATTTGGAAATAGTTGCTCAGCTCTTTTTTTTTTTCCTTTCTGTCGCTCACACTTTCACCATTTTCACTTTATTTATTAAGAAGTCTACACTATCGAGTGCTATTTTATTGTCAATTTGTTTTAATATATGTTGTTTTTTTTAATGATTTTCCAATGCTTTTGAATTGCTCGGTTTCGTTTTCCAATTGAATGTTTTGATGTATGGAAATCATTAATTGGTCCATCGCATTAGTTTTTGAAGAATTGCTTTATCAATAAGAAATGAGAAGTTTGTATTCAGGGGCGGATCTAGGGGAGCTAATAGGGAACTTGGCCCCCCAACTCGATAAAAGTTAATTTTTTTAAATTTTTTAGAAAGAAAAAACTATATATTATATGTATAATATAAAGAGAAAATTATGATATAAAACTAAATATAGTGTAGTGGTTAAGTACCTCTTTTACACCCATATAACGTTATGGTTCAAATTTCATGTGAGTACTTTTTACTTTTTTTTTTTTTACACTACTACTCTCTTTCTCTTATACTAACTACTCTCTCTCTTATATATAAATATATAGATATATATGTTTCTCTTTAACTTTTTATTTCACAATAACTAATAATATTAAATTCTCTTATCATAAAATTATTAAACTATATAAATTCTTATTAATAACTATTTTATATTCAAATATACCACATGCTAATAATTATCATTATCTATATCACTATTGAATCTCATTGCACATTAAACATATCATTTGATTTAGTGACTTTTTTTTCTTCAATTAATGTTATTTAAATGTACATGAATTATTAAGTAACTGTTCTATCTACATATATTTTATGATTTATTTGTGCTAAAAGCAATTATATTGTATTTTAATTATATAACATGATTTAGTAACATTATTTTTTTCTACATGTAATGCTAAGAAAATGAACACAAAGTATTGAATAAGTATCCTATCTAGATATATTTTATGATTTATTTTTTAAAGCAAAATTTATACATATATTAACTATATATTTTTTATTAATAATTGATTTTCAAGTGACATACATACCATCTTTTATGAAATCAACTAAATATTCTTAATTATTGTTTGAATTATTTTTTTCATCAAGTTTTAAAAAATATCACGTTGAAATCATTATGAAATTCTCATAAATATATAAAATGTCATATAATTATAATAGTGAGTGAATATTAATATATAAATTTAATATTAACTTAATTAAGGTCCACTCCGGCGGTCATATAATTCTAAGTCCACCCCTATTTGTGTTAATATGGATGTCATAGTATTAGATAATGTGTCTAAGATTAAGAAGCCCCGAGGAATAAGTTGAAAGGAGACCGTGAATTTATTGCTAATGGTAATAAAACTGTAGAACATTACTAGGTTTTGTAAAGAGCAAGTGAAAGTAACTGTGAACGAGGACACACGGTTTGCGGTTTCGGATCCTGCTGTCTCTCCACTAAAGATTATTGAATTGGCTATAGGATGATATGGTATTATGACTTTTATTTGCCTACATTATCAAAGTTTCTAAAGATATTAATACTCATGTTATAGTTGTTACTGTGATTATTACAATAGGACAGTTCTTGACGGGGTGCTCACTGCAACTATTGGTGGAATTTTTAGAAAGATTTAAAAATTGGTGGAATAAAATGGATTGTTTTCACTTCATGATTTATATTGTAGTTTATTAATGTGATGATTACAAGAATTGTGAATGGAATTTTTTTATTTTAATGGTTATCATGCCATGCTCACACGTGAGGAGAAACTTCTGAACTTTATCTCTGGGTGAGTTTTGATTGTAAAAAAATATAGTTTCCTTTAGTAACTTATATAGTAAATGATAATATAATTTATTTTTAATTTTAGCACATGCAGGACGAGTGTGTTGTCGCTTGTAATTTTTTTTAAATGGCCTATACGGACATTTGACTCCTTTTGTTTTCGTACTTAACCCAATATTTAGAGAATATTACATGTATTGTATTTGGGAAGTGCAATATAATTTTTTTTTTAAAATTACACTAGTACCATATGACCAACATGCGACACTCATGTAAATATTTAATATGTATCCATGACCAACATGCGATACATGGGTAGACTTATATTGTATGTTAGTCGTGCCATACATCTATTTTCACAAGTTTACTTGATTAGGTCACTATATCGCATATTAGAAATGTGATATTGATGTAAATTCTTGTGTCTCGTCTTCAATATGTAATATAATAATAGTAGTTTTGTAGTTTTTTTCTTCAATTTATAATTTGTGTAATTTTTTTTTCCTAAAAACATTAGACATATGTTCACCCCAATATTTAATTACAAATATATGGAGTAAAAGTAGCCTTGTGTTTTCGTACTTAACCAATTTTTAGTTAGTATTTAATTAGTAAATATAAATGGCGGGAGCGCATGTATTGGGTTTGGCTGTTCGCTTTACTTCTCGAGAAGTTAGTATGGAGCCAACGAGCCTCACCAACGATGGGCTTCGCCCGATGGAAATCGAACCTCCGCCGCTCCCTAAAGAGCCTCCGGTGATCCGGAGGTTGGATGAATCTGTTGTCAACCGAATCGCGGCGGGCGAGGTCATCCAACGACCAGTATCCGCAGTGAAAGAACTTGTCGAGAACAGTCTAGATGCTCACTCCACTTCCATAAATGTCGTCGTTAAGGACGGAGGCCTGAAACTCATTCAAGTATCTGATGATGGCCATGGCATTCGTGTATGTCATCACTTTTTCTTGATTCCTTCCTTAAAACCCTAGATTAATGCTCTAACGATCATAGTGGAACCGTATCTCTTTCAGAATGTCTTCGCCAATGGTTAGGTTACTATAATTACGAAATAATATGTTTCGCCCGTTTATTTTGTTCTAGAGCTTGAGCGATTAGGGCATAGTATGATTTAGTAATCGGCGATTATTGATTATAATTTGGTAGTATGAAGACTTGCCTATACTGTGTGAGAGGCACACTACATCCAAGTTGTCGGCTTTCGAGGATTTGCAGTCAATAAAGTCAATGGGGTTTAGAGGGGAGGCTTTGGCTAGTATGACATATGTTTCTCATGTCACTGTCACCACCATCACCAAAGGACAACTACATGGTTACCGGTATTTTTCATCATCAATTATTTAAATTCTTATATGAATCTGCATGCTTGCACATTATATTGCCCTGTTCAACGATATAGAAGCGAGACGCCAAATGCTGATCTAATTAGCCTGGAAATGGATAGTTTTTTTTCTCGTGTGCTGAATTCTGATGTCAGTTATTAATATGGCCTTGAGATAAGCATGTAGCAGGCTCGTCCTCTGTCAGGTTAGTGCCTTTAGAGGTGCCAATCATTTAGGTTGAGGCAAACCAGGAAAATGAAGAACAAATTGGCTGTGAAGTTTGCTAAATCATCTTTTTAATTATCCTAAAATGCTGGAAGGCAAGATCTACATTTGAATTGACAATCAATTTATATACTCCATCTTTCATCATCTTTTTTGAGAATTTAAGCTAGGAGCTACATTTGACTCCCCTTTTTTGTTTTTTACCTTTTCCTTCTCTCTATTTCTCCAAGAGTATCATATAAAGATGGGGTAATGGAGCATGAACCAAAGGCATGTGCTGCTGTTAAAGGAACTCAGATAATGGTATGGCCCAACAACTGTAGTCACCTTATTTCTGTAGTTTATTTTTTATTTTTTTCCCCTCTTGTTAGACCATGGTTTAGTAGCCAGTTGTTTGTGCATAGGATTTGATGTATACCATTTATCTATAGTACTTTAGAAGTTCCGGTCTCTGTCTTCTTGATGCATAATTAAGATCCTAGTTGTCTTCTATAGCTGTGCCTATATAGATCCTTTTTCTTCCTTTTTTATAGATTGAGAATCTATTCTACAACATGGCTGCTCGAAGGAAGACCCTCCAAAATTCTGCTGATGATTATGCAAAGATTGTCGATGTACTAAGTAGATTTGCCATCCATCACACATATGTTAGCTTTTCTTGCAGAAAGGTCAGTTGCTCGAAGGCTCACTTGAAGCCTATTTGCATATGAAGTTTCTAATGTGTGGCTTCCATTGAGAAATATTGACATTAGTTTACTTCCTGCAGCATGGAGCTCCGAGAGCCGATGTTCAGACTGTTGCTACTTCTTCAAGACTTGATGCAATCAGGTCTGTCTATGGTGCTTCAATTGCCCGCAATTTGATGAAAGTGGAGGCTTCTGATGATGACCCGTCAAGCTCTATATTTGAAATGAGTGGCTTCATTTCAAATTCAAGTCATTCTGCAAAGAAGATTACAATGGTGCTCTTTATAAATGGTCTGTCTTAATCTCCCTTAGCAGACAATACTCTAAATCATTAATATTATTTAGGTGTCATAGAAAGTTTATAAAAGATTATGGGAAAACTGCTCAGCCTTTAATGGATTTGTTAAAGAAAATTAATTTTGTATGGATAGAGAATGTTGAAGTAGCTTTCCATCAATTGCAACAAGCTTTAGTTAATGCTCCCATTTTGGCTATGTTGAATTTTTCTCAACCATTTTTGGTTGAGGGTGATGCTTCATGAAGAAAATTGATGTGGTATTGCAACAAAATAACTGACCAATTGCCTATTTTAGCAAAGGCTTTGGATGATAAAACTCTTGCTAAGTTGTTGTGTTTGTTAAGTGAAGGATCTAATTATGGGACCATTTAACGCTGGATCATAATTAAATAAATTTGAATGTGAATTTTTCTTGCCTGGCCTGTGTATGATTTTTGATGTATGGGCTTGTTTAGGGCAAAGGGAACCCAAAGACCTTTGTTTCAAAGGCCCAAAGTTTTTGAAAATTTTCTACATAAACGTCAATACAAGAGGAAGACTTCCTCTTATAGAAGTTATAGGAAGTAACTGTAACTGTTCCCTTATAAGATAGGCAACCGTAAAACCATAAATAACCAACCCCAACAAACTACTACACATGATACCTAATTTATAATATAAATAACACCCAAAATAAAATCTGAAACACCTAATACATATAACAAACAAAGACATCAATTAACCTAAACAAGTCCCTGTCACATTTATTTGTTCATATGGATATATTTTCTTCCAAAGAAAGCATTGCAATCAACCCCAAAACGTACTAAAAAGTTGGACAATGCTAAAACTGGTGTGGTCATCTTAGCTTGCTTTAATTTTTCAAAAGCATCTATTGCCTCTTTTGTCCAAACAAATGATTTTTTCATCAACATCGCTGTCAAAGGAGCAGCAGTAATTCCATAATCTTTAACAAATTTGTGATGGTATTCCATCAAACCTAGGATCCCTCTTAGCCTCTTCATGGTTGTTGGTTGAGGCCAATCTTTCATGGCCTTGATTTTCTGTTCGTATGCTGCAACTCCATGATTTGAAGTCACATATCCTAAGCAGGCTACTTGTGATTTAGCAAAGGAACACTTGGAGCATTTAAGGTACAAAGAGTTTTCTTTTAGCACATTGAATACCAAACACAAATGCACTAACTGCTCTTTCCACGTGGGGCAATAGATTACTATATCATAAAAAAAACCAAGACCATTTTCCAAAGAAATGGTTGAAATACCTTGTTCATCGGGACTTGAAAAGTAGAAAGTGCATTACATAAGCCAAACGGCATGACAATGAACTCAAAGTGCTCATGCTGAGCGTGAAAAGCTGTTTTTTCCACATCTTTAGTGTGTATCCTTATTTAGTGATACCCGGACCTGAGATCTAATTTAGAGAAAAAACAAGCTCCACTCAATTCTTCTAATGACTCATCGATTACTAGAATTGGAAACTTGTCTTTCACAGTTTTCACATTAAGCACTCGATAATCCACACAAAACCTCCTACGGTTATTAGCTTCCTTGACTAGCAACATCGGTGAAGAAAAAGGGGATTGGCTATGGCAAAAACTCCTCTAGTCAACATGTCTGCACATTGTTTTTCAATTTTGTCCTTTTGTTCATGAGGATACCTGTAAGGTTGGACAACAACAGTGTTTGTACCTTCCATTAAAATGATGCGATGGTCTTGTTCTCGCTTTGGGGGTAATTTTGCTGGTTTAGAAAACAAAAGTTGAAACTCTAGTAGAAGCTTGTTCAAGATAACCTGTTTATCCACTTCAATCAATGATGCCACATATGCAGGATTTGACACCGGTGCAGAATTCTTTAACCCTACTGACTCGATATGTCTTCCCTTATAAACATAAGGCATCTTCATTTATGAGAAATCCCAAACTATAGGATTGAGAGTCCTTAGCTAATTGAGACCCAATACTGCTTCGAACCCTGTGAGAGGTAACGTATAAAAATCTAAACAAAATTTCTCTGTGCCCAATTTTCATAATAAATTTTTGGACTTACCAACACTTCGAACGCGTTCCCCATTAGAAACCATTACTTGTATCCCATGTCTTGTCTCCTCAGGTAACTTCAGTTTGGAGACTACCCCTTCATCAATAAAACAATGGGTACCACCAGAGTCTACCAACAAAACTGGCCTGGTACTTTCATTTTTTGAGATGTCTGCACACTAGTTAAGAGAGATTTTTGGTTCGTCTGATTCAAACCGCTCTTCATTATGTATTTCCTCAATTATTGGTTCTGAAGCTACAGGATCTTCAACTACATCAAGCCAAAACAGATGCTTGCACATATGTCCAGGATGAAATGGTTCATCAAAATTGAAACATAACCTTTTCGTTCTCCTTTCCTCTAATTCTGCACGGTTCAAACAATTAATTGGGCATTGATTTGCATTAGAAACATTGCCGGTTATTCTTGGTCTTGAGGTAGGACTAGAGTGTTGCCAACCAGATTTTCTCTTGTATGGTCATGCGAGACTCATTGCAGTAGTCAAATCTGGTGGGTGGTGTAATTCCACCTCCACTGCTATGTAATCTACTAAGAAATAATTCCGCTTTTTGTTCTGCTGTTAAAGAACTTACATGGGCAGCAAGTTGTTCAAATTGCCTTTGATACTCTTCCATTGATCCGCCCTGTCGTAATTTTGCTAGTTCTCTCAGTTTGTTACTTTGGATTGGAGGCCCAAAATGAAGATGACATTGTTGCTCGAAAATGTTCCAAGTAAGACCAGGTTTGTCTCTCTTCAACTTTATGAACCAAAACTGGGCATCCCCTTCTAAATGGAAAGAAGCCAGTCCCACATTCTCATCTTTCAGGGTTTGCTGATGCCAAAAAAAGTTTTCACAATGATTGATCCAAGCCAGTGGATGTACATTGCCACTGTAGCACGGAAAATCCAACGTTGTATATTTGGGAACATAACTGCCATCATCTACATGCTCCAAACCATGGTTATTCCTTGCGGCCTGCCTTCCACTTTCTTGTATATTATTGCTTTTTCCTCCACCCTCTTGGGATGAAATTTTTGCCTATGCTAACTCCTTAGTCAATTCTTCCAATTTTGCATTCATCTTTGAATGGTCAGCCTTATCCCTCGCTCTAATACATCTTCAAGAAACCCTCAAACCTTTTTTGTAGTGTTTAGTATCCCATAAAGCCTTGCTTTGATACTAAATGCCGTTTTCCTTGAGTGAAGGATCTAGTTATGGGATGATTTAAGACCGGGTCATAACTAAATAACTTTGAATGTGAAATTTTCTTGCCTTTCCTGCCTATGATTTCTGATGTTATGGGCTCGTTTAGGGCAAAGGGAACCCAAAGACCTTTGTTTCAAAGACCCAAAGTTTCTGAAAATTTTCTACATAAACGTCAACACAAGAGAAAGACTTCCTTGTACAGAAGTTATAGGAAGTAATTGCTCCTTTATAAAATAGGCAACCATAAAATCATAAATAGCTGACCCTAACAAATTAGTACACAAAATAAATAACACAAAATAAAAACAGAAACACCTAACACATAAATAGGTCTCTATCACATTTATTTATGCCTATGGATATATTTTCTTCCAAAGAATTTATAACATAAGTCCACTAACAAGAAAGAGTCATGGCTTTAGTGCTCGCTATCAACCATTAAAGGCCTCAAATTTTAGGTTGGAAATTTATTGTCAACACCAATCAAAGGGGTCTGAAATATCTTTTAAGGCAATGTGTGGCTACTCTTGATGAACAAAATTGGTTATATAAGTTGTTAGGATATGATTTTGAAGTATACTACAGAAGTGGTTAAAAAAAAAAAGTGGTGGATGCACTGTTAAGAATGTTTGAGGAATATGCTGCCATTTCTGGATTGATATGGAGAGATTTGCTCAAAATCAAGGAAGCCATGTTGAAGGATCCAATTCTATCATCGAAAGTGGCATTATTAAAGGAAGGGAAGGAAGTTGGTCATGGGTTTCATTTGGGGAATGTAATGCTGTTTTATAACAATAGAGTGATGGTTCCATTGTCTTCTAATATTGCATGAGTTTCATGCATCACCTTTTGGCTGACATGCTGGATTTATTTGTACTTATCGTCACACAACTACGATTGCGTATTGGATTGGATTGAGACGTGATGTAGAGAACTTTGTTGCTTCATGTGCTAATGACTTAATATTAAAAGGTATCTCTAGCTGGGCTTTTATCAATCTTGCTGATTTCTATGGCTATATGGGATGATGCTTCCATGGATTTTGCAACTGGGTTTTCTAAATCTAAGGGTTTGAATGTGGTGTTAGCCGTGATTGATTGGTTTTCCAAATATGGGCACTTCTTGTTAATGATGCATCCTTGTTCCGCCAAGAGTGTTGCTGAATTTTTTATGGAAGATGTTATAAGATAAATGTAATAGCTTACGTCATATCTATAAGCTTAAACTTTTAGATTAAATATTTATGGTATTAATCTTAAGATGGGATTAGAGCAGAAGGTCAAGAGTTCGAACCTTTTTGCACTCATTATAACCCCATTAAAATTCAGTTGTCTATTTGATAGGTTTTTCTCAAAATCAAAGTCCCGGCTATAAGTGAGGGGGGGTATTATAAGATAAATATAATAGCTCACGTCATATCTATAAGTTTAAGTTTTTAGATTAGATGGTTATGATGCTAACCTTAACAGAAGAGATTGTCATTTGCATGGGATTCTGAAAACCATTGAAAGTGATTATGATTCTACATACTTGAGCCGTTTTTGATGAGCTCTTTTTCAATAGCGAGGAACTAAGCTCCATTTTGATACTTATCATTCAGAGACGGACCATCAAACAAAAGTTTTCAATCTTTATCTAGAATGCTATTTGAGATGTTTTCTTTTAGAACATCCTAAACAATTTGCTTCTTGGATTTCATGGGCTGAGTATCTTTATAATTAAAGATCGCAATCGAATCTGGTCGAGATACTACATTATTGAGCTTGAAGTTGGGCTTGACTCAGAATTTCAAAGGTCGAGCTTGATTGAGCTTAAAATTTTGCGTTTGAGCTTCACTCGGCTATGTTTGTTTGGGCTTGATTTATTAAAAAATAATTTTAATTTTAAGTAAAATAGTATTAATATCCAAACTTGACTTAAAATTGATTAATTATAGATAATCTACTTGAGATCGATTAGGCTTGCGAACTCATTGAGTTAAACATTATAAAGCTTGGCTTCGACTTAGTAAACTATTGAGGCATATCAAGCTCAAGCTCGTCCCGTCTATTTTTGAATTGAAATCAAGTAATAATCGAGCTAAGTCCAAGTAGTGACACCCCTCTCTATAACACTTCTTTTCATACAGTTATTAAGATGACTCCGTTCAAAATTGTGTATGGGCAGTCTCTACCTCTTTTGGCATCTTTTCTGAATAGAGAGATTGTCAATGAAGCTATGAGGACTGCATTACATGCTCAGGATGAGATATTACAGAGCTAAAGTGTAATTTATGACATGCCTAAGCACTCAATTGCAATAAAGCTAATAAGCATAGACGTTTTCCGTTGGCTATTGGGTTTTCCTTCATCTTTGCCCCAGCTGACAGCAAAAGATGGGATGAAGCAAATATAGTAACTTGTTTCCAAGATATTTTGGACCATTTCAAGTGTTTGAAAAAGTGGGAAGTGCTGCTTATAAGCTGACTCCCCAATAGATGTTAAATTCATCCATTCTTTCAGGTGTCACTCCTTGAGCAATCGGTTGGTACTTTTTCAGTTGCTTTAGAGTTACCCCAGACATCTAACTGATGCTGACCAGCTTGAGCAGCTTCCTTGCTATTTTGGGCCACCGATCTGAACTTCTTGGCAATAAAAAGTTTGTCAAGTATTAGTGGGCAAGGCAAATTTCCTGATGAAGCTACTTAAATGGATTAATTTCTTTTCACTTTTAATTTTCAGATTTTGTCTCTAAGGACAAGGGCAATTTTAATGGTGGAGGTATTACCAAGAGCTAGGCATCCTATTTTACAAGTTTGTAAATGAAGGAATAAGGGGTGAGAAGGGATGGTGTGGTGTTGTTATGTTGTAAATAAATAATAGAACTGTGTAGTGTGTAAATGAATGAAGAAGTGCTGATGTGGCTGACACTTGGTATATAATGGAGAACTAGCATTTCTTGGGGAGTTTTGGGGCCTGATTTCCGGAAGATTGTTGGTTTGTTACAGGCTGAGCAAATTGCCCAGTAGCTCAGGTATTGATCTCTAGACAGTATAGATTCTTAGCTTTCTTTCTCTGATAATTGACGTTGGTTTCTATCATTATGGAAATTGGATATTAGAGAACAATACTCTTGTCAATAAGAAAAGATAAAAATCTAAGAAAATGACTCGTGGCTTACTCTTATCAGTATAGGCTTATTCTAATTTAGTAAGTGAAATGTCAGCCCATGATAAAAGTAGCACGATAAATGATTCAGCCCATTCATATTCTTGAATCATGGATCTACAATATTATTCTGTCTTGGAAAATGGGCTTTTCCTCAAGGTGAAGCTACGGGAAATTTTTAAATTTTAAAGCTGCTATTTGGTTCATTTCATGCATGGTGGTCTTTGCTGCTTGAGCACAGACAGTTTCTTGCACTAATGTCTTAGGAAAAAGTTGCATTACGGCCAAAGCACAAGTTCTTGGCATGACTCTACCATCTAATCACTTAATTATGAAAGGCCTAGTTCATTGTGCATATGCCATCTAGTGATGCAGTTGCTGTTATTTGGCGTCAGCTTTACTCCAAAGGTTGTCTTAAGAGAAGTGATCGTCACTGGTTTCTTCTCATAATTTTGGGCTGAAATCATTTATGTGTTTAAGTTTTGTGGACTTTGTCGCAACTTGACATCTTTTACAACTTTATATGATTGTAGCTAGTATAGTGTTGCTTTAGTAGTGTTAATTTTAATAATTGGCTAGCCTATAAAGAGGCCAAGAGAGAGCTGTTTGTAGAGAGTTAGAAAATTAGTCTAGAATCATTTGACCCTTTCAGTGTGTGTATTGGGAGCAAGCGTGCTCTTGGAGTTGTCATCTATGACAACTTTGTATATTTTTCTTTGATAAATTGACAAAGCTTCAATATTTTAGCCCTAATTCAATGAAATCCTATCTTGAAACTCCTAAGTGTAACACACGGCACTATCTGTGGTTGATCTCATTGGGGATGATTGGTATGGAGGCAATGTTTAAGTCTTTGGAGATGAATTTTCAAGATTTCTCTGTTGAAGTTTGTCAAAATGCTACAAAGTTATACAAACTTGTGATGCACAAATGCACATGTTGAAGCTTTGGTTGAATGATTGCCGTGTTTAACCATTATGAGAAATTTCTGATCATCATCTTCTATTTGGATTGTCATTTTATTTTTTCTGATCTAATTGATGGGCTTCAAACTTCAAGGGGTCACATCACAGTGGTCAACTTCGCTGTCTAGATTCTTCACATGGACCTGTTCCCATTCTGATCCCCATGGAGTTCCTTGAGCAGATTGTTTTAGATCTTGCATCCTATTTTCCAGTGGCAACAAGCTCTCTTGCCATGGAGTTTGGAGTAATGATCAAGATATAGTCAGCAGCAATAATCACTATAGTTATTGCACTGATGATGGTGGCTGTGCTTTCAATGTTTTGGTCCACACACTGTTTAAGTTCGAAGAAGAAGAGGTGATTAGATATGAAATCAGAGCGTATGCAGGACCTTGCGATAATCCTCCACTTAGTCATGCTTCTTGTTTTTCTGGCAACTTTTTTGGCAGGAGTTCTGGAGCTTCTTTAAAGCCTTGCATTGATATTTGTGAAGATTCATTGACAATTTATTTTTATAGTAGATGGAGGAAAGCCAAATTGCACCTAATCTGAGAGCAAATAACTCTTTTGTCATGATTTTCTTTTATTATTATTATTATTCATGTTTCTGTTGTTTGAAACCAACACACTGCAAATCCAAAAGCCAAAACTGGAGCATATCCATTTATATTCAAGTATGATACACATTAAAACCATTTTTTTGTTATCCATGAAGTAAAGTTTCTCACCCTACTACTTATCAATCTGAATTGTGGATTGTGATTAATCCCTTTCTTTTCTTCTCTCTCTCCTGTAGATAGATTGGTTGAATGCAGTGCTTTGAAAAGAGCTATCGAGGTCGTCTATGCTGCCACTTTGCCTAAGGCATCTAAGCCCTTCATATATATGGCAATTGTCTTGCCATCTGAGCATGTTGATGTCAATGTTCACCCAACCAAAAAGGAGGTAGATTCTCTCTCTCTCTCTCACACACATACACGCGCGCGCGTGCATGCACACATACCTGTGTGTATTATTATTATCCACCCGTCCCCCACCCCCACCCTTTCCCTCCCTCTCTCTTATGATTTCACAGCAGTTGGCATGTTTTTTATAATTGGCCCCTTAACTATCTAAAATTATAGAAGTAGAAGTAGAGTGCTCTAAATATAATTGTTAAATTTTGTTAATACTTTTGCTTCTTCAAGCATATTGTGGATAGCTCATACTTGCCCTTAGATTTTGTTCAAATTCTTATTTTTAATTTGTTTTATTTGTCTTAAGTGAACATTGTAGAATTTGATAATAGAGATAAAGTCAATTGGTTAACATTCTCAGGCTGTGGTGGGGAAACTGAACTGATTTATCAGCTAATGGCAAAATTTTACATAACAAAACCCAAAATTTACAGGTAAGCCTCTTAAATCAGGAGGTAATAATAGCAGAGATACAGACTGTGGTTGAATCAACATTGCGGAACTCAAATGAAATGAGGACTTTCCAGGAACAGGTAAATTAAATGTTTTCAAACTTGTAGTATTGATGTCAACATTTCAGCTAGTATTCTTATTATCTGCTTGCTTATCTATAGAGAACTGTATAATTCTTGTATTATTGAGTAAATGGTACAATAGCCTTATGTAGGCTAAAATACAAAAAAGGAAAAACTCCTAATATCTTGATTCTATGGACTAATTAGGATAAAAAATATGTATCACTAGAAAAAATATTCTACAGCTGTAATTACAATGCTAGAAATAGAAAGATTTCTAAATATAATATTGGAAATTAAAAAGATCAAGCCTATTATTATTCTTTCAAATCTGTCATTAATGGTGTGATTTCCTCTACTCCCCCCTCAAGCTGGTGAGTGGATATCTTCCATTCCTAACTTGTAAGTAAATTCTTGGAATCTTGTAGTCGATAATCTCTTTATAAATACGTCTGCTAATTGTTCATTGGAAGGAACATATGTGTAGTGATTACTTTATTGTCCAATTTCTCTTTTATAAAGTGTCTATCCAACTTTATGTGCTTTGTTTGATTATGTTGAATTACATTATGTGCAATACTAATTGCTGATTTATTGTCATAGTATAACCGCATTGCTTCTTCATTCTTGATCCCTATGTCTTCTAACATTGTTTTTAGCCACAACAGCTCATAGATGCGATGAGTTATGGCTCTAAACTTTGCTTCCACACTAGATTTTGCAACAACCGGTTGATTTTTTTTTTTTAATAACTTGTCCAAGCAACCAAACACACACCCCCCACCAACCCCACCCCACCCCCCCCTGGCGGGGCCCCGCATGGACCACACACAAAAAAAAAAACCCACCAAAAGAATTATGTAAATTGAACAATCTGGTTTGATAATGAGCTTGCATTATGTGCATCTGTAGAAGCTTCCAGACAATTTAGTTTTCTCTTTTGAATAAGATTCCATGTTCAGGAGTTGACTTTAGATGACTTAAAATTTTTTCAACTGATGTGTGCCTAATGTGGATTGTGCATAAAACGACTCACTATTCCTACCACATAAGCTATGTCAAGCCTAGTAAGGGCCAAACATATTTACTGTCCCACAATTCTTTGGGATCGACTCTTCTCTGCCTTAACTCCATCACCTTGTCCACCCAATTTATGATTTTGCTCAATTGGAATGTTTGCTGGTCTATATCCAGGCTTTCCGGTTTCCTTTAGCAAATCTAATAGGTGCTTCCTCTGAGATATAAAGACCCCTTATTTTGAGTAGGCTACTACAATCTTAAGGAAGTACCTTAACCTTCCCAAATCTTTAATTTTAAATTCTCTAGCCAGATGCTCTTTGAGATTCTTTTGTTCATCGGTATTATCCCATTGATAATTATATCATATATATACAAGAAGTGCAGTAAGCTGACCTTTATGTGAATTTTTGACAAATAGTGCATTCTTCAAGCCATAAAGTGATTTTTTCAGCTTACATACTTTGTTCTGACCAAATTGTTCTCTGAATTCAAGTAGGATTTTCATATATACCTCTTCTAGGTTACCGTGTGAAATGCATTCTTCACATCAAATTGCTGCAAATACCAATTTAGGTTAGCTCCAAGAGAAAGGAGGACTCTTACAGTATTCATTTTGCTCAGTGGGGAGAAAATTTCTTGGTAGTCAACTATATGTTTGTGTATACCTCTTAGTCTCTAATCTTGCTTTATATTGCTGTAAAGTGCCATCCACTTTATACTTTAAGCCTTATACCAATTTGTATCCAACTGTCTTTATCTTGAGAGGACTATCAACTTTATCGCATGTTCCATTTTTTTCTAAAGCACTTCTCTCTTCCTTCATTGTACGTATCTAATTCCTTTCCTGTAATGCTTCTTGAAATTTCTCTGGAATTCTAATTGAATCAAGAGCTTTGAGAAAATTTTTGTGTTGATGGGAAACATGATCAGATGAAATAGAGCAGTCAATGGGATGTTGAGTACATTTTTAATTGGCAAATGAATGTTTATAGGCAAAATCTTATCAGCGATTTTAGGAGAAGAAAAATTACCTTTATTTGGAGCAGATTCTTGGATTGTATTCTGTCTTGAAACATCCTTATGTTTTTTTGTGTAAACCAACCTATATTGCTTAAGACCCCTTTGCTGAAACAATGAATTAGAAGAACCAATACAATGTAAAGGTTGACTTTGTTGAAAAGATGTTGTATCTGTTTTGTCAAGAGCAGTAGGTGCATTAAGCGTATCGGGGGATATTGTATCAAAAACTGTTGTACTAGTTGGATCAGGGGTTGCTATATTTAGTGTGTTAGGCTGTGTATCATGCTTAACAGTCACTACATCATGTGGAGCAGCTGTAAGGCTGTGTATCATGCTGAACAGTCACTACATCATGTGGAGCAGCTGTATTGGGTGTATTTAGGGCTGCTGTATTTAGTGTGCTAGGTTGTGTATCATGCTGAACAATTGCTATATCATGTGGTACATGGGTTGTATTGGTTTGAACATCAAGCCAGAATAAGTTTCCTTCAAATAAATTCTCCTTCTGAAGTTAAGGCTCTGGAGTAGGGTAATAAGCTTCCTTTTCATGAAAAATGATATCCATAGAAACAAAAAATTTCTTTGTTGGAGGATGATAACAATGCTAACCCTTTTGTGTATTAAAGTACCCCAAAAAGATACACTTCAAAGCCTGAGGGTCCAACTTAGTATGATGGATCTTGTGAATATGGACATAAGTAGTACATTCAAAAATTTTAAAGGGTAACGTGTTTGTTGCAATTGATGGAAAAATAATAGCCAGCATATCTATTGGACTTTTCGGATGGAGGACTCTTGATGAAATGTGGTTAATGAGATGAGTTGCTACTAAAGTTGCTTCTCCCCGAAAATATGATGGTACATAATGATGGAATAGAAGGGTGCAAACGGTATTAAGTAAGTGGTGATATTTCTGTTCTACCACTCCATTTTGTTGTGGAGTATCACTACAAGAAGTCCCATGGATTATGCCATTAGTTTTGAAAAATTAGGTCAAAGTGTGGTTCACATATTCGCATCCATTATAGGTTTGAAAGCGTTTAATAGAAGCTCCAAACTAAGTTCGTATTTGCTTATAAAAATTTTGTGAAATCGATGGTACCTGAGATTTTTCTTTTAAGTAGAAACAACCAAGTCACCCGAGTATAATCATCAATAAATACAATGAACCATTTTGCACCATTCACATTAGGAATTTTTGAAGGTCCCCACACACGAGAATGGACCAAATCGAAAGGCGATATTGATTTTATTGATGAAGGTGGAAAAGATTGATGTTTTGCTAAAATGCAATCATTACAATGGAAATCAGAGAGAAATTTCTTGAAATAATGAAGGAAACATTATTTTAAGATAGCTAAAAGATGGATGACCTAAACGTTAATGATGGGTCCAAATTTCTGATTCTTTAGAACTAGGGGACTTTGCAAGTTGAGTCTTAGCAATAGTCAGGTTGTTTACTTCATCGAGAATATAAAGTCCATCTCAAGTTTTAGCAACTCCAATTGTCTTTGCCGAAGTCCGGTCCTAAAAAATATGATAGGCATTAAAGAAAGTTATAGAACAATCAAGATGTTTAGTTAACTGATAGATTGACAGAAGATTGGTTGTTAACTTCGGAATGTGAAGCACGTTCTTAAGTTGGAAGGAGGGATTAATGTTGATGTTGCCTTGTCGTAGGATAGGAATCATGGATCCATTAGCTACTGTAGTCATATGATTATTAGAATTTGGAATGTGTCATAGAAAATTAGTGGGAGTATTAGTCATCTGGTTTGCAGCACCAGAATCCACAAGCCAAGAATTAGAATTGAGGTTTTGAATAGCATTAAAGGATGAGGAATTGTAATTCATACCATTTTGAGCCAGAGAACAAGTACTGGAGGATTTGGAAAGGGAGTCCAATAAACCTTTAAGCCAGCTAAGGTCCTCTTTACTCAATTCAACTTGTGCATCCTTAATTGGAGGTGGTTTATTTTGTTTGGCAGCAACATTAGCACCATGATTCTCTTTCCTTTTTGGTGCATCTTCCACATCTTGAGTGGAAACATTCGCTCTTCCACTTCTAAAATTCTTGAATCCACGGGTACGGTTAAGAACATTTTCCTTTCCATGATGTTTGAAATAATTTTCTTTTGTGTGGTGTGATCTTTTACAATATGCGCGCCATAAATCTTCTTTATTAGCATATGACTTGTGTGGAGGCTTTACGATTCTAACTTTGCAGCTGCCATTGTAGATCTAAGCCCATCCACACTAAGACTCTAGCATCACACTTCGACGGCTTTCTTCCTCTTTCACAAGTGAGATAACAGATCAAATTCGCTATTCAAACATGCAAGAAAATCAATTAGTCGAGTTTCCTTAATATAACTCATAAAAGTGCTTGTGTCTTGAGCACACTCTATCTGGAGTTCTTGGTAATGGCCCATCTCTAGTCATAAACCTTTGAAGACATTATAATACTCAGTAATTGAGTTGTTTCCTTACTTGCAGGCTGCTAACTTTGTCCTTATTTCATATATGGCAGTCTTGTCATTTCTCTTTGAATAGCTTTCCTTTAAGGTTTCCCAGATTGCATGAGCTGAAGGGAGAAACATGCAATTTTTTGCAATGGAGGGTGTCATGGATGTCCACAACCATGACATTATCATGGAGTCTTCCACATTCCACATAGAAAAATTAGGGTCATCTTAATTACGTCTGGTGCCATCTAAATGGTTGATTTTGTTTTTTCCTTTGAGATAGCTCCGAACAACTTGAGACCAAGATAGGTAGTTTGTTCCATTTAATCGATAGGATGAAGCCATAATTTGGAGATCACTATTTGATCCACTAGAAGAGATTCCATTGAAGGGAGTCTGTTCTTCTTGGTTTGTGATGGTCGACATTGGGGGGGGGGGGGTGTGGGGGAGATTGGCAATGAAGGCCAGCAAAAAGGTCACTTAATTTGCAAAAGAAAAAGCACGATTTCTAAGATTAGAACCGCTCTAATACCGTGTAGAGAATTATATAATTCTTGTATTATTGAGTAAATGGTACAACAGCCTTATCCAAGCTAAAATACAAGGAAAACTCCTAATTACTGGATTCTGGAAACTAATTAGGATACAAAATATGTACAGCTAGCAAAAATATTCTACTGCTATAATTACAATGTTAGAAATAGAAAGATTTCTAAATATAATATTGGAAATTAAAGAGAAGTCAAATCTATCATTATTTTGGTCAAATATGTTATTAATGGTATGATTTTCTGCATTATCCTTTCATTCAAATGAGCTGAAAGCAACAGCTTCAATTGATTCCTTATATAATGATGTAGCTCAAACTTTGTTAAAAAATGCTTAAACTGGCCTCTTTTGCATAAGCGAACACTAATGTTAAATTCAAACTTCCAAGGATAAATGCCTTGGCAAACAGGCCAATCCCAGATGTCCATGGTAATATGGCATCCTAGAAGCAACCAAAGTTCACTGTCCAATTGCATTTGATGTACAAGGGATGTATATGAGCTACTTGCTTTAGACACCACAAGGTTCACCTCTCTCATAAGTTTTTCAGCTTGGCTCTTCAATATATTGTATTTTATACCAAAATGAGTACTTAAATAATATTAAGGGTAAATTATAAAAATATGATCTGTGTTTTATCCTTTTACATACTCATGACGTGTGCCTTTTTTTTTTCTCCTCCAATTTTTTCTGTTATCTATGGACAAACACGTTGTGTATCATCACCATCTATGTAATTACCCATGGCTGGCCACACTCTTTAACATGGTGGATAAATAAATTTACTTAATGATATTAATTTATTAACTTTATTATTGCAAACTAGTTATGAACCATGTGTACCTTAACAAACATTAACATATAGTGATGAACAAAGATGGGCTCTAACTGAGATAGAAAGGAAGCTGCTATTTAAAGGATGCAAATATAGTGTATAGAATTCACTATTGTTACGGGTACTCATAGCAACTTTATGATTCCAGTGCAAAGCAATTTCCCTATAAAAGCTAGTCCTTTTTTTTGTCCTCCACTTTTGGTACAATGATAGACATCTTCTGGCTGTATCGAGCTTTGTTGATACATTAAGTTGATTAATAACTTGTTATTTTCATTCATATGTTTTTGGTATATATTGCTCCTTAAGTCCACATTCATGAATTCCTTTATACGTTGGTTGACGTTTGATGCAATTTTATATATGTACATGTATTTAACTAGTAGAAAAAAATTGATAGATTCCCTTGTTCCTTGAAAAATTGCAATGCTCCATGTAGCTTCAACCTAGTTAGATCAGAATCAGTGCCTTGTAGAATATTTACTGCTGGCAGGTTTTGCTCTTTGTATAATGATTGATTATTTTCTTTATTCCATCTAATTTTGTACATACATGAGACAGACTGTAGAGCCACCTTCATCCAGTCCTGTTGTGACAAGCAGGGACGTGCTTCCCAGTCCTTCATCATCTGGTATTTCATTTTTCATGTCATTTGGCTGAAGATTATAATTTATCTATGTTTGTAAGGGCATACGGATGAAAGTAGCCAAATTAAGCTGTTACTCATTTTCATAATTTCATAAAAACGTCAAAAAAATACTTGTTAAAGATAGTGAGGCTTGTTCATGTTTCTTACAAATGCACCTAGTGCTCAAATTTGTTAGAATATGCTCGAGATAGAAACAATCTGTATATGATCTGAATGTGGTTCCAATCATGATTTTTCACGTGTTCATCAAATGATAAGTCCTAATGTTCTCTTGTCTCTATTTTGCTCTCCCTTTAAGTTGATCCATTGTGAACACAAAATTCCTTTGAACTATTATTTTGGATAAATTGATTCTAGTCAGAATTCACACAATCAACATTGAGCAGTAGCTTATACTGTGCTATTGTTTGGTGAGTGTACTGTTAAATTTTTAGCAGTTCAAGTGGTCTTACGTCCATCTTATTGTCCTAGGGTTCAAATCACAGAAAATTCCAGTGCAAAAAATGGTTAGAACAGATTCACTAGACCCTTCAGGAAGGTTGTTTGCCTACTTGCAACCAAAGTCGATCTTGAGCAATAAAGAAAGAAGCAATAGCTTGAATGTTGTCAGGTCATTTCCTTACTTCATCCTCTTGTATCAATATAAACACAACCCATTTTTTCGTGGATCACTTTTTCTAATATCATGATATAGTAAATGAGATCGACTTTAAATACAAGTTTTTATGCTGTTCCAAAAGGTCTACATTTTATGTTTTACAATATATTCTGGGCTAAATTTTGTACTCGTGTCCATTTTGCAGTCTAGAATGGTCTTCATAGCTTTTCAAGTTATACTTCTTATGCTAAAATCATGTTTAAAAGATGTTGCGTCTTATAGTGGGATGGCAAATACATTATATTGTTGTTCTTGCTCATGACCAGTGTATGAACTGTATGGAGTGTACCTGCTATAGGCCATCTCAATGTTTTATTGATGGTCTGTAGTAATTGTGGGGGTTGATTACCATTAAAGAAGATTGCAGGGTTTGAATGCTTGCTTCTCTGTAATCTCCTTATAGAGCTGTGAATAAGTATTAGGCCCCATTTATTTCTAGGAACACCTATAGGCACAAAATGTTTTTCCCTGGAAGTATTATCTTTCAATTAATATGTTTTTGTTTGTTTGGTGATTTTTATAAAAATATGTAGAAAAAATATTTGTGTTTGATTCATGGATATTATGTAACTTATAGTTGTACTTAAATAAATTAATATCAGCATTTACTATGAGTATTCATTTCGTGTATTTTATTTTATAATGTATTAATGTAAATGATTTTGTAATATGTATCATTACAACCTCTTTTGTTGATTTATGTAATCTTTTAACGAGATTTAACTTTTTTCCTATTTAATACTTTTCATGTTTAAAATATAATTTATAGGTCAATTATGATGACAATATAATAAATGTCTTTTTTTTTCTTAAGAATTAGAATGATTTCAGAGATTAATTTGGAAAGTGACATTCAATTTTGGAAGGAGTAGGTCATTTTCTTAGAAAAGACTTGGGTAGAAAATTGTTATCCCTTGTTTTACAATGGAAAACATTTTCTTCTTAGAGATGATCTTTCAAAATACCAAACAAGGGAAAATAGTGTTTTTAGAAGAATGGTTTTCCTGAAAAAATGTTGCCTTGGTATTTGATGTTAACAGCTATCATAACAAGTAGATTGATTATTCATAATGAAGCAATTCTCAGATTGTTGTGCTCCAAATAGATATGCTATATGTCATGTCTCTGGAATTTTGCTTGCAGCCTGCTTCTTTGTTTCTTCATGATTATAATCTTCATGCTGAATTTTGCTGAGGAAAAATGGCCTTCGTTGCAAGAAATGGAAATGTTGATGATCTTTTAGGCAAAGAAGAAACCAATTGCTTGCCACACCTTACTCCTAGATGATTTTTCCTGCTATTCTTTCGGTTTTCTTTACAAGGTGGTCTTTCTGTTTTGATCATGTTTCTTACTGGAAAACTATATGTAGATCTTCCGTAAGGCAAAGAAGAAATCCAAAAGAGTCTTCAGACCTTACAAGCATTCAGGATCTTATAAGTGAAATTGAGTCTAATTGCCATTCTGGTATTACTCCTTTCTTCGACTCTATAAAACTCTAGTTTTTCATTATGAATTAGTCTTGGAAATATGGTGAAATGCACCTTTTTGGAATATTTGTTAGGATTGCTGGAGATTGTTAGACATTGCACATATGTTGGGATGGCTGATGATGTTTTTGCATTACTTCAGCACAACACTCATCTTTATCTTGCAAATGTTGTAAATTTGAGGTAGCCCTTTTCTCACTCCATTCTGTCAAAGATTCCACATGTAATTCTCTTTCCTTTCTCATTGCAGCGCACATTTCTTTCCCCCACCTCCTTAACCCCCAGAAAAACAGCGCAACCTTTGTTTTATTTTCTTCTTCTTCTTCTTCTTCTTCATTATGTTATTTTATTTAATATTTCCCCATTGTGACGTGCTTCAGTTTATACCACTTTCCTTGTTTGAGGGGCTAGTAAGGTTTTATCCTCTAGAAGCAATTATGGACACATGGTTCTTCCAAATACTTATGTATTTCTAATATCTACTAGATGCTAGTGAATTGCTTTGAATTAAAGAAAAGTGGCAGCCTGATGTTTTTATAAGGTGAAATGCCATTGTTGGGGGTCCTGGGAATTGTTGTAATGCTTGCTGCTAAGTATTCAATTTTTTTCCCCTTGAGCTGCTAACATGTCATTAACTCTATAACTCAAATTTCTGCATTGACAGCAAAGAGCTCATGTATCAGCAAGTTCTGCGAAGATTTGCCCATTTTAATGCTATACAGTTAAGTGATCCTGCTTCATTATCGGACTTAATCATGTTGGCCCTCAAAGAGGAGGACTTGGATCAAGGCAATGAAGAAGATGATTTCAAGAAGAAGATTGCTGAAGTAATTTCTTCCTTGGTTAACTATATTTTAGCTCAATTTCCTGTTGGATGATAGGGCAAAGAGAGAACATTATTACATGCACTTTCAATTTTGCCAATTTTTCTGTGGAATAAATGCACAGAAAGAGTGCCTTTTCAATAACATGAAAAAGTTGGCACTTACTCTTTATGTGCCTTCTTTATTTACAGAGACTTATGTCGAAAACACAATGCATTTTCAGGAGATATTGATTACATGGAAATCCATTTCAAAAGCAATTTTATTAAAAATTTTCATGAACTTTACAATTAAGTAGAGATATTGAGTGATAAATTGTCTATGGTTGTAATGATATAAATATAATAACCCGCACCATATCTATAAGCTTAAGCTTTTAGAGTAGATGGTTGTGATGCTAACTTTACATGGTATCAGAGTAGGAGGCCTTGAGTTCAAATCTTTGCGCACTTATTATTACCCATTAAAATTAAATCGTCCATTTGATGGGCCTTAGTTAAAAATTGGTCTCAATCCATAAATGAGGGGGAGTGTTTTGATATAAATATAATAGTCTATGCCATATCTATAAGTTTAAGCTTTTAAATTAGATGGTTGTGGTGTTAACCTTATGAATTAGATGGTTGTGATGTTAACCTTAATAATACTTTTACTTGAAAGGTCCATGTCTCATATCCTAAAAGAGGCAGCACTTGTGGCAATTGTTTTTTATCCTTTTAATGAAATAAAGAAATAGTTAGATAGATTGAGATTCAATTTGTACCTCAATTAAAGTATATATAACTTGGGCCCTGTTTGTTTTGAGAAAAAGTATCTGTTAATGAAGAAGCTTTTTCATTGAAAAAGTTTTCCCGAAAAGCAACACACTTTTAATGTTGGACTAATTTTATGAAAATAGTTTTTCTTTATTTGTATCACTTTAAGGTAACTCATATATTTTAAGTTTAAAAAAATAAAAAAGTACATATATTATAATGAGAAATAAATCTACCTAAAGCAAAAATATTAAAAAAATTAATGATAAATGTCTTTATATAGTAAATGATTAGGTAGATGACCTGGTAAATGTCTTTATATCCCGTAAGTTGTTTTCCCTATTTTCCAAAATAACGGAAAATATTTTCTATTAATTTTTTTATTTTTTATTAAACAAACATGGAAAAATGAAAATGCATTTTTCTGAAAAACATTTGCATTAAAACAAACTGGGTCGAACTAAGCTATCTTTGGTTTCTTTTGAACTTAATGTGCACTTTTGTTATGACATCTTTCAAAGATAAGTCTTCTGTTATTCTCTGCTACATATTAAAAATAATTATCTTCAAACATGAGAAAAAACATATGGCGTATGTGCCTTCTTTTATATTTATTGACAATGCATTTTTCGTGTGCATTTTCTCTAGAGAAAAATCAACAATAACTGAAATATGTGTTTTGTCTACACTATTTTCTGAAATACTTTTTTGATAACTGTCTTTTAATGTTTTTTTTTTTTCCTTTCCTAAAATTATAGTAGACTCATACATTTCTCGAGAAGCTCCAATGTCAAATCAGTTTGAAGCTAAAATCTTATAGATGGCTTTTTGTCCACCTACTTACACTATGCAAACTGGTATTGACCAGAGTGTAGGTTTTATGGGATGGTCCATGTGGTCACAGTAAATGGTTCGATGAGAACCTTGCTTTATCATTAATAAAATTGTTGGGAATGCAAGGAAACATTAGTTTCGAAAGAACTGTATTGGCAGCATGAAACTAATTTCTATGTACAGTATCATATAACCTTTCTGTCAAGTGCTTCACTATTTAAATTTTTGCTTTTTGGGGGAGGTTGAATGAAAACAAATTCTTTTAGGAAAGCTGTTTGCAAGCATTTGCTTTTCCTTGGTTTGATTTTCTTTCCTTTCATCTCTCTCAGTTGAATACAGGGCTGCTCAAGCAAAAGGCTGAAATGCTGGAAGAATATTTTGGCATTCACATAGACACGAGTGGGAATTTGTGTAGGCTTCCGGTCATTCTTGATCAGTATACGCCTGATATGGATCGAGTTCCTGAGTTCATCCTTTGTATTGGAAATGATGTAAGTGTTATATTTGCTTTAGTATCTGAATGAGCTGCTTGTGCTTTTATTTTTTTTTTTTCAATCTAAACACAATCATCATTCTGTAGTTTTTCACTTTATCTGCTATCCAGATGGGTATGGTTTTCCTTATTATTTGTGCAGATTTAGCATATGGATGTCTTGCACTTTTTCTCAACATCTGATATTTACGGTTACTCAACACAGTGCTACTATTTTATATACCTAGAAGTGTTATCTGCATCTATATTATTTTGAGGCGTTTCTATGTATCAAATTAACCTATAAGAGAGCGAACCTTTTTTGTTTCTTATTTATTATTTTGGTTGTATTATGGAAGTCATAGCCATAATATTGAGTTGCAAAGTAGGAACTTGAATTACAGCACTCCTAGTCGTAGTCGTTTAGATTGACAAAAATGTAAATTACAAGATAGATGAAATGCTCTTTATGTAAAGGAGGGAAATTCTCTATCACCTACTAATTGCTATAAGGTGGGACTAATACAAAAGCTTTTCACCTGGGAAAGAAGAGGCAAATCTCCTATTTTCAAGGACGGATTCAGGAATGGCTGTCTTCTTTCTTTCAAACACCTTGCCAAATCTCCTATTTTTAAGGACATATCCAAGTTTTCCTAAGCCAAAACTTTCTTGCAATTCTCTTGACGTGTCAAGAATAAGGTTCCAAGAAGATTCAAGTAGGGTGTAGTGTTTGAGAGATAGGTGGTGGAATAGTGTTTGACAAAGGAGTCAAATCTCGTAAATCACTTTCCTCATTTTCTCAGTTGTCTTCTTCCCATGAAGATAAGGACAAGAGAAATACGAATCTTGTTCATTGAATGTGATATCCATTATGACATGAAATTTTTTCAACGGACAGTGATAACACTTGTATCCTTTTTGAGTTGGCGAATATACCACAAAAAACACAATTTAACACCTTGGATCTAATTTTCCCCTTTTTTGACTATGTGATGAAATTAGAAAGTATTTGAGAAGTATATTTCATATATAATTTGTACAAGAATACATCTATTTATACAAAAAATTTGTGACTATTGGTTTTCCTTACCTACCATACTATTAATTGTGACTATTGGTCTACCTTACCTACCATACTATTAATTACATTGTTATATAATACAATAATATTACACGTATATCAACACTCCCCCTCAAGTTGGAGCATAGATATCACATGCCCAACTTGCAAATAAAGTATGATAGGTCCTGTGACACAACCCTTTAGTAAATACATCAGCCAGTTGCTTATCAGATGTCACATGATGTAAATTCAAGGCACCATTATTCAATTTTTCTTTGATGAAGTGTCGATCAATCTCTATGTGCTTGGTTCTATCATGTTGAACTGGATTTTGTGCTATATTAATAGCAGCTTTATTGTCACAATACAAGGACAGTGTATCTTTGCTTGATAGACTTAATTCTTCTAATATCTTCTGTACCCACAGAAGCTCACAAACCCCTTGAGCCATAGCTCTGTATTCTGCTTCAGCACTTGATCGAGCAACTACATTTTGTTTCTTGCTCCTCCATGTTACTAGATTTCCTCCTACAAAAGTACAGTAGCCAGTGGTGGATCTTCTATCACTTGGAGATCCAGCCCAATCTGCATCTGTAAAGCATTCTATCTGAAGGTGACCATGTTTGGCAAATAGTAGTCCTTTTCCGGGAGCAGACTTCAGATATCTCAAGATGCGAAATACTGCTTGCATGTGTGATTCTCGTGGATCATGCATAAATTGACTCACTAGACTGACTGCATATGCAATGTCGGGTCTAGTATGAGAGAGATATATCAGTCTTCCTACCAATCTCTGATATCTCCCTAAATCAACTGCATCACCAATTCCAACTTGTAGCTTATGGTTGTTTTCAATAGGAGATTCAGCTGGCTTACAACCTAACATGCCAGTTTCTTCCAGGAGATCCAGAATATATTTTCTCTGAGAAATGAAGATACCTTTCTTTGATCTGGCAACTTCAATTCCTAAGAAATATTGCAGTTTTCCCAGATCCTTGATTTCAAATTCCTGGGCCAAAAGTTTCTTCAATCGAGCTATCTCCTTTTCATCATCTCCTGTCATTACTATATCATCAACATAAACTATGAGAATAGTAATTTTACCCTTGTTATGTTTAATAAATAGAGTATGATCTGCATTGCTCTGTTGATAGCCGAAAGAAGTCATAGCTTTGCTGAATCTGTCGAACCATGCTCTAGGAGATTGCTTTAATCCATATAATGCCTTTTTCAGTCTGCATACTTTCCCATGTGTTGTTTCAGTATCAAATCCAGGAGGGATCTCCATATACACTTCTTCTTCTAAATCTCCATGTAGAAAGGCATTTTTCACATCAAACTGCTGTAAATCCCAATCAAGATTGGCTGCACATGATAACAAGATTCTGATTGTGTTCATTTTTGCTACTGGAGCAAAAGTTTCCTGGTAGTCTACCCCATAGGTTTGAGTGAATCCTTTAGCCACCAATCTAGCTTTGAACCTATCAATTGATCCATCAGCTTTGTGTTTTACAGTAAACACCCATTTGCAGCCTACCAGTTTCTTTCCAGGTGGAGAGGTAACAAGCTCCCAAGTCTCATTCTTAGTCAAGGCTTTCATTTCTTCAATCATTGCTCCCTTCCATTTTGGATCATTGAGTGCTTCCTTCCAATCCTGTGGAATAGACACAGACGAAATGGACAAGGCAAAACCTCTATAGGTAGGAGATAAAGAATCATAGGAAACAAAATTAGAAATGGGATGTTTAGTACAGGCTCTAACACCTTTTCTTTGAGAAATAGGTTTATCTAAATCATCAAAAAAAACTCACCAGAAGAGGATGATTCTTGGCAGCAGAGAGTAGGTTGCACGATGACTTCTTCTGTTGTGTCTTTGTTTCTCCTTGAGTACCTCTTCAAATCAGGTTTATCCAAACGTCCAATTTTCTCCCCCTGGATTATAGTCTCCTTCTGATCATCACTTGTTCTTGGGGTAAGATCAATGAGGGTCACAGTACTAGGTATCATCTCTTCCTTTGCATTATTCTCCCCCTGAAGAGATGATGGAGTTGGATTGTAGTAAGGTTCAGTTTCTCTGAAAGTAACATCCATACTCACAAAATACTTCCTAGATGGAGGGTGGTAGCATCTGTAACCTTTTTGTGTCGGCGAGTACCCAATAAACACACACTTAAGGGCTCTTGGATCTAGTTTCCCAGCATCCTTAGTATGAACAAAACAAACACATCCAAAAACCTTTGGAGGGACAGTGTATGTGTTATGTCCTGTTAAGATTTCTAAAGGACTCTTGTAGTTAAGGACTCTAAGAGGCATTCGGTTGATCAGATATGCAGCAACTAGAATTGCATTTCCCCAGTAAGGCTTAGGAAGATTCATGGTAAACATAAGAGATCTAGCAACTTCCAAAAGATGCCGATTCTTCCTCTCAGCTACCCCATTCTGTGCACTTGTATAGGGACAACTAGTTTGATGAATTATCCCATGTGACCTTAAATAAGAATCAAATCTTTCATTCATGTATTCAGTGCCATTATCAGTCCTAAGATTTTTATTTTAGCATCAAATTGGGTGCAAACCATCTTATGAAAAGACTGAAAGCAAGAAAACACATCACTCTTAGCCTTAAGTAAATAGACCCAAGTCATCCTGGTGCAACAATCAATAAAAGTGACAAACCATCGATTACCAGACAAGGAAGTAGTCTGAGTAGGACCCCAAACATCAGAATGAATAGTCATGAAAGGAAACTGGCTTTTATTATTAATCAAAGGATAAGAGTTTCGAGAATGTTTTGCATATTCGCAAGGATCACAAACTAATGAATCAAACTGAGTCTTTGAAAACAAACTAGGAAATAATTTACTTAACACAAAAAAGGAGGGATGTCCCAAACGCCTATGCCATTGCAAGATTTCTTGATTAACATCTTTATTTTCCCCATAAAAAACCTGTTGGAGACTAGATCCTTGACTTTCATCCAACATATATAAGCCATCGTGCAATCTACCACTGCCAATCCTCTTCCCTGTTTGAAGATCCTGAAAGACACAATGATCAGGAAAAAACTCAATTTTACAGTTGAGATTTTTTGTAAGTGTACTGACAGATAACAGATTGACAGGAAATTGAGGGACATGAAGCACAGAGGATAGTTTGATATGAGGAGTACAGAAAACAGAACCTGTTCCAGAAACTGGGGTAAAAGAGCCATTGGCTATTCGGACATTGTCCTTAGTTAAACATGGTGAGTATTCAAGAAGATTTTTTGAGGAGCCCGTCATGTGTCTATTCGCACCAGAATCAATAATCCAATGATTAGTATCAAGGGTAGTAGAAAAAGCATTACCTGACTGCACAAAGTTGGATTTGGCACCGGAGGAAGATTCTTTATGAGATCATACGCTTGAGATACTGAATCTCATCAGGAGAAAAAAAGTCAGAGGGAGTCATCTCAGGAGTTGTTATAGTTTCAGACAAATTTGCCCGAGTAGAATTAACTCGTTTGCCTCCACGACCTCTCATTGGGCGTCCATGTAACTTCCAGCAAGTCTCTTTAGTATGACGTGGTTTCCACAATAATCACATCGTACATGATCCTTATTAGAACTTTGAGTCTTTAACTGCTCAGATGAATCACTAGCTGCTACCAAACCAGATTTTTCAACTGTGGAATATAGAGCATGGTATTGCGTCTGCTCTCTTCCTGCTGAACATAGGAGTATGCTTCCTCAAGAGAAGGAAAGGGGTCTTACCCAGGACATGAACTCTAATCTGATCAAATTCATTGTTCAATCCGGCAAGAAATCATAGACCCTTTCTTTTGCAAGTAGTTTCTGAAATTTGACTGCATCTCCAGTGCAATCAGCCTGAAAATCTTGATAATAGTCAAGCTCTTGCCACAAGCCATTCAACTCAGAAAAATACTGCGAGATTGTCATCTCTCCTTGCTTCAAACCATGAACTTTGTTTCGAATCTCATAAATCTGGGCATCATTTCCCACTTGTGAATAGGTGAGAGTAACAGCATTCCATATTTTTGCTGCTGTGTCAAGCAATAAGTATGTCCTTGAAATTTGGGGCTGCATGGAATTGATAAGCCATGACATTACCAGCGAATTTTCAGAATCCCACTGGTTGAATGTTGGATCAGTTGTTGCTGGTTTGACTTTAGTACCGGTAATATAATCCTGCATTCCTCTAGCTTTGATAAACAATAAACAAGACCGTGACCAGGCAAGATAATTATTTCCATCAAGCTTGATAGGACTAATTTGCAGTGAAGGATTATCAGTACTAATAGCTACAATTTTCTTATCACTTTCCATATTGAAAGAAAAGGAGATACCAGAACAATCCAAAAATAGATCGCGTTGGAATAGTACGTCGGAATAGTGTCGGAACAGTAGTCGTCGGAACAGTAGTGTCGGCGGCGGAAAAAAAAAAACGGCGGGAAAAGGCCGGATTTGGGCTGTCGAGCCGAACGCCACTCGTCGGAGGTGGCTCGGACCTCCCACGCGCCCTCACGCGCCGGCGCGTGAGGAATTCCGCGGAAGAACAATCGGCGCGTGGGTCCACGCGCGGCTTCCAACGGCGGTCGGACTTCTGGGATCGGCCGATCGGGGGACGCTCCTCCTCGTTGTAGCGGCGGTGACAAAAAATTAGAGGGAGGAAACTCGACCTCTTTTGAAAAAATGAACGAACAAAAAACGAAAAAAAAAAAAAAAAAAACTAAAACCTAATGCTGCGGAGGGAGGAAAACTCACCTCAAATGGCAGCGAGGCTCTGATACCATGATGAAATTAGAAAGTATTTGAGAAGTATATTTTTCATATATAATTTGTACAAGAATACATCTATTTATACAAAAAATTTGTGACTATTGGTTTTCCTTACCTACCATACTATTAATTGTGACTATTGGTCTACCTTACCTTACCTACCATACTATTAATTACATTGTTAATATAATACTAATAATATTACACGTATATCAACACTATGCACATGAAGAAATGACACACCCAAAAATTGTGGGAATCAAAGAGTTAGAAGTGCTTAGATTTGGATTGAAGGTTGAAAAGTCATCCATAGGACTTTTAAAATCTAAGACTTTGGAAGGTAATTTGTTTATGAGATGAACTGTGGTCAGAATTGCTTATCCCCATAAAGTCTTTGGCATTTTCTTTTGAAATAATAAGGCTCAAGTTTTTTCAAGGATGTGGCCATTCTTTCTTTTTGCTACTCCTTTTTGTTTGGATTACACGCATAAGACGACTCATGAACTATTCCTTCTCTTTGAAAGTATGAGGTAAGAGTTTGATTGAAATAGTATGACATTATTTGACCTAAACCTTTTGACACTAGTCCTAATATGATTTTTTATCATGGAACAAAAATTTTGAACTATGGTATTGACATGATGTTTATGTTTAAACTGGAAAGTCCAAGTAACAGAAGTAAAATCATCAATGAAAGAAACAGACCATCTTGCGTTACAAACGACAGGAACAGCAGATGACCCCTAAATATCACTATATACAAGATAGAAAAGAATAGAACTTTTGTTACTAATTGGAAAAGGTACATGCTTGTTTAGCAAGTTTACACACCTCACAATGAAACTTCTCAACATTAAGATTTGTAGACAGAGAAGGTTACATTATTTTAACAACTCTAAAAGATGGTGTCCTAATTGACAATGATAAAGCATAATTTTTCTTTGTTGGTTGCAAGACATTTTGATATGAAAGACTAGGAGATTCTGCCCTTGGTTATAGTAAATTGAATTGGTGTTTCAACAAAGTAGAGGCCATCCCTTTCTCTAGCATGTCCAATCTTCTTCCCTGAATACTTGTCTTGAAATATACAATAAGTACCATGAAAAATCATAATACCACACAAATCTTGTCTCGTTTTATGGAGACAAGATTGGAGGATAATTTAGGGACGTGAAGAACATTTCTTAGCGTAATTGATGAGCTTATTTTAACATCTCTTAAACTGGATACAGTGGTTAAGGAACCATCGATTGTGGCTATTTTCTACTACTTGGAATGGGGTGTAAGTGTTTATAAGGGGGGAAGGGGGGGGGGGGGGGGGGGGGGGGAAGAAGACCGTTGAGATGAATGAGTCATGTGGTTTGTATCCATGACCCAGGAATTGAAAGAGGTTGTACTCGAGGCATTTAATCCAAAGGAAAATGGTAACTTACTAAAATATAAGAACTTACTGGAATATGCCAAAGAGCAAGTACCTGATGATCTTTCAGGGTTGTTGCTAAGAAATCTCACCCATTCAATCTCTTTTGGTTGAGGTTATTCAGCTCTTGTGGTGTTGGTTCACTTTTGGTGTAGTAGCAATGGTGTAGGCTTATTTGCTTATCTTTGGTTGATCTCCTTTTGGGCCCACTCACAACTGTTTCCAACATTTCTTGTGGGTATGATGATGTTTTTGACAATAAGTACGCCACAATCCATTAAGGTTTAAAGTCTCTAGTTGTCCATTTTTCCTTACCTCCGGTATTTCTGCTCTTTCCATATTATTATTTGCTACCATTGCTGAACAATCAATGATATCTGGCTTAAGCATTATTCCTCTACTGCTTTCCTCACCTCATATAAATGCCACCACTTCATTGAAAGATGGAATTTCTTGTCTACTAAGAATCTGGTTCCTTCCTTGGTCAAATTCTGGATTAAGTCCAACAAAGAAGTCTTAGACTCTATCTTGCTCGATAAAGTCCTTCACAATAGCTGCACCTTTTTGGCATTTAGTTTTAGTTACCCTATAATGATCAAGTTCTTGCCACAGGGACTGTTTTATTACCTTGTTTTGCTGCCACTGTTTTTACTTTGACTTCATGCACTTGAGCCATCTCTTTGACCTTAGAGTAGGTTTGTTGAATAGCCTCCCACATTTCCTTAGCTGTAGTTAAAAACATACAAGTTTCACTTATTTTTGGTCTCATAGAATTCCACAGCTAAGCCATGATCATGGAGTCTTGTTTCCCTTGCTTCAAAGCGAGGATATTCTAGTCTTGGTCTTAGGTTAGTGAGATGGCTATTTTTCCCTCTTCCCTTTAGACTTGTATGAACAAGTTGTCTGTTTGAGGTAATTTTTCCCATCCAATCTATATGTTGCCTGCATATTTTGTAATTCTCCAGGTTATTGGACTCCTGTAAGCTCCTTTGACAAAGTGGAGTTTGTTTGGACAATGCTTTTTCCTTCTGCTATTTGAATTGATTTTTTCTTGTTTAACCAGCAATGAAGGCTGAACCCAAAAAAAAAAAAAAGGAAAAATGATTCCTAATGAGCCTAATTTGGCTTTGATATAACGTGAAATTTGTAATATAAGGATAGAAAAATGTGAGATAATTGTATATTAATGTTGTCGAGATATTTGAGCTGTAAATAATAGGAGAATTAATTGAAATTCTCTAACTAAGGCATTTGTTAATTTTAGGAATGATATATTTTAGAAATACCATATATTATAGTTTTTCCTTTTTTTTTTAAATCCTCTATATTATATTGTGCATTGCTAGGAAAAAATATGAAAGAAAGAAAGAAAATTTTTCCCTCATAGTTTGCTTCGTGGTATTAGAGCCCTAGGTTCCTTTCCAAGGGCTTTTTCATTTTTCCCGAGCAAGCCTTCATCGCTACAAAGAATGTTTTTTTGCTTTTTTAGGCTTCATAGCTGCCATCCTTCCTCAGCTTATTCTATGTCAAATAGCCTTAATTGTAGAAAATCCCTTTCTGTCACTAAGTCCTTCGAAATTACGATCTCCAGTAACCTGACCTATATAAAGACTCCAATACAGCCTAGAAAATTGGAGACTTGTAGAATACATGAGCTTCCTACATGTTGGGAAGAATTATCTCAAATGGTCTCAATTTGTTCACGCTTATCTCAAAGGCAAAAGGAGACTTAATCACCTTCTCGGGATTGGACCAGCTAAGGATTACCCCACATTTGAAGCATGGGAGAGGATGATTCCATGATAATGTCTTGGTTGTGGGATTCAATGGCATGTTTTTCATCACGGCAATGGTGGTTTGGGACTTTAGACGTCGCACATATTGAAAGGCTCTTGATGTTGCTTAAGTATATGAGATCAAAGTCAAAATTGGAGCCACTAATAAGGAGACAAATCGGTCACAGAATATGCAAATTTGCGGCAAAATTTGTGGTAAGAACTCGATCATTATTGAGTTTTTGAGATGAAACACCCTGAGGATGCTACAGTCTTGAAGAACTTCATTGAAAAAGATCATGTTTATGATTTTTCAGCTAGATTAAATCCGGAATTGATCAGGTTTGGGTATAGATTCTTGGAAAGAAGGAAACACCCTCTCTAGAGGAGACGATCTCATTGATACAAGTAGAAGAGAGTTGATGTGTTGTTATTCTCAAATCATAAACAGCAGATGGGTCAGCCCTAGTATCAAAGACAGAGTAGCAGGAGAAAAGCAAAAGTGAGCAGTCTAAATATACGAATAGAGAAAATCATATTAAGGAGAACAAGGACAATCTCTAGTGCATTTATTGCAAGAAACCATCGCATCAAGAGAGAGGTGTTGGAAGCTGAATGGTAAACCACCTAGTCGAGAGTGGGGAAACCCATAGGGGTCAGCAGAGATCTCATGCACACATGGTAGAGCAGTACAAACTTGAAGAAAACCCAGCAATTGAGGGGTTCAATACTGAAGAGGTTGAGAAGTCGAGAAATTTGTTGGGATCATTGTAAAAGGGCTTATGGATCGTGCTCTTTCTGCTCTTTTAGGTAAACCTCTATTCCTTCTTCGCATGAATGCCTCAGAAAACTTATATGCTAATGCGTAGATAATAGACTGGTGCCATTGATCATATGACCATACTTCTCAACCCTTCCATACATATACCCCATGCCCTAATATTAGGAAAATTGTTGTGGCCAATGGTACTTCAGTTACTGTTGAAGGGGTTGGAGACATACGTATCACACCTACCCTTACCTTAAAGAACATTCTCCATGTACCATAGTTATCAGCCAGCTTGTCTCCATTCAAAAACTCACTCATGACCTTAAATGCTATGCCGTTTTTTAACCTTTCTATTGTGTTTTTTAAGACTAGGGCGCGAGAAGGATGATTGAACTTGCTAAGGAAAGTAGCGCCCTTTATTACCTTGAATCGTCTCGAAAACCTAGGAGTAATTTGTCTTTTCTCTGTTTCTTAAATAAAGATGTCATTTGGTTGTACCACCTACACTAGGACATCCATCTTTTAGAGTTTTCAAGGTTATGTTTCCCCATTTGTTTCAAAGATTAGATATTTCTAAGTTCCACCATGATATTTATGAATTTGCAAAACACCTGGTGTATCTTTTTCTATTAGTAATAAAAGAAGTTTGCATCCTTTTCATTTGATTCTTAGTGACATATGGGGCTGTTCTTCTATCCCTAATATTTTTGGAGCTCGTTGGTTTGTACCTCTAATTGATGGTTGCACTCGGGTCACATGGTTATGTCCTTTAAAAACAAAAGTTTGATGTCAGCATTGTTATACCTAATTTCCTTTTTATGATTCAAAATCAATTTAGGGTAAAAAAATTTTTTTTTAGATAGATAATGCTAGACTATTTCAACCAAACATTGTCACTCTACTTTCAATCTCAGGGCATTATCCATGATTCATGATATGTTAATACATCTCAACAGAATGGGGTGGTTGAAAGGAAAAATGGGTATTCACTCAACATCATACGAGCTTTACTCTTTGAAGGGAATGTTAATAAGTCCTACTGGGAGAAGGCTGTCCTAATTGCCACATACGTGATAAATAGACTTCCCTCACGTGTCTTAGATAACAAAAGTCCCATAGAACTCTTTAACAGTCTCTATCCGCATTTCAGAATCTCAAATGGCCCTACACCTTGGGTGTTTGGATGCATAGCTTTTGTTTATGTCTATAGCTAATACAAAAGCAAACTTGACCCTTGAGTCATCAAATGTATCTTCCTAGGTTACTTATCCATTTAAAAGGGATATAAGTGTTAGTATCCTTTGTTTAGAAAATTTTCTCTCTCTACTGATGTCACCTTTGTAGAAACACCACCTTTTTTTCTCCAAGTCCTCTCTTCAGTGCGAGATTTCAGGATGGAAGAGAGTACTTGTGAGTCCTTTGAACTGCTTAAATCTCTTGATCTTCCTCATGTGTCTTATGTTCCAGCCACTGTTGAAATAGTCTCCAACTCTTCTAAGCCAAACATATCCAAGTCTACCTCTAAACTCTCAACATCACCTGTTCCAGCAAGTTAATTATCCTAAGATTTCTCAAGTGTATTCAATGAGGAAGACTGTTCCTGAATTGAAGCAGGTCTAAGAATCAAATCCTGATAATGGTAATAGAATCGTGATAAGGTCTAGTTCGCTTTTAAATACACAATCTATTGAACCATCCATTGACTCAACAGACGACCTAGACCTTCCCATTGATGTTAGAAAAGGTATTAGAGAATACACTAAACAACCACTTTATCCATCATCTTGCTGTGTCTCCCTTAAAAGTCCATCACTTGCCCACAAAAGGTTCATTGTATGTCTAAATACCATTGTTATTCCCAACATAGTTTCTGAGGCATTGTCAAAATGGGTGGAGGGATGCTGTGAGAGGAGATAAGTGCCTTGGAAAAGAACAAAACTTGTGAGGTTATTGGGAAACCGAAAGGGAAAAATATTGTTGACTGTAAATGGGTTTTCACGTTGAAATACAAAACTAATGAATCCTTTGAGAGAATAAAAGTCAAATTGGTGGCTAAGGGGTATACTCAGGCGTATGGAGTTGATTATTTTGAGGTTTTTGCTCCAGTTGCAAAAATAAATATAGTGAGAATTCTATTGTCATTGGCTTTTTGACTGGCAACTTCTATAATACGATGTTAAAAACGCATTACTTCACAGTGACTTAGATGAAGAAATCTATATGAATATTCTGCTAGGATTTGATGGAGACGTAGGTAATAAGGTGTCTAAGCTGAGGAAGGCTCTTTTTGAGCTAAAACAATCTCCTAGAACTTGGTTTGGAAGATTTGCTAAGGTCATGAGTAAGTTTGGATAAAAAAAAAAAAAACTCAAGGGGATAAAACACTCTTTATTAAGCACTTGGCTGTAGGGGGAGTAACTGTGCTTCTAGTGTTTATAGACAACATTATAGTAACTGGAAATGATGAGAAAGAAAAATACGAGTTCAAGCGAAGGCTAGCCAAAGAATTTGAGATAAAAGAATTGAGGAAATTGAAGTACTTTCTCAATATTGGGGAAGTTTATTCCTTACAAGGAATTTTCATTTTGCAGTAGAAATATGTAACTGACTTATTGGCAAAAATAGGGAAAAATTGGAAGTAAGCCAACCTTTGCTCCAATGGATCTAAATCATAAGTTGGAAGCGAAAGAAGAACCAGCGGTTGATAAGAGAATGTATCAGAGATAGGTTGGTAAGCTTATACATCTAGCCTACACTTCACTAGATACAACATACTCAGTAAGCATAATTAGCCAATTCATGCATGATCCGAGAGAACCTCATCTCTAAGCTGCTTACAAGGTGCTTCATTACTTGATGCTGATTATACAGGTTCTCCAGTGGATTTATCAACTATTAGGTATTCTACTTTTGTTGGAGGTAACCTAATAATATGGAGGAGCAAGAAACAAAATGTTGTGGCAAGATCATTAGCCCAATTAGAGTTTAGAGCAATTGCCCAAGGATTGTGTAAATTGCTTTGGTTGAAGATTATTCTTGATGGTTTGAGAATTAAATGGTACGGTCCTACGAAACTGTTTTGTAACAACAAGTCAATCATCAATATTGCTCATAATCCTATACACCATGATAGGAAAAAGCATATTGAAATTGATAGACATTTCATCAAAGAAAAATTAGAGGAAGGATCAGTGTGCATGTCCTATGTTTCAACAAGATGACAATTAGCAGAATTCGAACAAAGGGGCTGAGTAGTTCAAGTTTTTACAATCTTGTGTTCAAGCTAGGAATGGAATACATTTATTTCTTAGCTTGAGGAGGGAGTGTTGATATATATGAGCTGTAAATAATAAGGGAATTGATTGAAATTCCCAAATTAAGGTTTTGTTTATTGAAACACCATGTATTGTAGTTTTTCCTTTTTTTATCTGTCGTAATCCTCTATGTTATACCATGTAGTGTAAAGAAAAAATATGAAAGAAGGAATTTTACCCAAAAGAAAATATGGAAGAAAGAAAAATTTTCCCTCCTAGTTCGCTTCAAATGTGTTATCCTCTTGTACATACAGTGGATACACACACACACACACACATATACAAAAACACACATGCACCATGTTTTTAATAGTTGGTATAACCTAACCTTGTATTAAATGCATTATATAGTAAATACAATAATATTTACAGTCCCCATACAGTTTTCCTACGGAAACTATTCTAATAACCAATTAGATTAGTTGATAATAATCCTTTTCAGTTGCATTTGGGTGTGGTTGAAGCACCTATTTATATAAACAAGTTTCCAATTACCTTCTCTAAGTCAAAGACAGTGATGCATGTAAAACAAACCCTCACATGCATCATAAATGAGAATAATATTTATTTCGTAGTTCGTTTCCTTTTTGAGATCTCTCTAGATATCTTCCTGACATTTCTTTCCTCTTGGAGAACAAGCGTTTCCTGAAGCTTGAGCTACGGTGATTGATAAAGACTTCCTCTTACCTGCGCATCTGGTGCATGTAGGTTTGTCAATGCTAGAAAAAATAGATTTTTATTGCGATTTCTCAGCTTGTATGCTCAGCCATCTATTAGTCGCTCAACCACTTGATGAACTGCGTAGCTTGCTATGCGCAAGTCGACTATTTCTGGATGTTGGATTTACTCTGTTGAATTTGCTCCAGATGCTGTATCACAGGGAGTAACTTCCATAGTTCTTCTCATAGGTTGTAGCTAAACTCACCATTGTCTCCAGGTTGGGTGGGCACTGAAGGTCCACATCATTTGAAAGAACTCTGTCAAACCTGCAGTGAAAAGAGAAATTGAAATTCAGGAGAGATGGGGAATTCCTGTTTGTATAGCTCAACTATCTCTGTCTTGTTCAGTTTAACTAGGTTGTCAAATGGGTTTACAATGTAGGGGCCATTCAAATCTTAGGTCATATAGTGGAGAGACTGGTGTGTGAGTTGTGATCAATTTGATCCTTTCCCTAACTTTGAGAGGGGGGTAAGAGATACATTAAGTTGGTCTTGAAGGTTCAGGACACTAACCACTTGAGCATGGTTTTAATTATTGAAAAACAGATACCAAATATCAAGAAAAGGAAGTGCACGGCATTGCTTGTACGGTTCAGCAGCTCATAGAGGAGCTAGCCTTAGCTGGAGAAGCTGCCTTGCATTGTGCAGAAGTGCTGGATAAAGCAAAGCTTCGCAACTTGTCTTTGACCTCAGGAAAAGCATTAGCATAAAAGGACGTGGGGCCTCATCAACTTTACTAGGTTCAACAGTCAAAGGTGGGGTCAAGAACCTTTTATCAAAGGATAGACTAACAGAAGCAGAGTATTGTCAGGAGAAAGTTTTTGTGGTGGTATTTTTAGCTAGTCTTCAAAAGAAAGAGGTTGTCTTTTTGTTCTGTTTTCCAAGAGACATTTTGAAGTAGAAAAGGTTGGGGTTAGATTCAAAATGCATCAAACACTTTGTTGGTTTTGGAGCTATCCTACGTCTACAAAGGAAGGGATTAAGAACCCGGTTGAGTGAAAAAACAGTTTGGAATGGAATAACCATTAATATGAGTAGAGGGTAGAGGATGGCTGCAGTACTACAATGGAATAAATGGAATAATATCTTTTAGAGGACCAAAGTATATAAGGAACTCAGTATAATCCCACAAACTGAATAAATGAGAACATGGAAATTGACCTCAATGTTTGAGAGTTTTAAGAGGGAGGATTTTCTCTCTCTCTGGAACCCATCTTGTTAATGACTATCTTGTGTTTGCTAGTTGTTACATGCTGTTGTTGCTATATGAATCTAAGTTCTAGAAATATACTGTAACAAGTGGACTCCTGCATGATTTACTAATGGAATTGCTATTGGGATTACCATTAGGTTGATTGGGAGGATGAAAAGAATTGCTTCCAGACTATTTCAGCTGCGTTAGGAAATTTTTATGCTATGCATCCTCCTTTGCTGCCGGATCCATCGCAGGGTAATTTGCAATTCTACAAAATGAAGAAAGATGTCAACTCAGCTGTTGCAACTGATTTGTCTGATGATCCAGGTATGTCATGTGCTTGGAAATATGATATCAATTGTTTACTGCCTTCCCTCTTTAGCTGATAAACAATTATGTGGATTCCAGCCATTCTTTGAGCCTTGAGTGGCCCATTTACAACTCTCATCAGTTCTTCCATGTGGCCTATTTACAACTGTCATCAGTTCTCCCATCTATCTCCATTCTATTATGGAGATGATTTAGAAGATATTTGTAGATTGAATTGTAAAACCACAAGAATTTTATCCTTTACTGTACATTCCCAAATTTGTTTGTCTTCTTGACAGGCTCAGCCAAGAAAGAAAGATCAAAGTTGGATTGGCACTTTTCTAGGATCTGGGATGCAAAGAATGGGGATTTCAGTTAAATCTTCATTAGCTTATAAATGAATTATTGGCCCTGATGATAGCTAACGGAGTGAAAAATTAATTTCAGATTGGAGCGGTTTTCTAGTCTCTTCACAAATTCTGTTTCACTGCTTGCCAATCATTAAATGGATCCACATGATAGTCTTGTATTCGATTAAAGGACTTACCTCAATTAAAGAAAAACATGTACTAATGTGCTCTTTCAGAATGTTGCCCATTCCTATATTTTACCGTATACTTAATCATCAGTTGGGGGCCTTAATTTTTCAAACGCTCCTGAGACCTGTCCAAGGTTGAAGCCAGTAGGCTAGACAACTGAATGATGCTAATATGTTGGCATGTCTTTGACCTTTCTTCATTAAAGCAGGAAATTAGCTATCACCTTTATGCTACTAGTCCTGCAGATGACATATCGGGTCTCTAATCTCTATATATAGTTCTTAGAGAATGCCTTGACTTTTTTAAGTCATAACTAGTCCCATTAATCTTGAATCACTTTTCATATTCACCGTGCACATTTACCTAAAAAACTGTCAATAGAATTGTCTTTGGATTCAAGGCTGTAAATCTAATGTTTCTCAAATTTTCAAGGTCTTTAGCATTGGGTCCAAGGCTTATTGACTCTTTGGATTTACTATTTTCTCTTCAGAATGTCGTAGGAGAAAGGAACTTTATATTTGCACGAGGTCATGTATGTATGAATTGACATACCATTGCAAATTTTTTGAGTATGATGAACACACTCGTGCTCAAGAGTAGTTTAGATCTGCTTTCTTGCTTGTTACACAAGGCTCCAAGAGTGACTATATGCTTCTTTATGCAGAGAATGATGTTGAGATGATGGATGAGATTGATCACAATCTGCTTTCAGAGGCACAAACTGCTTGGGCTCAGCGAGAGTGGTCCATTCAGCATGTCCTGTTTCCTTCCATGAGGCTCTTTCTTAAACCACCAACTTCCATGGCTACAGATGGAACTTTTGTTCAGGTGCTATTCTATTTTGGAGGGGTGTATATTTGCTCTCCTGATTTCTCATGCAGTGCTAGAGTTGGTGCCAGTTTTGATTTGTCCAATTTCCACATTCTAGTTTTGTTTTGCATATTCATCTCAGTTTTGAACTGCATCGGCTTTTCATTGTTTGGTAATATAGTAAACGCAATCAAGTTTGATCCAGGTGATAAAAAGCTGTTATTGTCATTCTGTTACAGGTTGCCTCATTGGAGAAACTTTATAAGATTTTTGAAAGATGCTAGCCAAGAAGAAAGGGGGGGGAGTGGGTGTGTGTGGTGTGGGGTGGGGAAGTGTTCGAAGAGAGATTCTGGAGGGTCTGTGCTCGTTTCAATGCTATGTGGTGACATGATCCACCCTCCTCCCTCCAAGGCCAGGAGCGTAGTTTTAGTTTCCTGTGCCAATTTTGCTATTGTGATGACTGCACACCGTTTACTAGCTTATGCATATAGGTAAAAGCCATCATAGGCTGGTTACTTCTTTGGTGTAAGTAGTATACGTATCGGTGCTTTTCTGCATGTAAGTTGTCTTTCGCCATTGTTTTGTCAGATTAATTTATATTGAGCCGATGGATTCAACAAAAGTCTGAAAGGTTGACCTAATTGGAAACCTCCACATCTATCCTTATTTCAACCTCCTTAAGCATTCCGTTACTCGCTGTGCCCTTCATCGTCTGTGTGCCTAGGAATCCACCCTAATCCTTTCTTGTTTGAACAAGTTTCAAATCCATAAAAGGAAAATTTGTTAGGTCAGAAACTCTCTTAATCAAAAGAGTTTCGTACGGGAATCAAATCACTTGCTTGTATAATAAAGTAAATGTAAGCGAAGACCTTTTACTCAAGATTGCCACAAATAAGATATACAATCTACATCACTTAAAAAGGGAAACCATTCGGTTAAAGAAGAAATTGGGAAGAAATAGAAAAGTTTCCGGGTGAACTACAATTTTTTAGTTCGTTTTTAAGTAAAATGCCAAGGAAAAATAAATAAATAAATAGCAAAAGTCGTTGGAATATTTATTTCATATATTGGCTTATCCACTTTTGTATTATTCTGATACAAAAATTGGGCATCTATGTAGTGGCTCTTACGCTACGTGACTTACCATAGCTTTTATTCAAGCCTTCCTGTTAGCACCTGATTCTGTCACCAGTTGCGTATGTGAGAGAGGGAGAGAGGAAAGGGAAAAATGATGGATTGCATTTCCTGGTAATTTGGTATAAGTGAAGAATTATGAAATACTTAATGTGAAAAGACTTCAATTATTTGATTCTTGTTATAGATGGCGTTCGACGACATCAGTAACCCATTTTGTCAAAGAATCACCAAGGTGACCACTATCAATGCCCTCTCCCCTTTTTGATCTGGATAGATAGCGACTATGACATATTATATATTCATAATTTTACCTCTAAAATTTTGTAGTTATGTTATACTGGTCAAATTGTGCCTCTAATTGCATAATTGCAATTGGAAAACATGGCATCTTAATAATAGGCATTTATACATAGCTTACTTGTTGTTTATGGAGAATTTTATGGTGCCACTTATCTTTGATAAGTGAAATACCCCAAATCTTCACCTAGATTAGAAATTGGGTTTAGATAGATTTGAACAAACTAAAATGAATTATAGGACTTAATTAGACAAGTTGGTTTAATTTAATTAGCTAATAATTAAGTTGGTTTTGAGATTTAAAATTTCTAAAATCTCTAAACATGTTCTAAAAATGTTTAGAGGATTCCTAAACATTCAATTTAGACCAAAAATACTAATTCCTAAATCTCAGCAAAATTTGAGTTCATTTGCTTGAATAAAAATACCAGTTCTTGAACCCGAACTCAAATTAAATATCTTTGTATCCAAATTAAATTCCTAAATTAAGTTCTTATTTTAAGATCTTAATTTATAACATATCGGTTCAGAAATCATCTTTTAAATACTTCTGGAACTATAGATATTGATCTGATAGTTCTAAACCTATACCCTATTTCTATTTTATATAAATTTAGCTTTGCCTTTTTCTTTTCTTTTATTATTTCCTTTGCTGCCTCTCCTTCCTTCATTTTTTTCGTTTTTCTTCTCTTTCCTTTCTTCTTTCTTTCTTTCTTTCTTTCTTCTTCTTCTTCTTCTTTCCCTCTCCAAATTCAACTTGAATCTCAAGATCAAAGCCAACTAGAAGATAAATCAAAGCTAGGAGATGAACTAGATGGAGGAAACCGAGCTAGAGGAGGAAGTTTCAACTTGTGTTCTTTTCTAAAAGCTAAGTTTTCTATTTCTATTTCTCTTTGATTTTACTTGTTATTTACATTTCTAATTGATGGATTGATGTTGAATTGGGTTGGAAGTGCTGTTTACATTTGTATTTGTTAGTTTAATGTTTGATGGAAGTTGGAATTGGTGAAGAAGAGGATGAATAGTGAGTTGGAGTTTATTGAATTGAATTGAAGTTTGATGTTGTTTGAAGTTGTGGGAAGAGATTTGAAGTGTTGGAAGTTGTTATTATAGTTTATTTAATGTTGGAATTGATATAGGAAGCTTAGGAAATGATTTGAAGAAGTTTTGATAAAAGAAAAGTGTGAAAAACATGTTTTCGTAACCCTGTTCTGTCTTCAACGCCGGCTCCTGGAGCTTCTACGCGGCCGGCTTTGAGCCGGTGTTGAAGAGAACAGAATGCATTTTCTTAAAGCTGCCTCCAACGCTGCCGGCTTTGAAATTTACGCCGCCGGCTTTGAAGTGCCGGTGTTCGTTTTACTAAATGCCCTGTTTCGCAGCCTCTTCGTATTTTGGCCATAACTTTTCATACGACCTCCGATTGAGGTGATTCAAGTTGCTATAAAAATCTTAAAAAGAGATCTACAACTTTTATGTTTTGAGTTTTTACAAATTGAAACGTATCGATGCTTAAATTTTGATTCTTTCCAGCTGTTATGTTTTTCTAAACAAAATAAAAACTTGTTTTTGATTTCTAAATGTTATTGTTAAGTGTAAATGGATCTTTTTGAGTTAAAATGAGATAGATAAGTGATGTTTGATGTGTTATATTGATAGATTGATTTTAAGTATGATTTAGATAGATTTATAAATTCAACAAATAATTGAATTTCTAGGAGTATTAAACTAAAAGTAGTTATGTTGTATATATGATTTCCATTGCTTGATTCATGATGTTGTGATGACTTAGCGGAACTAAATGATCTTGGTAAGTATATAAATGATGAGTTATGTATTTATATGAATTTTATTTGAATTTCCTTCATGCTAAGTTTAAGATTTGTTTATTATTTGTTCTTATGATTAGTTATTGAACTTAAATGAACTTAGTTAACAAACTTAAGTTCAACTTGATTAAATAGACTTGAATGAGTTAAAATGAATTAGATTGAGTTAGTTTAGCCATATTTGACCTAGTTTTTGAACTAAATGATTAAGGTTAATTAATTTAGCTGAGTTTAAGTCAAGGTGAGTTCAAGTTGACATAGATTCCACATGTATAATGAATTAGTAATGAATCTAAGTTCAAATTGACTAAATGAGCTTGAATTAACTAAAAGGAATTAGATTACTTAAGTTAATCAACTTGAACTAGTTTTAGATTAAATGATTACTTCTAATGAGTTTGACTTAATGAACTCAATTAAACTAAAATGAACTAGATTTCTTAAGCTTAATCCACTTAGCTTGGCTTTTGAATTAAATGACTAAGTTAATCAATTTGAATTGGTAAATGACTTAAATGACTAATTCTAATCAATTTGACTAAGGTTAAGCTAAAATGGGTTAGTAACAAATAATTGGGTTAAATGAATGTGTTAGGGTGATTTTTGAATAACATGAGGAATATGTTGTTTCGAATGTTCAATTGTTTTTGGATTTATATGTTTTTGAATATAAATGTTTCGTTGATGCTTTGTGATAAGAAACCATAATTAAAGTGAAAAGAATTACTTTGACAGACAAAGAAGAACTGTCCATATTTTGGCGGGGTGATATTCGCAGCCATAGGGGTTCCACATTAGTGTCTGATCAAATAGGATTTAATAAAATGAGTTTGAGATAAATGGATAAATAGCTTAAGTTCTTATATGATTTTGATGAAGTGGGTGATTAGTTTAGTTTAGTTTCTTATACGAGCTTTTTCCTTAATAGAAGTGGATATCTGATTTATCTTCTGGATTATCTTCTGGAAGTCCTTCTGAGACTCTGTTTGGATTTCGTATATAAGGTACGCAGTGACTTGCGTGTTGGATGTTAGGATAGGCATCTAAAATGAATTAAGAACTTAAACTTGACTTAATAATTGATGAGTGTTGATTGTCTTTTACGCCGTTGAATCTGGTTCGGAGAGCGGGACCTTGCTCAGATTGGGGGCATGGTACTTTTTCATAATTTGATATATCATCTAGGAGATATAAGTATCTGAGCTGCTTATATCAACCCCCTGAGCGTTGTGATGCGTTACTCAGGATCCCCTAGTATTACGGGCTACGCCGGAAGGTGGGGCTGCCTAGTCTGTATGAACAGTAGGGACCACTCAGGGAGGCGGACGTGATACTAGATCCTTGATGCCCGGAGTTTGAATACTCCCGTGTTGATTTGTTTACTTTAAAGAAAGATAATAACTTGTGATTGTCGCATTTGCATTTAGTTAAGATCGTGTATCACTTCGTGTGTGATTGTGTTACTGTGTACTGGGCTTCGGCTCATCCTTGTTGTTGTTATTCTTTTTACAGGTATTATTGTTGTTGATGTTGATGTTGATGAGGATAGTGATGGTGATGATGATTGGTGTGATGATGTTTATCCCGGGTTTTGAGCGATTATGAAGATATGGGAGAATGAGTGAAGTGTGATAGGATCGAAATATTTCTTGTATTTTGTTCTTCTTTTGTTTTGTTTTGTTTTGTAAGAAGACTGGATATATTTATAAATTGTATTTTCTTTTAAGGGCTTGTTAGTGCCCATGTTTTTGTAAATAATCTTTTGTAAATATTTATCTAAGTGAAAGTTTTTCCACTTTTAATAAGTGGAAGTTTGAAATGCTTTTATGTAGAAACGTTTTTATTAAAGTTTATTTTTCCGCTGCCGAATCCAGTTATTTAGAAATCTAACTAAACGATTTCATAAATTCTAAAATCGGTTTAGCAATGTTCAACATAAACACCTCCTTTTAAGACAACCTTACGTATAATTCGTAAGAGTTATACGTGGTTGGGGACTTGGTGTGCTTAATTTGAGAATTGAGCATGTCGGGTCTTTACAATAAGATAGATTGGGGTGTAGTGTAAAGTTTTAGCTGTATGATATATAAGATAATTTTATAAATTGAACAAGCATATTAATACACATTAATGTAACCCTAATAATTCAATTATTGGATTGTATTGGCCACTTAGCTTCTCGAGGAGTGTTGGTCCCAATATAATAACCAAGAGGGGGTGGTGAATTGGTTAATAAAAAATTTAAACTTTTTCCTTTCAACTAAAACAACCTTTTAGACAAGTTTAATGGCTTAAAATGATAATATAGAATATTGATAATAATAAAGCATAGACAATAAAAAGAGAAGAGAAGAGAAAAGTAGGATCAAGTATTTATAAGGTTTCGCTTTGTGTATTAATCCTCTTGTTTAGCTCTAAGTTGGGGATTCCATCTTCTATGCAGGTATGTTCTAATATATTCAATAATCAAATTAAGACTACAAGATTTTTTAAATACAATCTTAAACTTAATTCTCCGTGATCATCCTCGTAACTAAACCTTAGCTAAACTAAACTTTGAACTCACTTGTAATCTACAAGTCGTGCTAACAAAGTGCTATAATCACAACTTAATCGACAAAGAAATATTTTAGCAAAGACAAAAATAAAACTACGAGACATCTTGTTAAAATGCTCGAGAAGAGCATAATGCAGCTCTTGTAAATTCGTGATAATATCTTGTGATTATTGTACATATGATTTTTGAATCATTTGACTTATTATATATTGTGTTCTATGTTAAAGTGAATTATTTTAAATGTGATTTTGATGAGAGCAAAAGTTATATAAAGATATTTGATAAATATTATAAAGGAATATCAATGTAGAAATTTGCCTTGTGTGTGTATGTGTGTTTATGATTGCAAGATTGGCACTAGTGAGCCGGTGCTTATGGAACTGGCAAGCTGGTCTAATAGAACAAAGCATCCAACCCAAACTCAAGGCACGATGAAGCAAATTTTGGGGCACGACATAAGAGAACTTTGCATCGGTAAGCCGTTCTAGTAATTTCAAGAACAGAGACAGTTGAATCTAGAATTTGAGGCGCGACAAATGTGAGAAGAAGAAGAATTTGGCACACAACGTATGAAGCTTGGACTTGTGAGAGAGCGGGTCTAGGGACCATCGAGTTGGTGGCCAATTAAATCCAATTGTTGCGCACATTAATTGTCACCATCTGACAGACAGTATCTCCAACGGGCATTTAAATTTTTGAAAACTATAGATATTCATAATCAAAAACTCATAGTGCCTGACATGAGTCTTGAATGTTGTCTTGTAGACGTCATTCTCATTCATCCTTATTTGATGATAACTGGAGTGTAAATCCAATTTACTGAAGTAGTTAGCTCCATGTAGTTCATCAAACAAGTCATCTATCAACGATATAGGATACGTATCCTTGATAGTAATGTTGTTTAGCTTACGGTGATGCACACACATTCTCCATGTCTTGTCTTTCTTCTTCACCAACATAACTGGAGATGAATATGGACTGTGACTATGTCGTATTAGCCCTTGTTGCAACATTTCCTTGACCATCTCTTATGGAACATCCTTTTGAGCTAAAGAATATTGGTATGGCTGAATGTTAATTGGCCTACTTCCCTTTTGCAAGTGTATCTTGTGATCATGACCCCATTGGGGTGGCAAATTTTGGGGAGCTTCAAATAATTCATGAAACTCCTTAATCAAGTCTAACAATCGAGGATGTACAAATGGTTCTTTAATCCTTTTTGTTTCTTCGAGTTGCACAATCATGGTCCAGCATTGCAACTTAGAGCCATGACATTCCTTCTCAAGCCACTTAACCATAGCCTTACCTTCAACTACCTTAACCACATCTCTATTCCCCTTAACACATGATCAAATCCTTGGTGTACAAATTCCATAGTAAGAGTAGTAAAATTCCAATTGATGTTTCCCAAATGCATTAGCCAGGGAATTCCTAGAATTAAATCATAGCCATTAAGGGGTAGGAGATAGACATGTCATGTCCCAATGGGTATCCTAAATGTGACAGCCTGCCATACACAATATTAAAACTTGATAATGATTACCTTAGTCACTCAAAAGCTTTTATATTGGTACAAGATGTACGTTCACAACAAAGGGAGACCAGTGGAGTTATGTATTTTAAGATCGTGGCAGTGGAACATTCAAGGCAACGCTATTATGATACATCAAAATAAAAATTCTTACATCTTCTACGGGGCATTCCACTGATAAATATCCATAATAACACAGTTTCATTAACATAAATAACTAAAATTGAAAGATTTTGAAGGGAATTTAATCTAAAGTCTTCAAAATAGAATTCCTCCAAAAGCTCCTAAAAAACGTAGGTTTTACCTGGATGGTTAGGGTGGTCTCAGGTGCAAAAACGATAATCCTGCACTATTAGAAATCTATTGGGGGATAAGCATAACTAGCTTAGTGAGATATTCCTTATGCAAAAGTACTCATAACAAAAACCAAACAAGTCCATTAAGCAAGCATATGAAATGCAATAACCATATGATCAAACAATACATACGACTATCCAGTTTCATATGTAGAATGGATTTACCCCTCCTTTATGGGTTAGGGACTGCTTTGAATGGGTCATTATCAACCTCCTTGGAATTTGTGCATGTCTTGAGGTTCCAGTGAACCACATTACTAGTTCCCGGGCTTTCCTTACTCAAAGCGATTGATCCGACTTGGCTACACCATGAGCTCGTATTCCTCGAATGTCCTAATTCCTTAAGATGTAGCTAGGCAACTTGTCCTTCCGGTCCCACATTGAGGAGTAGTAGTAAAATGCAAAGATGATATTCTAAGTGATATGCATGAGCAATTTAGTTATAAGAAATTTTCAATTCGACATTAATGCATTTAAGACGATCAATCAATATTTGCACACACAATAATATACAGAGGGCAATTTATATTAATCAACCAATCGAGCTCTGATATGCTTATTGTTTATTGATCATACATAACGAATCACATACATAGTACCCATAATAATCTGCATGCATATCAATTTCTATCTTTCCCTAATATTTAGTGCTTTATTTTACAAGCACATGCGCCAATACATAAAACATAAAAGAAAACTCACTTGTTCATATCGCAACTTCTTAGCTGTTGTAGTCCTTAGGAAGGAAAATCCCGTATTCTTTATTGTCTAGACAAAAGAAATATCCGAGATTAGTATTTTGTAGAAGTTTTACTTAAACTTTCTAATTCTATTTTACTATGTTCGTAAAAAATCGCGTAGAATGAAATTCCAACTTAAATGGCCATAATTTGCTCATTTTAACTTGGAATTTCACATATTATATATTGTTTTCTACCTACTCTAAAGGATCTATCTATTTCCAAGGTTATTTTTATCATTCGAAGTCATTTGGGTTGGAAAAAGGGTTGGTACAACTTTAACACGAAAATTCCAGCCTTCATTTGTAATTTTCCTCAATTTTTATTTCATCAAAAATTCTATAGCAAATGCATAAACATCATATGGTTGAAAAATCCTTTTAATATATACATAAACTCATATTATATGCATGATTCTAGTGATGTTGTCTTGAAATAAAATTGATAAACAATTTTTATGAAAGATAGATTTTAGTAAAACGTCATTCTTTGACTTGTGATTTAAATTTCTATTTTGTAAATATGTGATTTGATTAACAAGAAAACCCATAATCCAATATATTTATTTTCTAAAGGTCTTCACAAATTCTTGCTTAATAATTTATTTTATAAAACATAGTTTTATTTTTGTAACATAAAACCAAGTGTAGTTCTCTTTTAAAGAATTTCCTAGGTTTGATTCTTTAAAAAAAAAATAATTCTTATATTTTGTAAATGTGACATTTAATTAAGGAAAATCATGATTTAATATTTATTTGGAATTCATGAATATTTTATTTTCATACTGGCTTCCTTTTACTAATTATTTTCTAAAACATGAAACTTTATATGGTTATGAGAAAAATTATTCTAAATTGTAAAGAATATGTTTTAAGTTTTAGTTTAAGAGAAAAATTTAAAGGAATAGCTTATTTTAAATTTTTATTCTCATAATAACTCTTTTTTAAATTCATAATTTTTCAATACATGGACCTTTGTTGGAAAAATCTTTAGTTTATTACAAGTGAGTGTTTATCTATCATAAATATTTATTTAATAAAAGAAAATGAATTTTTACCTCTTAAAACTTAGTTCCTTAAGTTGTATATCTGTTCATTTCTAAGTGGATTTTTAACTAGTGAGTTGATTTTAGACTTGCCTTATAAAAGTTATTTGGTTTTTAATATTTGTTAAAGTATTGGTGATAATCTCATAAATAAGTTTTTGAGAAAAATTTATATAAATAAAGAATTATCAACCATGAATTTTTGGTAAAAGTAAAGTCTTCTAAAAATTTTGAAAAAATAAAATTTTTGAAAATTTATTCTTAGTTTGCTAGAAAATTTCTCAAGTTATTTTAAATGAGTATTTTTTTTTCCTTAACTCCATTTCCCTAGTCTTTTTAAATTTCAAAAGAATGATTTTCATTTTTCTAAATTCCTTGTAGCTTAGTTTCTAATTCTTTTTAAAAGTAGTAATAATTCTATATTTTCTTACATTTAAAGAAATGATTTCCTAAGTTGGTCATTAATTTTATTCCTTAAGATCATTCTATTTTTATGAAAGGAAATTTCTTCGTGTTTGCCAAACTAGACTATTCCTTTATATTCCAAAGTATTGGTGGAAAATGAAGTTTAGTAAAATTTTGTTTAAAGAAGAATTCTTTTCCATTTTATGACTTTATAAAGTGTACGTATGTTTTGTAAAAAAAAAAAATTCTATGTTCTTTGGTTATTAAAATTTATGATGAATTCCTCTAGTTTTCTAGAAAAAGATTTGTTAAGATAAATTCCTAAGTTTTTATAAAAAAAATCATTTCCTTCATGACAATATTTATTTTTGGAAAAGAACTTCTATTTTAAAAAAACTTTTCCTTCTTTATCTTGTTGAGACAAAATCAATATGTTCATGCATGATCATGAATGTGAAATCATAAAATTATGAAAACATAAGAAAAACATAATAAGTAATAAAATAAGCAAGCAAATAAATATGTCAAGTATTGGGAACCTTAACTTTATCAAGGTATCTCGTGACTAAGAATGGACTAGTCCAAAAGAAATAAGAAAAAGAAAGCAAATATTGTTTTCACTTGATGATGACAAGTCTAAGGCTAGAGACTAGTCTTAAAATAACATGAAATAAATAAATAAATTGCATAACTTGGAAGTAAATAAATAACAATGAGCTTATATGCTTTAAAGATTACATATAAGTACATAATTATATCTAGTTACATATATATAAGAGATTAACATAAAATCAATAATAATATGAGCAAAAGTAAAATGACAACATCAATATATGAATACATATTCATGACCAAGAACAATACATGAACATAGTGTAGCTTCCATAACATTAAGTTTAGGAAACTTACATAATGATCATGTAAAGTTACATGACATGGTAAGAAAGATTTTAAGAAAATTCTTACCTAAAGTAATGTTTGTAGAAGAAGAAGAAGAGGGTTTTGTGAAGAAAATTTTATAGAGTTTTGGGAGAGTATTTGAGAGGGGAGTTGTAGAGAGTTTTGGAAGTGAAATTTTGTGGGTAGAAGATGTGTGAATGAAGTGAAAGAGGAGGGGGTATTTATAGAAAAATGGGGAGTGAATTTTGAGTGATTTAATTAAAGAAAAATTGAAAAAAAAAGAGGAAGAGAGAGGGGGGGCACCGGCCATGCTTGGTGGAGAGGGAGATAGATCTGTTTTTTTTTTTTTTTTTTTGTAATTTTGTGTATTAAAAGTAATAATATATAAAGTAGATATAATATAAAGTTATAAGAAAGGTAAAAAGTAAAGATAATAGGTGTATGATGTTATAAGAGTAGGTGTTAGAAAAAGTAGAGATAAAAAAATAGTGTAGAATAGTAATGAATAGTGTAATGTTAAGTAGATGTGACTAGTAAAATACCGATAGTAAGAAAATACTCGTATAAATGCAATATCTGTTATTTTTGGTTACCGAAAATTTACGAAACTGATATTTTTGAAATCATTGTATTAAATCGGTCCTAACGATGTTCTCAAAATATTTTTATTATTCCGGGCTCTAGGACACTCTTTTCGAGAACTGATCCCGTTTGAGTCCGAATGACATACGAAATTCGCGAATTTGATATTTTTATACTTTCTCATATTAATACAAACTATTATTACTAAAAATCTCAACTTCGTCTTCTGGGGCTATAGAATACGGGAATGTCGGATCTAAATTCTAGGGTTTATACTAGACTTTTGTTAACCTTTAGGGTTCCGGTTGATTTTTAATTCTAAGATCAAACTTAAAATTAACCGAAATTTTAGGGGTTTACAGCCTACCTCCCTTAAAGAAAGTTTTATCCTCAAAACTTTAAATTTGTACCTGATTCTTCAAAGAGATTCGGATATTTCTTTTGGATTTCCTCTTTGGCTTCCCAAGTAGCCTCTTCTCGCGAATGATTCCTTCATAATACTTTGACATATCGGATCTCCTTGTTTCTTAGCTTTTGAACCTTCCGATCTAAAATTTTAACTAGGTGTTCTTCATCGGTCAAGTTCTCCTTTAGTCTTACCAATTCAAGCTCCACAATCCGATCGAGGTCGGGTACATGCTTTCTTAACACCAAAACAAGGAAGACATTATGTACTTTTGATAGGTTTGGCGGTAACGCCAAGCGATAAGCCAGATCTTCTACTCGTTCGAGAATCTCAAATGGTCCAATATATCTTGGGCTTAGCTATCCTTGAGCTCGTACACGATTAATACTCTTTATTGGATTTACCTTTAGATACACATGATCACCAGTGTCAAACTCAAGGATTCTGTGTTTTTTATCGGCCCAACTTTTTTGTCTATCCTGGGCCTCTTTCATCATTTGTTGAATAATCCTGACTTTGTCTACGGTATCTTAGATAAGATCTGGTCAAATTGTCAACTTCTCCACATCATCCCAAAATAGAGGTGATATGCACCTTCTTCCATATAAAGCTTCATATGGTGGCATCTTAATTGTTGAATGATAGCTGTTTTTGTAAGTAAATTCTACCAAAGGTAAATGTGCTTCCCAGCTTCCCTTGAATTCTATAACACATGCTCTCAACATGTCTTCCAAGATTTGGATAGTTTGCTCTCACTATCTATCGGTTTGTGGATGATAAGCTGTATTGAAATGTAACTTAATTCCCATACACTTCTGAAGACTTATCCAGAATTTTGACACGAATCGGGGGTTTCGATCCGATACAATTCCCATTGAAACTCCATGTAGTCTCACAATCTCTTTTACATATAGCCGGGCCAACTTCTCCATCGAGTAGGTCATGTTGATAAGGATGAAGTGTGCCGACTTAATAAGTCAATCCACTATTACCCATATGGAATCATATCCAGCTAATGCTCGAGGTAAACCACATACGAAATCCATTGTAATTTGATCCCATTTCCATTATGGTATGGTCAATGGTTTCAAAAGTCCTCCTGGCCTCTGGTGTTCAATCTTTACTTGTTGGCATGTAGGACACTTCATTACAAATTCGGCTACATTTCTTTTCATGCCATTCCACCAAAAGCGACTCTTAAGATCTTGATACATCTTGGTACCACCAAGGTGCATGGTATATCCCGAGTTGTGAGCCTCACTCATAATTTCCTTTTTCATCTCCTAGTTATCTAGCACATATAATCTTCCCTGCATTCTTACTACATCCTCCTCATCTATCTCAAAATCATCATATTTTCCTCCTTATACTTCACGTTTCACTTTTTGTATAGTTTCGTCATATCGCTGAGATTCCTTGATCCTATCTATCAGAGTAAGCTCCATCACCAAATGGAAAATTTCCACTTCTACATTTTGTCCCACAAATTCCATGCTCAATATTTCAAATTCCTTTATAAGTTCTTTTTATGTTGTGAGCATGGCGGCAACTTCTCTGTGGTTCTTTCGACTCAAAGCGTCTGCTATTACATTTACTCTTTCAGGGCAATAGTTTATCTAGAGATCATAGTCCTTAATCAACTCCAACCATCTTCTTTGCCTCATATTCAATTCCTTTTGTGTAAATAAATACTTGAGGCTCTTATGATCCGTGTATATCTCACATCTATGTCCATATAGGTAATGCCTCCAAAGCTTGAGGGCAAAGACAACAGCAGCTAATTCAAGATCGTGCATCGGGTAATTGTGTTCATGCGGCCTCAATTGTCGTGAAGCGTATGCAATTACCTTCCCTTATTGCACAAGTATGCATCCTAAGCCATTCCTTGATGCATCATATGGATGGTATATGGCTTTTTTGGATCTGGTAGGGTTAGAATTGGAGCAGATACTGACCGTCACTTTAACTCCTGGAAACTTTGTTCTCGCTTCTCATTCTAGATAAACTTCTCATTCTTCTAGGTTAACTGAGTTAGCAGCTTGGCTATTTTTGAGAAATCTTACATGAACTTTTTGTAATAGCTAGCTAATCCAAGGAAACTTCTAATCTCAGTTATCGTCCTTGGTTGTTTCCATTCCATTATAGCCTTAATCTTTTCGGGGTCTACTGATGTTCCACTTCCTGAGATAACATGTCCTAGAAAGGATATCTAGTCCAACCAAAAGTCACACTTAGACAGTTTGGCATATAACTTGTGCTCCCTTAATGTCTGCAATGCCATTGTCAAATGTTCTTTGTGTTGCTCCCGTGTCTTGAAATAGACCAAAATATCGTTGATGAAGACAATTACGCACTTATCCAAGAGCAGCTTATACACTCGATTCATCAAGTCCATGAAAACAGCTGGTGCGTTAGTCAATCCAAATGGCATAACCATGAACTCATAGTGTCCATACCCCGTTCTGAAAGCGATCTTTGACACATCGTTCGGTTTTATGCTCAGCTGGTTGCATCCCGATCGCAAATCAATGTGCGAGAATACACTTGCTCCTTGTAGTTGGTCAAAGAGATCATCAATCCTTGACAATGGATACTTATTTTTTATGGTGACCTTATTGAGTTCCCAGTGATCAATACATAGCCTCATCGATACATCCTTCTTCTTTTGTGAATAACACCAGAGCTCCCTAAGGTGAGACACTTGGTCTAATGAATCCTTGGTCAAGCAATTCTTGTAATTGCTTTTTAAGCTCTTTGAGCTCAACGGGTGCCATTAGATACGGCGCCTTAAATATGGGTTCCATCTTTAGCATCAAGTCGATCTTGAAATCAATCTCTCGTTTTGGAGGTAATCCAGGCAATTCTTCCAAAAAAACATCGGAGAACTCATTAACGATGGGGATATCATCAATGTTAGGCCTTTCCTTCTCCTCTTCCGTACTTCCTACATAGCTTTCAACTCCTTCCTCAACTTCTTCAATTAACTCGAACAAACTTTACTCTAATCTTTTGGGAGCCGTGGATTCTCCCAAAAACATGGCTTTCTTCCCATCCTATCCGACAAATTCCACTTTCTTACTTCTACAATCTACCTTTGCTTCTACTACGGACAACCAACTCATTCCGAGAATCACTTCGTACTTGCTGATTTCCACTACTATAAGATTGGTGGTTGCTTCATGGCCTTGTATCTTCATGGGGCAATTCCTTATTACTTCTTTGGTAGTCACTATGTTACCCGTGGGGGTTTTTACACGAAAACTTGTTATGGTTAAGGTGATGGTTAAATTGGTCTTCAAGGCTATACTAGCAATGATAAACGAATGTGTTGCACCGGTGTTGAAGAGGGTATAAATGATCAGGTCCCCTATTTGTATGGTTCCTCCGTTCAAGACGCGTGTGTTACTATCCTTATTGTCTTTATAGGGTTTCCTAAGCATCTATCGTTTCCCAACACACATCATATCTTATCACTTATACTCAATAGATATCAAAATAAGCAGATATTTATGGATTGAGGCTAACCTATAACCAAGCTATAGTCATACTTCTCTCCATGGTCCAGGGCAGCCAATTCCATTCCTTCCTCATCAGCATCTTCACAAACCCATTACCCTTCAAGGTTGTAGATTCTCAGCCCATGCATAGATGATGTCGAGCGACTTCCACTTCCATTCCCACTCCTTGTCAGAGCAAGTCCTCCTGAAGATCCAGCAGGTCAATCCATTGTAGATTTCCTTTGAGGACATTCATTGGCAAAATGTCTAGTTTGTTTACACACGAAACAAGTTGTAGAAGGTTTCTTTGGGCAATTTGGAATCTTATGGCTCGGGTCGCCACAGAAATAACATTTGTTCTGAAGAAGGGGGCATCTCTTTGTGTAGTATGCTCCTTTGCACTTCCAACAAGTTACTTTTGCCTTAGAAACATCTTTTTGTCCACTGAATTTTCCCTTTAAGTGGCCAATAGGTTTAAAACTCTTAGAAGGGAAATATGAGCATGTTCTTGGCTGAAATTTCTTTCCAAACACATGAACCTTCTTCTCAAAAGTTCTAGCTTTCCTTTTCTTGGCCCCTTCAATAATTCTTGCTCTTTCAACTAGTTCCCTAAAGGTACGGATATCAATTTCTTCTAACCGCATCCTTAAATATTCATCTAACCCATTTAAGAACACTTGACGTTTCAACTCTTCACTATACTTATAGGAATCAGGAGCATACTATAGGAGTCGGCTGAACTCCATCTCATATTGTTATATGGATCTTCCCTTTTGAGACATGTGTAAGAAATCCGCACTATACCTCACTCTTAGACTTCCCGGGAAATAGTTTTCCAAAAACTCATTTCGAAACATATCCTAGGTGATGGGTGGTGGCAACTCTCTACTCTTGGACTCCCACCAGACTTGAGCATTAAACCTCAACATATAGGTACCATAGCTTAGTCAAAGGTGATGAGGAACTTCATAAGCAACAAAAGATCATTCTATCTATGTGAGTTAATCCTCAGCTTCATTTGGTTTCCTAAAAGCCCCGTCAAAGTAACGATTACTTTTGATGAAATCTAGGAGTGAAGTTCTGTATGGTCGGAGTGGTGGTAGAGGCGGTAGAGGTGTGGTATGTGATTGAGCATCAGGTGGTGCCAGTCCATTTACAGATGCTTGAGGTGCTTACTGGGGTGGTGCTTGAGCTGGTGCCGGTGGTGGCATGTTCATCTATTGTTGTTGAACTAACACATTTAGAAGCTGTGTTAAATGACCAAGCGTGGCTTGGAGACCACCTTGCGAATTCAGGGGCGGAGCCACACGGGGCACTTCTGGTTGGTTAACTTCCTCAGGCGAATCATTCGATGCCTGCCTTACTCTCGATCGTCCTCTTCTAGGTCGACTGTTTTAAGTTTTGTTTACGTAAATACTAGATTATTAAGTCTTTTACATGCTAAGTTACGAAAATTGCGGAAATTTTTTATGAAATAACATGTAAAGAAAACATCATAAAGAATAAATTTAAGCAGTTAAATCAAGAAATAAATTTGTTTAAGCCAAAATACCTCATTAAATTAAAATCATTCAAGGGCATGACACCCATTCACGAAAGAAATCAAAGCTTACAAAAGAAATTTAAAACACAACAACATTAAACACCTTTCCAAAAACACAAATCAAACTTCTAATCGATCCCATATTCTAGGTCGATTTGGTTACAAATTTTTTTTTGTTAGATATATGGGATTGCTCAGGTGGATCCTTCCTTCTTTCCTCTTTCGGTCATCTTTCATGGCGAGGGGGTCATGTCATGGTGGTTGGGGCTAGGAGTCATCCTTGGCCTTTTTGCTACGAATTGCTTCAGGTAGCTTCGAATTGTCATCCTTTTTCCTTTATAGGAGGGTCGATTCGAAGATGTACTCGGCTCTCCTTGATCGTACCCCATTTGTGATGCATGCTCCCTATCGGATACTTCCATTATTTCATCATTAGTTGAGTCTCTTATTAGGGGAGTGTGAGATTTTCTTCTATTCGGAATGTTCCCATCTGAGATTGGTTCGACAGGCCAGCCAAAATCATGACTTATTCCCTGGTGGTTGGAAACATCTTCATCCCATCCGTGATTTGCTAGCAGCTCTCCGTGTTCCGCTCCTTGATTCATATCTTCCCCCCATTCGACTTGTTCATGCATTCCTCTTTCCAGTGATGGTGGTGGAGGTGGTTCATCAGGGTGTGGCCATAAATTCTGATAAACTCCGTACCAAAAGAAATAAGATTCTCCATCTGCTCATCCCCAATCGGTGTGATCTGCTAGTTCGCCATGGGCATAGATATATAACGAGCTTATGGAATTCTAAGTTCGAAAATCGGGAAAGACTATATGTGTGTCATTTCGAAAAATGAATGTAGCCTCTTGGAGCATAGGGGTGTGGTTGTAGTGGCACATGAGTCGTTCCATTCCATAAATAACTTCCATGTCAGTCCAATTGGTGCGTCTTATGGCATCATATCTTAACCCATCTATCACATGATCCCACATAAAGTCACAGAGTCCTCTCCTTCACATGTTATACATCTCCCGAGTGGACCTAGGTCGTTCAACTAGGGCAAACTCCTCACATAAGCTTCTTACTTTCAATCGGTAGTCTACAAGAGTCTCATCACTCCTCAAGTTCAAACGTTGGGCCTTAGCCCTAACTTCACCAAGAGTAAGTTATAAAAGACAAGGAAGGTCATTAATTTTCCTTTTTGAAAATTCTAAGTTTATTTAACTTATCTAGGCCTTTGTCTACCTTTTTCTATCTACCTTTTTCTTTTCCAGATTCATTCCTATTACCTTTATTTCTTGAATTTTGTTGCTCTGATACCAACCTAAACTGTCACGTCCTGAAAGGTACCCTAAACGTGGCAACCCGCCACATCTAATATCAAGACTCAAGAATGACCACCTTAGTCACGCAAAAGTCTTAGTATTACATATAAGGCGTCTAGCACTGTAATAGGAGACGCTTTTGAGAAGTGTAGTCTAAGTAAGTAAAAATGAACATAGAAGGATACAGAAATAAAATAGATCATAATATTAATAATCAAAGGTCTATTACATGATTCTTAGGGGCATACCCCCGCTAAACCCAAAGATCGAAATAGCTAATAGTCTTTATAATAATTCAATACTTACATCAAAAGATTTCAAAGGAATTCTAATCTAATTCTTTAAGTATATTTCCTTCAAAAGCTCCAAAAGAAAACTTACACAGATAAGAGGAGACCTCGGGTATAAAAACATGTGTTCCTGAGAATGCAAATATCTATAGGGGCGTAAGCTTACGGGCTTAGTGAGTATATCCCAAACTTCATACTTGAAACAAAACATCAACCAAGTTTATTAAGTAAGCAAATGGGATGCAGCAAGCATATGAGCATATAGGACATATGATTTTCAGGGAATCATATGTTGAATGAATTACGCCCTTCATTCGGAGTTAGGTATTTCAGCCCATTACGGCCACTACTTCTTTTTAAAAACATTTTTTTTAGATCTTACCGGCTCCTATTCGCCATAAAAAATATGTAGTTATTATCGGCTCTACTAACCACCGATTTATGTAGTTTTTACCGGCTCCTACTCGCTACTTACATGATATACCGGTTATGCCTACTACCACTATCATGCCCTTGTCCCACCAATTATATAATAGCAAATGCAATGTGACTCAACATGTGAAGTGTATGTGTCAACTTTTGTTTAAAGCCTAGCCGTCATATTTTATTTTCTTACAGGTGATCATCCAATTTCAGACACTTCAACATGTTAATAAACATATAATTTATTACAAGCATTTCATGCTTCGATATACTTAGTATTCTTTCAACATATTATCATTCAACTTCCATTTTATCTTATCTTAAATCTAGTGCAACTAATGTAAACCTCGGTTTTCCTAGCAACCAAGTAGACTTCGGAAACCAAAACCTTAAACCAGATTAGCTTAAGCTTGAAAAAGAACCTAAGAACTCTAGATCCGGCTTTCCTTCGATTTTAAACTAAAAAAACTTTTGTAAAATAATTTAATGTGGAATATTGTTCTAAAGTATATTTCAAACCATAAAAAGATCTTATTTCGAAAAATTTTCCATTCCGGGTCTTCCTGAGATCCATTATAGAAAAGCGAGCCTGAAACTCGAAAGTTGAAAAATATTCCGGAATATTCTTTAGAACCGAAATTTAATAAGGATTTAAAAAATATAATTTTTATAATTTTTCGATTTATGAAAAATACAGATATAACATTTTTCTCGTATTTGCTTTACTATGGGTAAATTAATTGTCTTGTTTACTATTCATAAGTACAACCTACTACACTCACAAGCCACTCCCTACTCTTACATCCTTACAAATACTCAATTACATTTTCTTTTCCAAGAATAATTTGTCTCTTAAGAATTATTACATTTAAGACTTATTATTACATAAATTATTAAACAAAACAAATTCAACTCTCCCCATCTCCCTCCCATTTTGGAACCGGCACACCGCCCCTGTATTGCCATCAATTGATTTAATTTTCTTCCTTTTTATAATTAAAAAAAACCTAATTTACCCTACTATATATTATCTTTTATGTCTTCTCTCTCTTTCATTCATTTTCACTTTTCAAAGACTCACAAACTCTCTCTCTTTTTCTCCTTATGCCGTGACCCAAGCTCGCGCGCACACACACACACACACACACACACACACACACACACACTCACACAAGTTCATTTTCTTCTTCATTTTCCACTCATTTCAAGCCTTAGGTGATGAATCTTAATCCTCTCTACCATTAAACCTTATAATGGCAAGACTATTCATGAGTATTTTCACATTTAAGTCCCCATGAGCACTTGCTAGGGATAAGAAAATGCTACTACATGAATATCAAGCCATCACAAGAGTAGATCTTGTGTTTAAATGTGTTTTTATCTAATGATCTCCATGTTCATGCATATAATAGTAGAATGAAGTAAAGATCTTGCATAAAAATTCATGTTCATGTTTTCAAACTCCATTTCATGTATCATAAGTAGTAGATTTAGCATTTAAATGCTCATGCTATTCTTGACATTCATGATCTTGTGGATATTTTGTGTTTTAGTGCATTAATGAACCCTAAAGAATTTTGTCTTGTATATATGAATGTTGTAGTTTGTAGATCTTTGGGTAGATGAGACAAGAAACTCAAAAAGGAAACTATTTTGTTTAAAATGTTCAAATGAAAATTCGGATGACTTCAAGACCATACATTGAAACCCTTTTATCAACTCCAAAACTTGTGTTTTATATGAAAAATGAAGAGTATAGGTAATAGATATCATCAAGTAATGATTTTTATAAGTTGAGATTGGATTTGCTAAGAAAAAAATGTAAAACAAGGAGTAGAAATAGAATAGGAAATATTGAGTTGCTTGTTACTTTAAGAAATTCGTAATTTTGGACTAATGCATGAAAACACTTATTTTTCAAACTAAAAATGAAAGTTTTATTTAAGAAATGAAGTCTTTAGGGGATAGGAATAATGGAGCTTAGAATTTTAAAGTATTAAACAATTTTTTCTCAAAGAAATCACTCAAAAACTAATTTAACAAAATTCGGATTTAGGAATAGACCCTATTTGAAAACATGTTTACAAAGTATATAATGGGGATTTTTATGAAGAAATGAAGGCCTTAAGGAATAGATATAATAAAGACTCAATTTTAACAAGGATAACTAGATTTTCTTAAGAAATAATCCCAAAACAAAAGAGAATTATCAATGTCATGAAACTAGTTTTCTTAAGAGTATGTATTCTTGAAGTCTTACAAAATAAAGAATTTCTAAAATTTCCTTTTAGTAAATATTGTCAAGAGCATGCATACACCAAGCTCATAACATGCCATTCATGATAGGAAATCATCAATATTGCATGTATAGTTGATCTATATAATAGAAACATTACAAACATTCGTAAAATTATTTTTCGAAATTGGAATTCGCTACTAATCAGAACTGATCAAAATGTTTCGTGACCCAAACATTTTCAAAACTTGAAAATAATATTAGAATTAGATAGATCTTTTAAAGTAGATAGAAATTGATATATAATTTACGAAATTCCGAGTTAAAATGACCAAGTTATGGCCGTTTTAATTCGGGACTTTTGCAAATGACGTGAATTACGGAGATGATAGTTTTATTTAATAGTTTGGATTAGTTAAGTGATGAAATACTTATTAGGGTATTTCTTTCTTTTTAGATGACCCCAAGATCGACGATTCCTACCACCGGATTATTATTACTAGAGGACCGGTGTTCCAAATGGTCGAGTGAGTATTACTTCCGATTCCATTTATTGTATGTGATTGTAATGATAGTTGCATTAGATTTTTGGCAAAGATAAAATGAATATGTATGGTGGGGATAAATGGGAATTATGTATGTTTGCTGATGATATGAGAAATTGAAAATAAGAATACCGAGGCTGGGTGATTAACTAATGCTTGTATAGAGGAATTAGGATTGATTGTCTGCAATTATTGATTGATCACCTAAGGAATTAGTATAATTCACTATTCGGAATTGAGAATAAATATGGACTCATTCATATCATAAATAGGGATGGAGCATTAGCATTGGTTGGTTGCCTGTGATCCGAAATGGAGTAAAATTTGGTTCATCGTGATCCATAAATGAAAATAATGAGTTGGTTAATCGTGATCCACAAACGAAATTATAAGTTGGTTGACCATGATCCAAAACGGCATATTTTGGTAGTACTGCAGTATTCGTTAATCTGCTAACCCGGGATAGAGGGCGAAAGTCCATTCACATATGATTTCCGGCTATTCATATGTCTGTTGCTTTCCATATGATTGATGCATATCATTTGTCTGATTAATCACTTGCTTGTATGATGTGTTATGAATGTAATCTTGGAAGTTTTCACTCACTAAGCTAGTGTAGCTTATGTCCCTACAGTTTTTATTTGTTGCAGCACTCGTTCTTTTGGCTTAGACAGAGGCAACCTACAGTTCAGGTACAAGAGCTAGGCGTTTCTTTTAGAAGTTATATTCATGTCTGTTTAAACTTCCGTAGGAAATCAAATGACTCTGGATGACTGTAATAGACCTCTTAACAATATTCTTTTGCGGGGGAATGCCCCTTAGATTTTGTAACTATTTATATATGTGTTTTGATTTATATTCTAATGCTATTGAATGTCAATTTAAACTTTTTATCTCCATTGGTTCAAGTATTCTATTGTCGTAAAGGGACGCTTTACATCTATACAAGACCTATACAAGACTCCCAAAGGACAAAGGTAGTAATTTGTGAGCTTATATGGCATATGGCGGACTGTTACGTTTAGGGTATCCTATGGGGCGTGACAACTAAATTTTACAAGCACAAATATAAGTATGAAAAAAATAAAAGAGAGTAAACTCACTAGGCCATGGTGACACTTCTTTCTTATGGATGAGTCGATCGGTAATTTCACTAATCGAAATAATCCTCTGGGTACGAACACTCCTCCTCGGGATCACCTAATCAAGAAGAATATCCATAATTAGTATTTCTTGTTGATTTTATGGTACTTATAAAAAATTATGTCATAAGATCGTTAAAATTCGTATAGAAGGTAATTCCAACTTAAAATGGCCATAACTTGGTCATTTTAATTCGGAATTGCGCATATAATATACAGTTTTCTACCTATTCAAAAAGATGTATCCAAATCTAAAACTATTTTCATCAAACTAAGTTGTCTGAGCTCTGAAATAGTGGTGATCAGATTCACCACGAATTTTTGCAAAACTTACTTTTTCTTCTTTTTACAAAAACTTGTATCAAAGATATAGATATTATAATGGTTTGAAAGACCTATGAAATGTATATATATTTATTCATTAACTCATGTTAAATGCATGAAATTAATGAAATTGCCTCAACCATGAATTTTTGGTAAAAGTAAAGTTTTCTAAAAATTTTGGAAAAGTAAAACTTTTGAAAATTTCTTCTTAATTTGCTAGAAAATTTCTCAAGTTATTTTAAATGAGTATTTTATTTTCCTCAATTCCATTTCCTTAGTCTTTTTAAATTTCAAAGGAATGATTTTCATTTTTCTAAATTCCTTATAGCTTAATTTCTAATACTTTTTGAAAGTAGCAATAATTCTATATTTTCTTACATTTAAAGAAATGATTTCCTAAGTTGTTCATTAATTTTATTCCTTAAGATCATTCTAATTTTATGAAAGGAAATTCTTCGTGTTTGCCAAACTAGACTATTCCTTTATATTGCAAAGTATTGGTGGAAAATGAAGTTTAGTAAAATTTTGTTTAAACAAGAATTCTTTTCCATTTATGACTTTGTAAAGTGTATGTATGTTTTATAAAAAAAAAAAAATTCTATGTTCTTTGGTTATTAAAATTTATGATGAATTCCTCTAGTTTTCTAGAAAAGATTTGTTTAGATAAATTCCTAAGTTTTTATGAAAAATCATTTTCTTCATGACAACATTTATTTTTGGAGAGGAACTTCTATTTTAAGAAAACATTTCCTTCTTTATCTTGTTGAGACAAAATCGATATGTTCATGCATGATCATGAATATGAAATCATAAAATTATGAAAACATAAGAAATACATTATAAGTAATAAAATAAGCAAGCAAAGAAATATGTCAAGTATTGGGAACCTTAGCTTCATCAAGGTATCCTGTGACTAAGAATGGACTAGTCCAAAAGAAATAAGGAAAAGAAAGCAAATATTGTTTTGGCTTGATGAGGACAAGTTTAAGGCTAGAGACTAGTCTTAAAATAACATGAAATAAATAAATAAATTACATAACTTGGAAGTAAATAAATAACAATGAGCTTATATGCTCTAAAGATTACATATAAGTACATAATTATATCTAGTTATACATATATAAGAGGTAAACATAAAATCAATAATAATATGAGCAAAAGTAAAATAACAACATAAATATATGAATACATATTCATGAACAAGAACAATACATGAACATAATGTAGCTTCCATAACATTAAGTTTAGGAAACTCACAACATGGTCATGTAAAGTTACATGACATGGTATAAACCCCGGGAATTTTCCACATTAGTACCCGACCTTATAATAGAGTGTATAAACTAGATGATAGATTTAGATTCTAATCGAAGTCTAATAATAGATTAATATTTAGATTTTGGATAGATAGAGAATTTAGGAACCGAATAAAGAAATTCTTTAACCCTAGTTAATACCAAAAACGAGATTTGTATCTTGAATAACTAATTCAAGATATGATCTAAAATTTAGACCCGAAACCTAATATACAAATAGATTTAAATAGAAATTATGAATATAGGGATTAAATGATTGTTTTTGATCCCGATAATGATTCGAGATAAAATAACGAGTAGTGATGAGTTTATATTTAGACTTAAACTCTAAACTCAAGATTTCTAGTTAAAATTAAAAGCTACTAATAAGAATTCATGTTCAGTATCAAAACTAAAGATATATATATAGTTTGGTTTCTGTATTAAGTCCAATACTACATAAACGATTATTTACGCGTATAAACAGAAAACGGTAATCTAAAAATGAACCGTTAAGATTTTAAATACACAACGAAAATACAAACTGTTGAATAACTCAAAATCTAAACTTCAAACAAATAATCGGATCACGCTATTGTTCTAAACCGAGTTTTCTTAAGCTATCGGAGCCTGAAACAAAAATTGACCTAACGAGCTTAAGAAATCTAAATTGTGGGAGATAAAATTTTACGAATAACTAACTACGTATATATAATACCTAAATTTGTATTATTTGAAAATCTAAGTGTTTTGTGTAACTTTATACACATATTTTTGTACAAAAACTTCCAAATATTAGCTAATCTATACCCGTATAACTCGTTTAATTAACTCAAAACTAAATTAAAATAATAAACTAATATATATATAGATGTTTTGGCTGTTGTATTCGGTGGGAATTGAAGAAGAAAGTGGAGTCGGATTTGTGCTCAATAATTCACCCAAAATTTTAACAAAAGCAACCCAAGGACCAATCATCAAATGACAGCTCAATACAACATTAATTGGCTTGAAAACAACAGCAGGATGAGATCAAATCCGGGGGAGAAATCGGAGGAGAAAGCAACCGAAACTTCTTTGCTTCTCTTCTACTATATATATGTGTAATAAATAACTTTAATGGAGAACAAACCAAAACTTGTTAATCCTTAAACTCCTCATCACGAAATTACTCCCAAACGTCAAACAAAACGAACTGAAAACAAAGAACAAACAGATCTAAATATACAAGCTCGGATTGAAAAGAAAAACAAGCCAAAAACCCTTGAATACAAGCTCCAAGGTAAGTTGTTGGAGTTCAAATGATTTCTTTTCGAATCTAAGCTTTATAACTGACTTATAATTATCTTAGGAACGTAATAAACACAAATACGAGCTTCGGATTACATCAAACAAGCTCTAACGAGGTAATATTCCAAAACCCTAGCTTTATGTTTTCAGAATCGAGATCTATATATATATATATATATGTTTTTGAATGTGTTGAAGGTTATTTTATGTCCTTATATATGATATATAAACACTTAGAAGTAGTTTAAGTATGTTTTTAACGTGTAAAAATCAAAGAAAAAGAATTGAACCGAGGAAGAAGATGATGAACAGTACAACACTGCCTCAAGGCCAGCAGTGTAAACGCTGAACGCCGACGGCTTACAAGGATAGGCCGGCAGCTTATAGGCGGCTTATACTGATCAGAGGCTACGTAAAATAATTTTTCACGTAAAAATTGAACGTAAGCCGGCTTCCTAGAGATCTACTCTGACGGTGTAGGGCCGGCGTACGTTGAAAGCCGACAGCTTTCAACACCGGTGCACTCGATATGAAAATTTCTTTAAAAACAATTGTACACCGGCACCTGGGGATGAAGGCCGGCGGCTTTGAGCCGGCGTATGCCCAAATTTTCTTAACGAAAGCATGTTTCGTAAATAACCAAAATTTATATATATATAATATATATATGACCTAAGTCTACTTAGTATATATATGTATAACAATATAGCATTTATTACATAAATAAGTAAAAACAAATATTTAGAATATTTTGATTAATACCGGATAATTCTTAAAACCTAGAACTTAAGACGAATAATTAATGTTAATCAAGGTTAGTATTAGTTAAATATTAGATCTACAGATAAAATAGGCAAGAATGGAAATTGAAATAAGCTAATTCCTTGAATAATGTGACTTCTAAAAATAACAAAATAATTATGCGAGATAAAATAGGAGAAACACAACAACACTAAGTAATAATAATTACCAAAATATCGAGTCTAGGACACTAATCACATATAGAATTTAGTTAATTTGTATTAATGAATACTTTGTCTTAAATAGGTGCCTTTGACTCACTAGAGGATCTACCAGTGGATTACTACGACTGAGTCAGTATGAGCAGGTTAGTAATTCAGTCATATTGTACTGGTTGTGATTGTAAATAATCAAATATATAATGCAAGATAATCAAATGAATGTCTGTTGAAAGTATGATTTGATTTGAGTGTATGATTGTTAAAATGTCTTTATAAAAGCGATAATGCAATGATTGATGTGGTGCAATAGTATAATGGTGATTGGGTGTAATGTATGGTCACTTTGAAATTGATTAAGACCTATTGACTTAACTAAATAATATGAACATGCATTGCACAAATTGCATTATTGCATATATGGATGTGACAGCCTGCTACGTATTAATATTTTGGATCTCTGTTTTCGCTTGGTTAATCTAATGTATAAGTTCTTCCAAGGTTCTCTTTAGTCTGGCGGTCCTATGAGGAACTAAAAGGCACCGAAGAACGTCGCCCATAGAATCGCTTTGAAATGATTAATACTTAGGGAGTTTCTAAGGAGATTGCAGGAGATGGTTTGTTTAATCAACTATATTCAAAGTGATAACATTAAAACGAGAAATCGTTGATTCTCTTGTGTACTTAGTCTCTCCTGGGCTGGTGGGTCATTAAGTTTTGGTTCTTCAACCCATTAAAAAGAGGGCGTAAATCTTTTTCCTGTTTGGATTCTAGATCATCCAAACTTGTATCTATGCATATGGTTTGTTAATGACTTGTGTGATGTATGATATGTCTGGTTATTCACTGAGCTGTGGTTTCGCTCATACTCCTACAGTCTTTTCAGGTTCACTTTACAACCCTGGTTAGTTACATCCAGGAATATGGCTCCGGTAAGAGCTTTGAAGCTAGAAGTCTACAGATACATATTAGTTTGATGGTTATCTACTATTAGATTAGATTATTTAGTTATGTACTACAAAGGAACTATATGATTTGTAATAGTTTTGTAATGGCTATTCACTAAGTTATTTCTTTCATATATTTGTTATTTCTTATCAAGCAACTAAAAAGATCATGTTGTTTTGAAAACTTATCATTCTCTGAAGGTAATCTAGTGATAGTATTCAAGTATAACTTGTTTACTACTACTAGGGTACCCTCGGGGCATGACACATGGTAAGAAAGATTTTAAGAAAATTCTTACCTAAAGTAGTGTTTGTAGAAGAAGAAGAGGGTTTTGTGAAGAAAATTTTAAAGAGTTTTGGGAGAGTATTTGAGAGGAGAGTTGGAGAGAGTTTTGGGAGTGAAATTTTGTGGGTAGAAATGTGTGAATGAAGTGAAAGAGGAGGGGGATATTTATAGGAAAATGGGGAGTAAATTTTGAGCGATTTATTTAAAGAAAAATTGAATAAAAAAAAAAGAGGAAGAGAGAGAGGGGGTGCCGGCCATGCTTGGTAGAGAGGGAGAGAGATTTGTTTTTTTTTTTTTGTAATTTTGTGTATTAAAAGTAATAATATGTAAAGTAGATATGATATAAAGTTATGAGAAAGGTAAAAAGTAAAGATAATAGGTGTATGTTGTTATAAGAGTAGGTGTTAGAAAAAGTAGAGATAAAAGAATAGTGTAGAATAGTAATGAATAGTGTAATGTAAAGTAGATGTGATTAGTAAAATACCTGTAGTAAGAAAATACTCGTATAAATGCGATATCTGTTGTTTTTAGTTACTGAAAATTTACGAAACTGATATTTTTTAAATTCTTATATTAAATCGGTCCTAACGGTGTTATTGGAATATTTTTATTATTCTTGGCTTCGGGACACGCTTTTCGAGAACTGATCCCGTTTGAGTCCGAATGACACTTGAAATTCGCGAATCTTATATTTTTATGCTTTCTCATATTAATACAAACTATTATTACTAAATATCTCAACTTTGTTTTCTGGGGCTACAGAATATGGGAATGCTGGATCTAAATTCTAGGATTTGTACTAGACTTTTGTTGACCTTTAGGGTTCTGATTGACTTTTAATTTTAAGATCAAACTTAAAATTAACCAAAATTTTAGGGGTTTACAGTTTTCATGTGTGGCTCATGAGAAAGAATCTTTTCATGTAATTGACTCAAGGATAGTTTCTTGAGATCATATGCTTCCTAAATAGTTGTTCTTTTAGCATCCCAAGCTCTCGAAAGTATTCTTAACATCTTCCTTATTAAATTTGCATCATCAAGCCTTTTGCCTAAAGAAGCTAACTCATTAATGATAAGAGTAAATCTGTTAAATGTTTCTCTTATATTTTCATCACTTTCAGATTTGCAAAGCTCATATTGTTGTAACAAAGCATTTATTTTACTGTCTTTAATTGTGTCAGATCTTCATGTGCTTCACCAAGTCTATCCTAAATTTCTTTTGTTGTTTGACGTGAAGATATTAAATAAAATTCATAAGGAGCAATAGTAGTTAAAAGCAAACACTTAGTATTATTGTTTTTTTCCACTTTCTTCATATCATCATCTGTCATGGTGAGCAACTTCTATTTCAAATTTTATATCTCTGGTTTTGATCACTTTCCATGAAGCATAATCGTTTTCCTTGATGTATGACTCCATGCCAACCTTCCAAAAAGAAAAGTCAGTGCAATCAAATATATTAATAGCAATTGAACCATTAAACTCGATCATATCTAGAATTAAACACTCATTAAATAACAAGTCTTTACTCTGATACCAATTGTTGGTCCCATAAGTTAATAACCCAGGGTGTGTGTGTGTGTGTGTGTGTGTGGGGGGGGGGGGGGGGGGGGGGTGGGGTGGTGGTGTTTGTGAATTGATTATCTCAAAAACTTTTTGCAAAACCAATTTAAACTACCCTTCGAAACAAGTTTTGAAAGCTTGTTCAAAACATGTATATAGAAATTCTTTGATTAATTCCTCTTGCTATGTTACGTTTTGATATAGTGGAGTATTGTTATCTTAGATATCTCTTTCTTAGCAAGTAATTAAGCCAAAATACTTTAAGTTATATTACTTCATATTCAAGAACAAAATAGTACACAAAAATAACAAAACAAAATAAAATAAAGAGGGAGAAAGAAGAGATTGCTTGGGTATGTATAGTGGTTCTACCTTGTGCGCAAGTCTACTTTGCTAGCTCCACGCCAAGGTCCTGATTGTCTTTACTAGTTTGTTCCACTAGATCTAATCAATTCAAGAAGTACAAAGAAGTCTGGTGTCCACTACAATATTAACAACCCGCACCACCTATCTCGCTTCAATCTAAGCTATCACACAGTCTTACAAGTAGCCTTTTTAACTTCTCACACTATCTCAACAAATACAAAGAGATTGTCTCTACTCTTAAAAAAAAAAAGAAAATTCTCACTGGTTTAGCATAAAGTAAAGCAGCAACTTCTAAAAGTAAGTCCATGAGCAGAGAGCTTCTTTTAAATGCCAAATTATTTTAAAGTTAGAGCTTAATCTTTTTCTTAATAAATCTCTATGTCTTGTTCTTGATCAACTTTGTCAATTTATAGTCTTTAAACTAACGGTCGTCTTCAAGCAAAAATAGTAGGAAATAATTATTACTCGATACTTGATATATCGTCGTGATTATCCCACATATATTGGTTTGAATACTTTCATACAGGTTGTAAATAACCATTAAATGTTTAATAGAAGATATTCATAATGCATCTTGAAGATCTTAACTTGCATACTTGATATATTAGCAAGACACAGAAAAATAAAAGTTTGAATTTATTCCATGTTGAGAAGATATCTTTCCATATATGTTTGATTCCTCAAGCTGATGCTATCTTCTTTTCTTTCTTTTTGAATTTTAACATCCCTTAGCTCAATATAATTTTCCTACTATTTTAATTGAATGGAGTCGAAGTTTTCAATCTGAATTGTCATCTAGAAACCTTCCATATATAGATCAATTAAGTATTTCATTGATTATAACTTTATATTAATCGTGACTATTAATTTAAATTTCCCCATTATATCATAAACCAACTCTTAGTGGAATGTTTGAATATAATTCCCTATTATATTCAAACTATGGAGCTAGGTCTTCAAATAAAGTTCACGTCCCATAATAGGAAAGTTTAGCTTCTGATTCGACTTTCGAAATTAAACTGTGCTCCTAAAATCAACATAATCTTACATGCATTTGTTAAGGTTAAAATATTTAACCTTAGGACTTTTTTTATCATCAAAACATTAAAAAATATTTAAGCACATAGAGAGATTCTATCACTAATAATGTTGCTAATGGTAAGCAAATTGCGATTTCAAAACCAATTACATGAGAATTGCATCAAATAAGAACAAGTTCAACAAGTTCTTTTAAGTTTTAAGAGAAATCCATTTAGCTATAATCCATGATCCTGTAAAACTCCACTTCATATTAAAGCATCAACTAATAAAAATTAAGCTACTCATTACAACTAAACTAGTGAAGATAGTAAGACAACCGAAATACCATTACAGGCATCATTAAAATAGTTCAAAACTTATTCGAAACAGTTTCTCAAGTGATATTAATGAAAGACTTGCACTGCAATTTACAAAACTAAGCTAAACTAACCCTCATAAGCTTTAGCATATAATCCATCATTAACAAGAGCAATTAACATTTTAACACACCAAAAAGGGGGAAAAATAAACACAAAGGAAATTATGACATATACAATTAGGTTTTACTAAAAAAACATAACTGAGTTACCACACCAATAATACAGAGACTTCTTGTTTGGGAAAATTTGGATGAAGCCTCTAATTATGCTCTAAACTATAGTGGCTTCATTTAGTCAAGATATTGTTTAATATAGAAAAGATCCTTACGCTAGATTTGAATGAAGACTTATGCCATATGGATCTTCTTAATAATTTTTTACACACTTTCAGAGTACATAGATTGGCATAGCTTTTTGAAGGGTTGTTTCATTTCAATCTCATTTTCATGAGATTTGGAAAAACGGATAATGTCACAAATGGTATCCGACTTTTAATAAAATATATAATTGGATATCTAAACTTTTAAATTGATCAATTTAGTACCTAACTTTGAAATTGTTCAATTGAGTAACTAAAAGAAATTGATGAAAATGCTATTGGTGTACGTGATAAGTTTTTTCATATACTAAATTGATCAATTGAGTACCTAACTTCGAAATTGTTCAATTGAGTAACTAAAAGAAATTGATGGAAATACTATTGGTGTACATGATAAGTTCTTTCATATACTAAATTGATCAATTTCAAAGTTCAGGTATTAAATTGATCGATTTCAAAATTCAGGCACCTAATTGCGTATTTTGCCAAAATTTAGATATCATTCGTAATATTAACCTTATATTTTATTTGTTAGATAAGATCTATATTTTATATATGCTATATGTATATTCCATATATAATTTAGGATATGTTATACGCGTATATGTTTTGTTTCTTATTTGGATAGTTTTGTAATTTAGTAAGAGGTAATAATATTATGTTTTAATAAAATAAGAATACAAAACTATGATAATATATTTAACTAACCTTGACCCACTAACCTGCAACTTTTAATAAATAGATTTGAATCCTAAACCCAAATCCAGACACGTTTAAATTTATGTCGTTTTTTAGTTTGATCTGTTTATTATTCATGTAGATATTTACTTACTCAAACCCTTCTTATAATTATGTAGTACCATGTCTGGATTTATCGATTAGGTTCTAAATTATCAGCACTAGATAAAATACTCCTTGATAAACCATATAAGAACTTGTAATAGGGGGTATCCTCAAACTTGAGGCAAAAAAAAAAAAAAAAAGTTACATGAAGGAAAGAATGAAGGTGGATAGAAGAGAGGAACAAAAATAGTATTCTTATCAAGGAAAGAAAAGAATAGATGTAGGATCTCATCTTTGGCCAAATGATCTTAGCATTCCATCTGTATTATATGGCCCCATGTAAGGATATAAAAAGGGGACCAAAAATCAAATTATGGGGTGAACAATGCAAGGATGGAAAAGAATCAAATTATGAGGTGAACAAATAATCAAAAATAGAGAAAAGAAAATCATTCCCATGAGTGCTAGCTATAAGTTTTACAAAAATGAAAAAAGGAAAGAATTTTTATACCTGTTTTCCATTCGTGATATGGTTTTAAAAATATCATTTCTTTTTTATTTTTTTCCTTTCGATAGAACGGTTTAAATTTTCTTTAGAACAGTTGTCATAGATTAGAGTAATTGGGGATAAAAATAAATAAATAAATAAAGCCCTACTAATGAAAAAAGTATAAGCATATGTAAGATATGGAACTGCTTTAGTTGAGTTTTGTCCCGCCAATGGTAGTTTGAATGATTAATTTTCTTGGGAGTTTAAACCCATACCTGCCTTTTTCAACCCTTTCTTTTACCTGTTTCTCTTTTTGGCTTTAAAGCTTCAATTCTTGTTTCTCTTTCTCCTCCTCGTCCTCGGCATGGACGCTTCCAATCCAACACCCATCATGCCCCCACACGCCACACATCAATCAATCCCTTCCCCGCAGCTGATTGCCTTTTGCATTTTGTATCCTTCTTAGTAGCCGACAGAATTGGATCTCTCTCAGGCGCTGGACCCGGCCCCTCTCTTTATACTCAACTCACCAAAATGGATAGACCAAATTGTGTACGCATGTTCCGAAATTTTGATAAGATGTATGAAAATAAAATACCTTGTTATTTTCTTTTTATCCATATCCGGTTATAACTAATATTAAAAGATTAATACCGTAAATAGTATTTGAATTTTTATAAGATATATGATAAGGTATTTAAATTTTAAAATTAAATGATTTAGTATTTGAAAAAAATTTCTGTCCTCGTCAATGGTATTTTCATCATATTGACTAGCATCGTTATTTGATGTGGTATTTTTAATAAATATGGAGGAAGACTACTGACGTGCATAAAATCATATATTAAATTGATCAATTTTGAAATTCATATATTAAATTGATTAATTTCAAAATTTAAATACATGATTATTTGTTTTAACAAAATTCATCTACTATTTGTCTGTTAATATGGGTCCAAAAACCCATCACGAAAACATAAAATAAAATAAAGCCTTACCTCAGCTAATTATATAATGTTGGTGTTGGGGCTTATGTCTAGTTGATTAATTAATACGGGTATATATGAATATGATTGGTCAGTGGCAGAAAGATTCTTTTGATAAAATGACATGACATGATTTATATTTTATGCTTAAGCATCTATCTCTGGTCGAGGATAATCTCAAATTTTCCCTTTTTCCCATTTGTTACTCTCCCCATGCTCTTTTTCCTCTTTTTTTTTTTTTCCTTTTTTATTGGAATAAATTCCCAAACAGGGAAGAATGGTGGGAGAGTGTTAAATTGGGATGTTACCAATAAAACTGGGGATATTAAAAAATAAAAATAATTGAATTCACAACTCACAGAATTTTGTCTATTCGCTGCAGTGATCGGCCCACCCTCTGCTCATTGTTGTCTTTCTTCTCATGCTTCTTCTCCTTGTACTCAATCATAAGCAACTTCACTCTGTTGTCTCTGGTCCACATATGTATAATGTTTCCACCTATTTTTACACTTATTACGAATTTTAAAAATATTAAAATATTTCATTTTTCAGATTCTTTTTCTTTTCTTCTTCTTATTTTTTTTTTATATAAGCGTTTAATAGTTATGAAATTGGATTACAACAAGTTATATTAAAAGTATAATAATATATGACACACCCGTGCTGTGTGTGTAAAAATAAGAAAAGAAAGATTTTTGTTAAAGAGATCAAAAAAGAAAGGGGAAGAGAGAGAGAAAGAGAAAGAGGATAGTATCGAGAAAGTTATGGAAGGAGAGAGAGAGGGAGTCACCGTCTAATAAAATAAATATAAAAATAAATGTTATGCTTTGATTTTAATTTTTTTAACACAAATAAAATGTATTTACTTAATAGCTTAATAGATAATTAATTAAGAAAAATAAATAAATAAAAATTTCTATTTAAACTTTTTAACATGTATCATACATGTACCCATTTAGAGTAACTTTATTAGGGTTACTTGACACGAAAATCGCTAATAAATAATCCTTTTATGAGTTGCTTAACTAATAAAGTAGGTTGCTTAGTTTTGGTGGAGATAAAGATACCATAGGTATTTGCAAAAATATGAAGTTTAAAAATTCAGACACTAATTTACCTAAATTGAAAAGTTGAGACATATGTAGTGCTTTTATCCCACTTTGGTGGGTTGCTTAACAAAAACAATAAAAAAAGTAAGTTGTTTAGGTTTTATTTATTTATTTATTTATACTTTTAATGTCAATTGTATATAATTTATCTAAGATAAAACCCATAAAAATTAAAAGAAATTTATATTAAGTAACTTACAGATAAAATAGTAAATTTTTTAATAGTGAGAGTTGCTTAAAATAAGCATATGATATATTAAGTAACTTATTATGGAGGGAATGGAACTCTCTCTCTCTCTCTCTCTCTTTCTCTCTCTACCGAGTTATGTTGCCCCATTAAACGAAAACTTCTTTGTTACTGATATTGTTGTAACATACATCAAACAAATGAAATGGGTCAATCCTCGTCTTCCTCCTCCTCTTCTTTTACGTGTGATGCTTTCTTAGCCACTCAAACTCTCAACACCACCCATCAATCCAAACACCCCAACAAGAACCTTCTTAATCATGCCATTCAATGCGATCTAACGTTAGGCATTCCGGACGAATGCCTAGCGTTAATATTCAGCCACCTCAGCTGCCACGACCGCAATTCCTGCTCCGCCGTCTGCATGCGGTGGCGCATGGTGGATGCCAACTCACGCCACCACCTAGTCCTGGCGGCAAGAACCGAACTCTCCCATTCACTTCCCGCCATTCTATCCCGGTTCAGTTCGGTTTCGGTACTCTCCCTCAGGTGCTCCCGCAAGGTCATTAGCATTGATGATAATTCACTCTCTCTTATCCCATCCTATCTCCACTCCCTCAAGAAGCTTAAACTCAAAGGCTGTGCCGATGTCTCCGATGAAGGACTCCATGCTTTTGCTCTCAAACACCCACCTTCCCTCGAGAAAGTTTCTTTTGCTTCATGCGGATTTGGAGCTAAGGGAATCGTTTCTCTCCTCTATCATTGCCCTACTATACGCGATCTCACTCTGAAGCGCTTGCGAAAACTCGATTCCCAGAACACTCCTGTATCCATTGAAGCCTATGAAGAAACTGACATCGACGGGAAGAAGGTTTCTGTTTTGAAGAGGAAGGAGAAGAAGGGGAAGGAGAAACATTTCATAGAGAGGCTTTGCTTTAAGGATTTGCATAATGCTCGCTTGCTTATTCCTCTGATATCCTGTTCTGAGAATTTGAGGACGCTTGTGGTGTGTCGAAGCTCGGGCAACTGGGACAGAGTCCTCGAGGACAGCCTTGATGTTGAAACCCGACATAAACATCCGACTGGCATCATGGAGATCCAGATGGAGAATGTGCAGATGGGAGATACAGGGCTCATGGCCATTGCCAATTCCTGTCCCGATTTGGAAGTTCTTTACCTCAGCCGTCTCACGGATTGTACCGATGATGGGCTTTTAGAGATTGCCAGCTCCTGCAGGAAGCTGAGGAAGTTGCATATTGATTCATGGAGCCGGTTCGGAGGGAGAAGTATTGGAGATGAAGGGGTTACGATCCTGGGTTCGAGATGCTCTCAGCTTCAGGAAGTCGTGCTTATGGGGGTCCCCGTGAGGATTCCTTCCTTGAATGTGATGGCCTCCAATTGCCCTCATCTAGAGAGGATGGCACTGTGTAATACAGAGACGGTTGGGGATTCCGAGATGGTGGTGGTCGCGCACAAATTCTCAGCATTGAAGAAACTGTGTATTAAGAACTGTCCAATATCTGACAAGGGAATTGAAGCTGTAGTGGGAGGGTGCTCCAACCTCGTGAAGTTGAAGGTAAAGAGATGCAGGGGAGTCACACGCGAAAGCGTTTCGAGGCTCAGGATGCTCAAGCGTGGGCTGGTTATTTCATTTGATGCCGGGTCACTGCTGTTCGATGGTGAAGTAGGAGCAGGAGTAGGAGGGTCCGAGAATGAGGGACAGGCTGCTGCAGGAACAGAGGAAGAAGGTACTACTAGGACTAGGAACTCCTTAAGGACTAGGACTACCAGTGCTACAACTCATGTTATTTGCAGCAGCAGGAGTGCGCTTCTGCTTAGGTCCAGGTTTGGGAAAACTACTTCATCTTCCCACACCGGACATGCCACTTCCACGGACCATGCCGGTGCTACTTCACGGCAGCCTTCCATATGATCCCGATTCGATTAGAGAGCGGTCCTTACCTTTTGATGTCCTGTAGCTGGTTTTACTTTTCGTTCTCATAAGGTTTTTGATTTCACCCTCTTAGTTCAGGAAAGAAAACGTACAAAGAAGATTGTATTCATTTGCTGTTTCATTTATTTATTGTTAACCTGGAAGAACACAGCACAAAAAATGTGGAGCTTTTCCCTGTCTATGCTGTCTGTCAGATTTACCGGCTCTTGGAAGTGTTAGTTAGTTATAACCAAATTGGTCGGAGGATGACATTTTCATGTCTAATCTTGGTTATACCTAATATCGACATAAGAGAGAGATGAAGATGATTATACACAGAAAAATCTCATTTGCTTGAACGTGAAGACTGGTTTGATAAGTACCACTGATGATCACTGGGGAAAACCCTACATCAATTGATAGTTTCATTTTCTCAAGTTCTATCATTAGCAAATATTAATGGAGAGAGTGCAAATAAGAGTTGATTCATGTTTTTATAGAAAGCTTCGTTCATTGATACTTCTGAGTAGAGCAGTGCAGATGAATAATGGCTTGCGGGCCTCACCCGTTTAAAAGTTAGTTTGGGTTACCATTCAAAACGCAGGTTAAATATACCTTAACTCACGAGTTAAAATGTGTCAGTCTGTTTAATATTGGGGTTGGTCCGCTAACGCACGATAATTGAAAAAAAAAAAAAAAAATCAGCCACAAAAGTTAAAATTTGAAAAAAAAAAAATATATATATATATATATATATAAAATATAAAATATGAGTCACTCTAATGATAAAGAAACATAAGAATATTTTAATTGCAATTTTTTTTTTTTTTTGCAATAATCCTCTTCATTGTCCATAGAACACAAGCACAATCATAATTCACCATTCACTATGTTTTATATGATATTCTTTGTAATTTATCCTAAATTAGAATAGAATGGGAAGAGTTATCTAATATGAATTATTGGTTGTGTAAGATAAAAACTATTAGTCTTATAACATAGGGTTAATGACTCACATGCTACATGAATTTTCGCAAAAAAAGTTGCTATTTGAACTTTCAAATCAAACAAATTGCTACCTAAAAGTGGTTACCATTATCTATTTGCAGATCTCCATCTATTTTGTTATATCCATAATCATACGTAGACATTTCATCAAATGAAAAACTAACACATGTAATTACTTTACCTATAGTACAATCCAAGTGGAATATATTTGAAATTGAAAAAAAAAAAAAGAAAAAACTGCCCAAAAGGAACACCTAACCTGCCATCTTCAAGTTGAAGGCCATTTTTTGAAGTTGATAGATCTGTTCAAAAGTGTCCTTGGCGGTGCTCGTTCATCACATGAAAACCTAATTACAGAAGCTTCAAAAGGTTGTGATGGAGAATGTGTTTCAATGGTGAGTCACTGATAGTGGTAGACTATTGGTTAAAAGGTGGTAGCTTTTGGTGGGTTTTAAGCATGGTGGTGGGTATATGTCACGCCCCAAAGGGTACCCCAAACATGACAGTCCACCACACTCAATATTAAAGCTTAAGTATGACAACTTTAACCATTCCCAAAAGCTTTTATATTAAGTGTAAGGCGTGCTTTTACAAATTTAGAGGACCATATATGGAATTATGAAGTTTAAGAAGATATAAATAACACATTAAGAAAATAGGATTCATAATAATCATTCATTCACATCAATGGTTCTACAAACTTAGGAATATTTCCCCTTGATCACTAATCTATTACATGAATATTTGTACATCAATACTAATACTACACTTTATCTAAATTTCTATTTCCCAAAAAGAAATTACCTGCTTGTAGGGTCCACATGGCCTTAACCATAAGTAGGGAAACTGCAAAAAATATCTATGGGGGTATAAGCTGACATGCTTAGTGAGAACTATTTTCATAAATAACTTCTTGTAACAAGATGTCAAACAAGTTGATTAAACAATCAAATGTAATGCAACATACAAGCGAGCAAACAAGCATATAGTTTTTCGAGAACTATATGTTGAATGAATTTGCGCCCTCCATTCGGGGTTTGGTGATACTTAACCTCAAAACAAGTAGTTTTAGTTAAAAAGGTTTTAAGCTTGCGAGCACTCATCGCCAAGCATTCCGAATCTACTTGATTTGACCTTGCTTTCGGATCTTCCGCCAAGCATTTCCCTTAAGCCACCAAGCAATAGCTTTCGGATCTCCTGCCAAGTGTTGCTTTCGACATGAGCTTACTATCTTTCTCGCCCAAGGATAATAACCCAAAATGCAATGTGACTCACTTCGTGGTATGCATGAATTCATTTATTTATGAAGTCATAGCATAATTATTTTTGAATTTAAGGCGATCAAGGAATTTCATACAAATCAAATGCTATACTAAAACAAACATTTTAAACAATTCCGGCTCCGATATTCTTAAAATTCTTTCAAAGAATTATTTTACATACATATCGATTTATCTTTTCCTAACTCTAATGCAACTAATTTACAAGCACAACAAGTATAGCATTTAATGAAAATAAACTCACGATGCCATGTCAACTATTCCTCTAGGCGGATGAGTCGTTCACACACTCCACTTAATCGTAATAATCCTCGGGGTAAAGGAATCCTTCCTCAGGGTCACCTAGCCAAAGAAAATATTTACAATGAGTATTCCTTGATAATTTTCTTGAAATTTGACAAAACAATGTCAAAAGAACGTTAAAGTTTGTATAAAGGAATGTTCCAACTTAAAATGGCTATAACTTGGTCATTTTAACTCGGAATTGCTCATATAATATACCGATTCCTACCTACTCAAAAAGATCTACCTATTTCCAAAATTACTTTTAACAATCAAGGTCATATAGGCCCCGAAACAGTGGCGACAAAGTTCACCACGAATTTTCCCAACAAAACAACTTTGGTTCAATAAATCAAAATTTGTTTGATGAATACTTAATTATCTATATAGTTGAAAAATTCTCTTTTTTGTAACTATATAACTCATATTTAAGCATGCTCAAGTGTTTTGTTGTCCAATTATTTTTCTTGAGTAAAATGATGTCGTTTTGAAGTTTTTAGAAAAATATAGTTTTCAAAAATTATTTTTGTAAATTTCTTGAAATGAATATCTTGTTTCCTTTGTTTTCTAAAAATGCTTTATGTGGGTTTCATTATTTTTTTTTCCAAGTAAAATTAAATTTTTTTCTATTTTCTAAGTTTTTATACTAATACTATTTTAGAGTTTTTAGAAAATACACTATTCTTCCTATTTATTTTTCTTGCGCTAATTCCTTTGTCTATTTGTTTGCAAAATTCTTTACTTGAAAATTTCTCATCCTTTTCTCATGCCTTATGTTTTTCATAGGAATCATCCATTCATAAAAGTTTATTTTCTTGATAAAACAAAGTGGAGCAATATGTGACTTAAGAACTTTTTATAGTAAAGTAGTTTCTAAAATCTTAATAGTTTCTTCTTATAACTTGAAAAGAGATAACTTTATTTTTATTTTTCAAACCATAGATTTCCTTCTTTACATAAACCTATTTCTAATGTGTTAAAATCTTCTTTTTGTCAATTTATTTTTAGAACTTGAAATTTTGGACAACAATTTAAATGAACATGAACTATGAGAAAATACTAAAAAGTAAAATAACATAAGTAATAAAGTTAAGTATTGGGGTCTTAGCTTTTTCAAGGCTCCCGAGACTAAGAAGTAGACTAGTCCCAAAATAAAATAAAATGAAAGAAAGAAAACTTGTTTTGACTTGATGATGACAAGTCTAAGACTAGAGACTAGTCTTAAAATAACAAGGAATAAGTAAATAAATTGCAAGGAATTAATAAATAAATTACAAAGGAAAGTAAATAAATTGCATTGCATAAAAGTAAATAAATTGAAAGTGAGCTTATATGCTCTAAAGGATATGTATATATATATATATATATATATATATAGATAATAATATTTAGATATAGAAGCAATAATATGAACAAAAATAATAACATGAACATAAATAGATTTTTCATGAACAAGAACAATACATGAACATAATGTAGCTTCCATAACTTGTAGTCTTTGGAAACTCACACTATGGTTATGTAAAGTTACATGACATGAAGAAGAAGAAAATAGTATGAAGTGGTTACCTAAAGAAGACTTTGGTAGTAGTATGTGGTTATGGGTTTTTGTTGTAGGTAGAAGTTGTTGTAGATTTATTTTGAGAGAGTTTTGAGAGGAGAATTTGAGAGAGTTTTGGTAAGAAATTTGTGGGTAGTGAATGTGTGAAAGAAGTGAAAGGGGAGGGGGTATTTATAGGAAAATGTGCAGTGATTTTTGTGTGTTTAAAATAAAAGAAAATTAAAACAAATTGATGAGAGAGGGAGTAGGGGGGCGTCGGCCATAGTAGAAGAGAGGGGGAGAGATTTTATTTTTTTTATTTTTGATAAATGAAAGATGTAATGTGTAAGGTAGATATGAAATAAAGTTATGGGAAAGGTAAAAAGTAAGGATTATAGGTTATGGAGTGTGTGAGAATAGGTATAAGAAAAATTAGAGATAAAAGAATAGTGTAGAATAGTAATGAATAGTGTAATGTAAGATAGATATGACTAATAAAGTACCGGTAGTAAGAAAATACGCGTATAAATGCGATATCTATTATTTTTACTTACCAAAAAATTACGAAACTGATATTTTTGGAAAACTTATATTTTTACGAGTCTAACGGTGTATTCGGAATATTTTTACTGTTTCGAGCTCCCAGACACGTTTTTTGAGAACTATGTCCGATCGGGTTAGAAGGACACCCGGATTTCGCAAAACTGATATTTTTATATAACCTATGGTTATTACGAACTATTCTAGCTAATTATCCCAACTTCGTTTTCCAGGGCCAAAGAAAACGGCAATGCCGGACTTAATCAGTTACGGTAAACTACGGTTTTGTTGACCTTTTAGGGTTCCGGTTGACTTCCGGTTTAGAGTTTTATGCTAAACCGATTCAAAAAATTTAGAGGTTTACAGTATACACTTCAATTGACTAGTTTGAGGTGGTTGGAGAGAGAGAAAGAGTGGTTGCCATGGAAAAGAAGAGAAATCCTACTCTTAGAATCTTTTATTGTCACGACCCAAATGGTACCCTAAACACGATAGTCTACCACACTCAATATTAAAGTTTAAATATGATAACCTTAGTCATTCAAAAAGCTTCTATATCAGGTGTAAGGCGTACATTCACTATCATAGAGGACTAACTTTGAAACAAGTTGTCTAAGAAAACATTCATAAAGCAATTAAGAATGGAAATCATACCATAAACATCTTAAATATAGGAATATAAATGTCTTACAAAATATAAAAAGGGCATTTCTCTATCAAAAGATAAAGTCTATCAAAATATATTCAAAATAAATACATTAGAGATTTACATAGAAGTCTAAGTCTACAACTAGTTGTTGACTTCATCTAAAAACTCCTTAGTCCAAAAATGTAGTACCTGAGAGAAATATCCTTATGGCTTCAACCATAGGTAGGGATGCTGCAATAGATATTTATAAGGGGGCAAGCTTCTTGCTCAATGAGAATTAATTCTACAAATAAAGTACTCGAACAATCAATATTGAAACAAGTTATTTAAACAAGCATATGAGATGCAATCAAACACATGAGCAAACAATACATATGATTTTTCGGGAATCATATGTTGAATGGATTTACCCCACCATTCGGGGTTAGGTGTTCTGAGCAATAAGGCCATAGTTCGTAAATGAAGTTTTTTTAGTTTTTATACAAGCCACTACTAGCCACTAAAATGTAGTTATTTTTTGTGTCTACCTACCATTTTATTACGGGCGATCAATTGCCATAGAGTAGAATTTCAAGTTCTACAGGCTTCATTACTATGCGCTTATCCGACCAAGGGTATAGTAATGAATGCAATGTGACTCACTATATGTTATGCATGAATCATTTTATTTAAGTAATCATGGCATAATATTAGATATTTTAAAAGTAATCATAGAGTTCGTAGACAAATCAATTCTATACTAAATCATATAAAGATTAGTAACAATTCTAGCTTTGATATACTTAACATGATTTCAATCATATAAGTAAGGGACATGCTATCATATTTTTATCTTTTCTTAATTCTAGTGCTGCTAAACTACAAGAAAAAACATAAGTACATAAATGTAAGAATTTAAACTTACTCAGCTATAGCAGTAGAAGCTCCTAGTCAAAATAATCTTATGGTGAGGAAAGCTCGTACTCCACCTCACCTAAACAAGAGAAATACCCAAAATGAGTTTTTCTTGAAAGTTCTACTTAAACTTGTAATTTTATTTCACTAAGTTCATCAAAAATCGTGTAGCATGAAATTCTAACTTAAAATGACCATAACTTTCTCATTTTAACTCGGAATTTCACACATTATATATCGTTTTCTACCTACTCAAAAAGATCTATTATTTCTAAGGTTATTTTCTTCATAAAAGGTCATTTGGGTCTCTAAAAGATACAGTACAGACTCAATACGAAAATCCTAGCCTTTAAAACATGGTTTTTCTAACTTTATATCAACCAAAAATCCCATAAAAATCATGTATATATACATATAGTTGAAAAATCCTTTTAATACATATGCAACTTATATTATACACATGATTCTAATGATGTTGTCTTAACCAATGTTATTTTTTTCATAAAACAATCTTGTATTGGTAGTTGAAAAAGTGAAGTTTGACAAAATTATGTTAAGTTGTTTGGAAATAAAACTAAGGATTTTTAAGTCATTAAATATGTGATATAATTTATTTTCCTTAATTCTCAAAAGATAATTTTGATTCAAAAACTTTAGTCTTTCTAAGTTATTCTCAAATTTTATTCCCTAAGTATACTTTAGTTGGTGAGTTTATTTTTAACTTATTCTGGAAAGCTTGTTTTGGTTTTTGTATGTACTAAAAATATTAATAAGGATTTTATAATCAAGTTTTTAATAAAATTTCCAATAGAAAAGTATTATCAACCTTAAGGTTTTTAATGATATTTTGAAAAGAAAATATAAAAGTTCCTTAGTTACTTTCATAAAGGTCTTGTATGTGAACAACACTAGAATCTATGGTGATTTTTGTCAAAAATCCTTCGCAAAGATTTGATTGAAATAAAATTCTAAATCTTAATGAAACTTTTTTTTAAGTGGTAAAACTACATTTTCAAAGTGAGTTGAGCTTGTTTTCTTTTATTTTAAGACATAACTTTTTATCTCTATTAAGACAACAATCAATATGATTATGTATGAACAAAGAGTATGTAGCTAGTAACATGAAAAAAATAATAATAGTAAGAAAAATGAAAAATATAAGGATGAGCAAGAAATAAATATCAAGTATTGAAAATCTTAACTTGATTTCAAGGCTTCCAGACTTAGTCATGGGCAAGTCCAAAAAGAAAAAAAAACAAAAGAAATAAGAAAACCGTTTTGACTTGATAAGGATAAGTCTAAGACTAGAATGACTAGTCTTAATATTAAAGCATGTAATAAATAAATAAATTGCAAAGCATAATAAATAAATAATGGTTATGTTAGTGAGCTTATATGCTTTAAGAAATATACATAGATACATAAATATAGATAATATAATATAGCAGTTAAGTTAGAGCAATAATAATAGCATGTAACATAATAACAATAATAAAACAACATAATAATAAAATGAAATTTGTTTATGAACAAGAACAAGACATGAACATAGTGTTGCTTCTATAACATTTGAATATTTAGGAAACACACACCATAGTCATGTTAAGCTACATGACATGGTAAGAAAATATAGGTATGAGATTTACCTAAGATAGAAATATGGATAGTAGTTAAAGAGAGGTTTTAGTAAAATGTGGGTAGATGAAATGTAGGAAAATTGGAAAAGTGAAAAGAAATTTTTGGAGAGAGGATTTGATGAGTGATTTTGAGAGAGTTTTTTTTATAGTAAAAGAGTGTGTGAAATAAGTGGAGGAAGAGGGAGTATCTATAGAGTTTTGTGGAGGGAAAATTGTGTGAATTAAATAAAATGAAAATGAAAAAAAAATATAAATGTGTGTGTGTATGGGGAGGTCGGCGTGATGGAAAGAGAGAGGAGAGAGGGTGAGATTTGATTTGTTTTGCAATTTTGTAAATGAAAAGTAATAATTTATAAGGTATGATGTGATTAAAAATGTATGGGAAAGGTAAAAAAGCATAAAATAAGTATGGTAGAGTGTAAGAAAAAGTAGAAATAGATGAATAGTAATGAACAATACTATGAATAGTAGATAAGAAAATTAATGCCGACAGTAAAGAAAATACACGGAAATTAAGTTATATATGATATTTTTAGATACCGAAAAATTATAAAATTGATATTTTTGAAATCTTTGTATTTTTATTAATCTAATGGTGTTGTCAGAATATTTTTACAATCCGATGTATTAGGACACGGTTTTCAAAAATTGATCCCATTCGGATCCGAAGCAAACTAAAAATTAACGAATCTGATATTTTTAAGCTTCCCTAAATTATTATGAGCTATCATCTACAATTATTTTTATTATATTATTTAGGGGTTAAAAGCGCGAGATTACCAGATCTAAATCTACTAGGGTTTGTTATAGATTTATTGACTTTAGGGTTTCCTGTTGACTTCTAGTTTAGAGTTTAAGCATAAACCGTAGCTTAAAATCTAGGAGCTTACGTTTATCTTCTTTTTAAACATGTTCCCGTATATTCTTTTTGAATGTCTTATTGAATCTCAAAGTAGAAGCGCCATTTAATGACTTATTTCAAGAAGATTGAAAGAATGTTTCTAAAAGGAAACTTTTGAAATTCCTTTTGTGACAAAGGAATAAAAAAGTGTAACACCCCAAATATAGTGTCTTTTATAGCTTGCCACGTGTCTACTTGTAAAAGTAGATACACTAAGCCTCAGATCCTACTGACATCCACCATATACGTGTATTAAACTCATTAACTCCACATCACACACATATTTATAATAGGTTATGTCAACAAAGATAAGTTCCAAACATGTTCATAACCGACAAGCTAGGATTCACATTAGCACTAACAACATTAATGAATGGCTCAAAGAGGTCAATAGAAATATAAACAACTATAAGGAGTCCCATCGTAAAAACAAATAACTAGTCTATTCGTTAGCCGAATAATCATCATTGCAAGCATCATCCCCATAGTCCACAACCACGTCATACCTGAGAGATTAAACATATAAGGGTTATTACCCGGTCTTGAAAAAGAGAAAAAGAGTGAGCTGGAGCGCAGTACAGTACTACCATAAATATAATAATATGAGCATGCACATATAAACCACACACAATTCAAATTCTAATGCAGCAAACATTCCAATTATTATCTTTTGATTTTAAGTCTAGCAATCAGCATAGGGATATCTCATTTTTTTGACATCACACTTTATATATATAATACATATATATGATGTTGGTTACTCCCCAACATCCCTGAGTTCATGAGTCAAATCTAAATTTACCCATGATCATCTCTAGGTGCAGCTCCACTAGGGACAATGTCACACAAGGATCATCGGGATGCCGCATTTGTATCGCTGGTACTCCCTGTCTACTAAGCACAACCAAGCGCATGAAACACTTAAGTTTAATGGTTGAATATTGTTATGCCCCGAGGGATATCCTAAATATGGAAATCCATCATACATAATATTGACGCTTAGGAATAACTACCTTAGTTACGCGAGGCCTCTATATCATGCACAAGGCTTACTTCATAATTAAGGGAACACGTTGGAGTAGCATAATTTATGATGATAGCAATGTAAGATGATTATATACCAATAACTTAAACAAAATAGATTACATTTCTCAAGGGCATACCCCTGCTAATGTAAAAAAAAAATGATTCAAATAATATAGCTATTTGTAATAACCTCCAAAATAAAAAAGAAATGTCACATATCTAACATGACAGGTTATAAGAGAAGCTTCATCCCAAGATCTCGGGCCTTTCATTATGGTTCTAATTTTCACTAGTCATTTCCTCATCATTTTATTCCTCGAGTATGGTCTCAAGTATCCCTGTTTCAAACAAGATCCATAGGGGTATAAGCTTTCAATATGCATAGTGAGATGCTTTCCATCATTCGCACCAATAACCATTAGAAAACAAGTTTATTAGTTAAAGCATATTCTATGCGACATCCATATGAAATACATAAATGTGTATGGTCATCTGGAAATCATACATAGAACAGATTTACCCTTAGTGAAAGGGTTAAGGAATTCAAATTGAGGTTTCGTATCCTCTACTACTAGTCCTCGAGCACTTGCTCATTGTGATTGGCTTAGCGGCCCCTCCCTAAAGACACATTCCCTACATATCTATAATTTCCTCAAGAAGGAGCATATTTACACCCATGACAGGATCTCATAGGTCTTCCAACTCTTCGCGTAGGAGTAGCAACTTTCAAATGTGCCTCAACATAGTGCCATGCATGATCAATTAATTATTCAACTCAAACCACATTAATTTCCATTTAAGGCTAATCAACAAGAGATTCACACATTCTATAACATAATTAAAGAAACATAAAGTATTACTGAACTTTATCGAGATTTTGATATACTTCACATTCATTGACTAAGCATTCTTGAATCACAAGCATGTCTGCATGATAACCTATATGCAAATCCATTTTTATGTTTTTCCTAGGTTCTAATGCTCTACTTTATAAGCACATACAAGGTAACAAAATTAAGAGGAAAAACTTAATCGTTCATTCGAGCGATTCGTAGTGGAAATAATCTTTAGGGAAGGGAGCTCCATAATCCTTGTCCCTTAAACATAAGAAATACCCAGAATGAGTATTTTGTATAGGATCTACTTAAATTTCTAAGTCTATTTATTCTATTCCCATCATTTTTTTCCAGTTATGAAAGTTTTAACTAAAAATAGTCATAACTTGTTCATTTTAAATAAGAATTTTGCGTATGAGTAGTCGATTTATACCTACTTTAGATGCACTATTCATTTCTATGGTTATTTAAAAATTTAATGTCATTTGGGTTTCAGAATTGCATAGCACAGATTGCATCCAAAACATTCTAGTTTTGATTTCCAACATCTTTACAATTTTCTTATCTCATCTCGACTTTCTAGGATATGCCTATAATTTATTCCTGGACTTAAAAACACATTAGGGACTTAAAGATGGTTCAAAATACAAGCATGATTCTAGTGATGTTGTGCAAAATAAAAGTTCTTTTCAAAATAATTTTCAAGGAAATAAAAAAAGTTAAGTTTATAGAAAATAACTCTTTGACTTTTAATAAAATCTTGAATCCTAAATTTTTGTAAATATGAAACTTAATTAAAAATCATGGTTTTATATTTAGTTTGAATCCGTGAATATTTCATACTTATAATGGAACTTCATTTAACCAGTTATTTGCAAAATGTGAATTTTATGTGTTGGTGAAGAAACTATCCTAAGTTGTATTTTAAAAAAATATATTCTTAAGTTTCGGTATTTAAGAAAAATTTAGGTAAATGATTTGTTCTAAATTTTATTTCTTGATAAAAAAGGTTTTCATGTGTATTTGAGAAAATAATTTTAAGTTGTGAAAATTTTCCCAAGCATTACATAGGGGTTGCGGCATTTAAAAAAAAAAAAAGATGTTGATTTTTGTTTCAAAATTTGCTTTTGCTTGAATGATTCCCAAGGCTTTGAAAATAGAAATTAGAAAATCATTTGTATAACAAAGAATTATCAACATTAAAATTTAAAGGATTTTCTTTATGAACATCACTATAGGCATCTATGTACATGAACTGTCACGCCCCGAGGGGTACCCTAAACGTGGCAGTCCGCCGTACACAATACTAAAGCCTAGGAATGACTACCTTAGTCACGCAAAGGCTTCCATATCATGTACAAGGCGTACATCACAACCAAGGGAACGCATCGGAGTAGCGCAATTTATATCGATAATAAATAAGTAACAAGGCAAAGAGAATATAGAACATAAACATATCACATTTCAATTCTTAAGGGCATATTCTTCTATTATCTTTAACTAAATGTACCTCACTAATCATAAAGGTTAGCACATATAAAGAACCTTACAACTTTCTTCATCGTATGATTCCATATCCTTAATGTCGTCCATGACTTCCTTAATGTCATGATCCTCAATTTAATCCACGAATATACCTGTTTCAATCAAATCTATAGGGGTATAAGCTACAACTTAGCTTAGTGAGATATTCCTTTTCATTCGCACCACATTTTCAAACAAGTTCATTTATTTAATCACACATATGCTATGCATACAATGAACAATCACATGATTACGAATATATATAGTCGTCCGGAAACCATATATAGAACGGATTTACCCCTCCGTATCAAAGGTTAGGGAATCGGGGTTGAAGGTCCTCGACCTTCTACTGCTAGTCCCCAGGTCCTCACCCACAGCGTTCGGTTGGCTCGGCTCCGAACCTAGAGTCGCTTTCCCCGAGCGATTTGGATTCTCCAGGAAGGAACATGGCCCGTGGCACCGCACGATCACAGCCAATCCAACTCTACGCGTAGGAGTAGCAGCCTTCTGAAATAGATGTGACTCGATGGATGCTATGCGTGAACGTTTTATTGTTCTTAGGTCAAACCTTATTAAGGTTTATTAGGGGCGATCAATCAATTTAGCAACAATAAACAATCATACAAGTAAGTAAACAAAATTATTTAAACAAGCAGATCGAAGTTGCGATATTCTTAATTCTCATTCACGCATAAACATAAATATATATATAATCCCGAATTCCCCAAATATATTGTTTTTATCTTTTCTAGTATACTAATGCTACTATTACAAGCACAAGCAAGTAACGAATTTAGAGGAATAACTCACTCGTCCATTTCGCTATCTTCTTAGTCGTAGAAATCCTCGGGTAGGGTATTCTCGTATCCTTCGTCACCTAGACAAAAGAAATACCCGGGATAAGTCTTCATGATTTCTATTCTTGGAGATTCTAAACTTTACTTAAAATCGCGGTAAAATCGTATAAGAAGAAATTCCAACTTAAAATGGCCATAACTTGCTCATTTTAACTCGGAATTTCGCATATGATATACCGTTTTCTACCTATTCGAAAAGTTCTATCCATTTCTAAACTTATCTTGGTCATAAAAGGTCATTTGGGTTCCGAAAACGTCAGGTACAGATTTAAAACGAATTTTCTAAACTTTTGCAAAAATCCATTTTCTAACTCAACTCCATTTTAAAGAAAATCCTTTTGTAACAATATAAATATATTTGATAAACACTTTGAATATATAGGCATGCTCACTTTATATGCAAAATCCTAATGGTAGTGTCTCAACAATTTATTTCATAAAATAATTCTTTTAAACTTTAGCTTTGAAAACTTCCTTTCAAGTATTTAAAGAAATTTTATATTTTTCTAGTTGTTATAAATGAGTATATCTTATTTTATTTTCTTCATTCTTTTCCAAAACAAGTTAAATTTTTCCTTAATCCTTTAGTCATGTATTAAATTTTCCTTCTAGTGATTAAAGTTCAAATTCATCAAAAATCATTAAGTTGATGAAAACCCTTTTTATAATTTTTTGTATTTATGAATCTTGCCTTTTATATTTATTCTAAAATATAAGCTTTTGCTTTCTAAAACTTGTTCTTTCATTTCTTTGAAAAGAATCATCTTTATTGATAAAATCCATTATTGCTAACCTTACTTTATTTATATTCTTTTGAAAACAAATTCTTTCTTTTAGAATTTTAAAAATCATTACTTTTCCTAATGGGTTCTTCATGAGTTGATTTTTATATTAACTTTGAAAACTAGTTTGTTCCTTAGTTTAGAAAAGAATTTAAGTTTTCAACATTAACGATTTATTTTTCTTAAAACTTAAATTACCATGAAATATAAAGAAGATATTTATTTCTTATAAAACTATCTTCGTCATTTTAGGAAAATCTTGGGAAAGCTTGTAGTGCTTTATTTTTATGTTGTTGATAAAAACTTCATTATTTGTGACAAACCACATGATAGAAAATCTAGTTTTGAGTTCCCTTAATAAAATGAAATTCTACTTTTTAGACTTAGTTGAGACATTAACATTATGTAGATGCAAGTATCATGAGCATATAAAATAATAAGAACATAAGAAAACACTAGAAAAAAATAATAAGTAAGAAAATAAAATATCAAGCATTGGGAACCTTAGCTTCATCAAGGAATCCCGATCAAGAATTGGAGCCTTAGCTTTATCAAGGCATCCCGGGACTAAGAATGGACTAGTCCCGAAAGATTAAAATAAATAATCAAAAGGTTGTTTTGACTTGATATGGACAAGTCTAAGACTAGAAAGACTAGTCTTAATAAATAAATAAATTGCATAACTTGAATGTAAATAAATAACAAATGAGCTTATATGCTCTAAAAAATATATATAATATACATAATATATAATAAAGCAATAATAACAATAATAACAACATAATAAAATAGGAAGCTTATGTACAAGAACAAAACATGAACATGTTGTTGCTTTTACTACTCATGAGTTTCAAAACAACACCATAGTCATGCTAAGTTACATGACATGAATAGATAAATGGTTGAAAGAAGTTTTTACCTAAGTTATTTGTGTGGTATGAAGATGGTAGTGAATGTATGGTTATGTGGTTATAGAAAGGTGGTAGTTGTATTGTATGAAGAGAAATTCTTGTGGATATTTGGTGAAAGAGAGTTTTGGTAGAGAGAATTCTTGAAGAGAGAATTTGTGGAGAGATTTTGAGAGAGTTTTGGTAGTGAATGAATTGTGTGAAAGATGGAAGAGGAAGGGGGTATTTATAGAATTTTTGGAGAGATTTTTGGATGTAATAAAATAAATTGTAAAAGAAATAAAATAGAGATAAGGGGGAGAGAGGGCGCCGGTTTTGGCATTTAGAGGGGGGAAATTTGTTTTATTTTATTTGTTTGTGTAATAAAGAAGTAATGTGTAAAGTTTGATGTGATTAAAGTGTATTGGAAATGAAAAAAGTAAGAAAATAGGTATGTAGGTGTAAGAAATAGGTGTAAGAAAAAGTAGAGATAGGTGAATAGTAATGAATAGTAGAAAAGTACTATGAATAGTAGACTAGACAATTAAAGTACCGGTAGTAATAAAAATACGCGTAATAATGCGATATCTGTAATTTTTAGCTACCGAAAAATTCCAAAACTGATATTTTTGGAATCCTTGTATTTTTACGAGTCTATTGGTATAAACGGAATATTTTTAATATTCCGAGCTCCGGGACACGCTTTTCGAGAACGATCCCGTTTGGGTCCGAAGGTCACTCGAAATTCGCGAATCTGATATTTTTATGTTACCTATATTATTACGAACTATTCTAGGCATTAACTTAATTTCGTTTTCTAGGGTTTGAAACGCGGGATTGCCGGATCTTAACACTAGGGTTCGTTATAGGCTTGTTGACTTTTAGGGTTCCGTTTTGATTCCGTTTTCATCGAGATATTCGTAAGATCGTATAATTTTCGAGTCTTGATCGTTTTAGAATTTTAGCTCGAAATTTATGTTTTATTTATTTGTGATTATTTAATAGTTTTTAGTTCTCGGAATGTTTAACCGAGTCTAGGTTTATGAGTTGACTCGATTTGTGGAAAATTTGGATTTTGTGATTCTAAAATTTTACTGAAGGAATTAGGACTTTATTATCTCGTTGTTAAGCGGTATTTGGATCTATTGTTTCGATTTGCGTTTTAGGAATTGGGTAGATTATTTAATCGACGGGACGTTGATTATATCGGTAATTGGACTTTATATTTTATTTCAGGGGTTCTCGTTTTCTCAAGATTGAGAGAACTCGTTTTTGTTCTTATTAAATTTTTAACTGGTTCAACTTTTAGGGTTTCGTTTCCGGTATTTGACTCGGTCTAGAATTGAGTTTTAATCTCAAGTTGATTTTTCGGGTCTTTGATATTTATACTTCTAAAATTATTTTTAAGGATTATGAAAATTTTTGGGGGTTTACAACCTACCCACCTTAAAGAAAGTTTTGTCCTCAAAACTTGTCATACGTACGTAGGTTGATGAGAAATTGTATATCGTCATTCATCAACATTCGTGATATTTGGAATTTTGTCTTACGTCTATTTGAAAGGGTATTATGATTTCATGATGTCTTTTTCTTAGTTTGACTTCCACAAAAGGGTTTGGAAGTCTATCGTTGTTTTTGAATTTCTTCTTTCATATCTTTTTGTTTCGCATATATTTTTAGACGGTAATATTGGAATGTTGTTAATCTTGTGCGTTTAATATTTTATGCAATATAGCATATATAGAATCAATAAGATTTGGTTTTAGCGATTTTCAACCTTCACTTTGACTCTTTCTGAAGAGTTTCAGACTTAACCAATACAGCAGACGACTGACGACTTGACTTGACTCGATCTTAAACTGACGACGACTCGATACGACACTGGTACATTCACTTGACGAAGGAAGGTTGTGAATTCGCTTGTCCATTCTTATGTGAGTATATATATGACATGCACGTATAAAATACACAATGTTTATACTTATTCCATCGTTGTTTTATTCTTTACGTGGTCATCTTGACAAGGTTTGAGGTCAAGATGAAAAATTTGGATTTGCGTTGAGATTTTATCATTACCGGTTCTAGCTTTTAGGCGGTAATAGTTATGCTTTTGATGTATTTTGGCGTGTTCAAGGTAAAATTGATTGCCTTCTTCTTTTGATATATACAAAATTTTGACAATCATATTTTTATTCATCGGAGTAATGTGACGATTACATAATCTACGGTCATTACTGGCAACTATCGGTATAAGAATTTTAGCGTCTAAGGGTAGCCTGATATCGACTCGTATTCGTGACTATCGTTTCTTCTAAAACAACGAATTTTTCTTGGTTGGCTTCCTCGCAAATCCATTGTCCTTGTAGGTTGTACACATGTATTCCTTGTGGGGGTATTGCTGAGTATCTCTCTTCCATATTTTTCTTCTTAGGACACTTCTTGGCAATATGTCCCGACTCCTTGCAGATCAGACAAGTGGCAGAGGTTTTCTTTGGCATCTCATGACTTTGTGATTTGGACTCCCGCAGTAGTAACACTTGTGTTGCAACTTAGGACACTGTCTTGGTTGATGTCCCTTTTTGCATTTCCAACATTGGGTATCCAATTTCTTTTTATCCTTCTTTCTACTCGGGCTGACCGATGTTTCGAGCTCATTGATTCTGATGCTGAGCTAGGTTCACTTATAGATTCTTCTCAATCATCATGACGTTTCCTTCCGTCCTTCTCCTTTTCTTAGCACCATCCACAATTCGTGCTCTCTCTACTAGTTCTCGAAAATCTTTAATGTCAAATCTATCAACTTGATACGAAGGTCTTCATCCAATCCTCTAAGAAGACTTGCCTTTTTAGTTCCTCGCTATCCTTATATGATTCGGGGCATATTGTAACAGCTTACTGAACTCTGTTTCATATTGTTCAAGACTACGGCCTCCTTGAGAAATACTTAGGAAATCTGCACTAAATTGGATTCTCAAGCTTCCAGGGAAAAAGTTCTCCAAGAATTCATGCCTAAATGTCTCCCATGTGATTGGTGGTAGTAGCTCTCTACTTTTGGATTCCCACCATATTCTTGCATTGAACCTCAGCATGAAAGTCCCATATGTAAGCTGAAGATGTTGTGGTACTTCAAAAGCATTGAAAGATCGTTCTATTTGTGCTAACCAATCATCAGCTTCATCCGGTTTTCCAAAAGCTCCATCAAAATATCGATTGCACTTAATGAACTCTGGCAACATACTTTGATAAGGTTTTGGTAAAGGTGGCTCAGCTGGTGTTATTTCAATTGGCGTGTTGGAACTTCTGGTGCTGCTTCTTGTGCAGGTGCTGGTGTAGGCATAGCCTGAGCCTGTTGTGCAAATTCCTTATGAGGTTGGCAAGTTGTTCGATGTTAGCTTGATCCATTCGTGGTTGGTTTGGTTGTTGAGGTTCCTCCGGGTTCTCAGGTTCTACAGGGGGTATTTCTTGGTTGCGTTGAGCACGAGTACGTCTCCTATTTGTTCTACAGGTTTTATTAAGCTAGCGTGAGATTCTTAAACTTTATTAAGTCTTAGACGTTTTTCGGGAAAAAATCGGTCAAGAGACAAGCAAATAGCAACCGAGTACGGAAATGAGCAAATACATATAAGAAATTTTGAAAATTGTCTGAAATCATAATAATGAAAAGGAAATTCATATTATTAAATCAAATACATGGAAACAGAAGGAAGACTTAAATACTTCCTTTACAAAAGTTCAAAGAAAGGATGCAAAACATATATTGGAATTAATTCATGAACTAGATGATAAACCACAACATCGGTTTACATTTTCAAAACATCTTTGTTCTCTTCACTCAAAAAGTTATTTACTCCTAACGCTCAACACGAGAGATCTATTGATATTTCTAGGAGACTGACTTCTTCCAAGCAAGGGCAGCTGTTCAGCTGTTAGTTCTTGTGGGGCATCTACTCGCCTGGTGTCCCCTGTTTGCAGATGAAGCACTTTAAGGTTTTCTTTCCTGGACAGTCCACAATCTTATGCTCGGGATCTCCACAGAAGTAACACCTATGCTTCAGTTGTGGACACTGTTTGGATAATGACTTTCCTTGCACTTCCAACAATTGATCTTATGCTCTTAAAAGGTTCATTCTTAACTGTTAGGCTAGTTGTCTTATACCTTCTGACTTTGGAGCTTGGACTAGCCATAACAGAAGGGGTCTCAATTCCTTGCATTGTCACTTGGTGGGGTCCTTCCACCTGAACCGGCACATTCCTAATAAGCGCTTGCTGTAAGAGGAGCTTTTGTGTATCCACCAAACACCCTAGAAGGTCTATGACTTGTTGCATTGGATCTTGTGGTGGTGGAGTGTCTCTCACTTGTTGTTCTTCGAGAGAGGTGCTTGATTGTGGCGTAACTTCCTCGGGTAGCTTTCTAGAACCAAACGAAGCGATCGTATTAGATATTTCTTTATTTCGAGTTTTACGCACAAGCTATTTGTTTTTAAGGAAAAGCGAAGCATGAAAGATTTTTGTCCGTCTGATTTAAAGGTTAACGTAGGTACTTAATGTTACTTGCCTAAGGGTCTTACTTGTAAAAGAGCCATTATACTTAAATTGCTCCTAATTGGTCTTGAATGGGGTTACTATGCATTAAGGCTTATCGATCTTGCTAAGGTAGGCTTACTATGGTTATTCTACATCTAGGCTCTAAGTCTCCTTCATGTTTTCTCCATATTATTCTGCTATGTTCTATCTCCAAATCATTTCCACCTTTCTCAATCTTGGGTCAACATCTTAGGGTAAATCTTATTCATGTGATACTTCCATCTCATGTCTTGCTAGATATCCTCCGATTCTTGTGTAAGTACTTCCTACCTTCCCCTAATATTTTCCAAGATAAAGTTCTATTCTTAGACATAAGATCAAGTCCTACCATTCTATACTTCTCATATCCTGTCTCTTAATTCCCAAAACCTTGTTGCTCTGATACCAACTTAAACTGTCACGCCCCGAGGGGTACCCTAAACGTGGCAGTCCGCCGTACACAATACTAAAGCCTAGGAATGACTACCTTAGTCACGCAAAGGCTTCCATATCATGTACAAGGCGTACATCACAACCAAGGGAACGCATCGGAGTAGCGCAATTTATATCGATAATAAATAAGTAACAAGGCAAAGAAATATAGAACATAAACATATCACATTTCAATTCTTAAGGGCATATTCTTCTATTGTCTTTAAATAAATGTACCTCACTAATCATAAAGGTTAGCACATATAAAGAACCTTACAACTTTCTTCATCGTATGATTCCATATCCTTAATCGTCGTCCATGACTTCCTTAATGTCATGATCCTCAAATTTAATCCACGAATATACCTGTTTCAATCAAATCTATAGGGGTATAAGCTACAACTAGCTTAGTGAGATATTCCTTTTCATTCGCACCACATTTTCAAACAAGTTCATTTATTTAATCACACATATGCTATGCATACAATGAACCAATCACATGATTACACGAATATAATAGTCGTCCGGAAACCATATATAGAACGGATTTACCCCTCCGTATCAAAGGTTAGGGAATCGGGGTTGAAGGTCCTCGACCTTCTACTGCTAGTCCCCAGGTCCTCACCCACAGCGTTCGGTTGGCTCGGCTCCGAACCTAGAGTCGCTTTCCCGAGCGATTTGGATTCTCCAGGAAGGAACATGGCCCGTGGCACCGCACGATCACAGCCAATCCAACTCTACGCGTAGGAGTAGCAGCCTTCTGAATAGATGTGACTCGATGGATGCTATGCGTGAACGTTTTATTGTTCTTAGGTCAAACCTTATTAAGGTTTATTAGGGGCGATCAATCAATTTAGCAACAATAAACAATCATACAGGTAAGTAAACAAAAATTATTTAAACAAGCAGATCGAAGTTGCGATATTCTTAATTCTCAATTCACGCATAAACATAAAATCATATATATATCGCATAATCCCGAAATCCCCAAATATATTTGTTTTTATCTTTTCTTAGTATTCTAATGCTACTACATTACAAGCACAAGCAAGGTAACGAACTTAGAAGGAATAACTCACACGTCCATTTCGCTATCTTCTTAGTCGTAGAAATCCTCGGGTAGGGTATCCTCGTATCCTTCGTCACCTAGACAAAAGAAATACCCGGGATAAGTCTTCCATGAGTTTCTATTCTTGGAGATTCTAAACTTTACTTAAAATCGCGGTAAAATCGTGTAAGAAGAAATTCCAACTTAAAATGGCCATATCTTGCTCATTTTAACTCGGAATTTCGCATATGATATACCGTTTTCTACCTATTCGAAAAGTTCTATCCATTTCTAAACTTATCTTGGTCATAAAAGGTCATTTGGGTTCTGAAAACGTCAGGTACGGATTTAAAACGAATTTTCTAAACTTTTGCAAAAATCCATTTTCTAACTCAACTCCATTTTAAAGAAAATCCTTTTGTAACCATATAAATATATATTTGGTAAACACTTTTTAAATATATAGGTATGCTCACTTTATATGCAAAATCCCAATGGTAGTGTCTCAACAATTTATTTCATAAAACAAATTCATTTAAACCTTACTTTTGAAAATTTCCTTTCAAGTATCTAAAGAAAATTTATATTTTTCCTAGGTTGTTATAAACGAGTATATTCTTATTTTATTTTCTTTATTTCTTCTTCCAAAACAAGTTGAATTTTTCCTTAATCTTTTAGTCATGTATTAAATTTTCCTTCTAGTGATTAAGGTTCAAATTCATCAAAAATGCATTAAGTTGATGAAAACCCTTTTTATAATTTTTTGTATATGAATCTTGCCTTTTTATATTTATTGCTAAAATATAAGTTTTTGCTTTCTAAAACTTGTTCTTTCGTTTCTTTGAAAAGATCATCTTTATTGATAAAATCCATTATTGCTAACCTTACTTTATTTATATTCTTTGAAAACAAATTCTTTTTTTAGAGTTTTAAAAATCATTACTTTTCCTAAATGGGTTCCTCATGAGTTGATTTTTTATTTTTAACTTTGGAAACTAGATTGTTTCTTTAGTTTAGAAAAGATTTAAGTTTTCAACATTAACGATTTATTTTTCTTAAAACTTAAATTACTATGAAAATATAAAAAGATATTTTATTTCTCATAAAACTATCTTCGTCATTTTAGAAAAATCTTGGAAAGCTTGTAGTGCTTTATTTTTATGTTGTTGATAAAAACTTCATTATTTGTGATAAACCACATGATAGAAAATCTAGTTTTGAGTTCCCTTAATAAAATGAATTCTACTTTTTAGACTTAGTTGAGACATTAACATTATGTAGATGCAAGTATCAGAGCATATAAAATATTAAGAACATAAGAAAACTAGAAATAATAATAAGTAAGAAATAAAAAATATCAAGCATTGGGAACCTTAGCTCATCAAGGAATCCCGATCAAGAATTGGAGCCTTAGCTTTATCAAGGCATCCCGGGACTAAGAATGGACTAGTCCGAAAGATTAAAGATAAATATCAAAAGGTTGTTTTGACTTGATATGACAATCAAGACTAGAAAGACTAGTCTTAATAATTAATAAATAAATTGCATAACTTGAATGTAAATACATAACCAAATGAGCTTATATGCTCTAAATAAATTTATATAACATAATATACATATATAAGTTAGATTAGAAGCAATTAATAACATAATAAAACAACAAATAAAATAGGAACTTATGTACAAGAAACAAAACATGAACATGTTGTTGCTTTTACTACTCATGAGAGTTTCAAAACAACACCATAGTCATGCTAAGTTACATGACATGAATAGATAAATGGTTGAAAGAAGTTTTTACCTAAGTTATTTGTGTGGTATGAAGATGGTAGTGAATGTATGGTTATGTGGTTATAGAAAGGTGGTAGTTGTATTGTATGAAGAGAAATTCTTGTGGATATTTGGTGAAAGAGAGTTTTGGTAGAGAGAATTCTTTGAAGAGAGAATTTGTGGAGAGATTTTGAGAGAGTTTTGGTAGTGAATGAATTGTGTGAAAGAGTGGAAGAGGAAGGGGGTATTTATAGAATTTTTGGAGAGATTTTTGGATGTAATAAAATAAATTGTAAAAGAAATAAAATAGAGATAAAGGGGGAGAGAGAGGCGCCGGTTTTGGCATTTAGAGGGGGGGAAAATTTGTTTTATTTTATTTGTTTGTGTAATAAAGAAGTAATGTGTAAAGTAGATGTGAAATAAAGTTGTATTGGAAATGAAAAAAGTAAGAAAATAGGTATGTAGGTGTAAGAAATAGGTGTAAGAAAAAGTAGAGATGGGTGAATAGTAATGAATAGTAGAAAAGTACTATGAATAGTAGACTAGACAATTAAAGTACCGGTAGTAATAAAAATACGCGTAATAATGCGATATCTGTAATTTTTAGCTACCGAAAAATTCCAAAACTGATATTTTTGGAATCCTTGTATTTTTACGAGTCTATTGGTATAAACGGAATATTTTTAATATTCCGAGCTCCGGGGCACGCTTTTCGAGAACTGATCCCGTTTGGGTCCGAAGGTCACTCGAAATTCGCGAATCTGATATTTTTATGTTACCCTATATTATTACGAACTATTCTAGGTCATTAACTTAATTTCGTTTTCTAGGGTTTGGAAATGCGGGATTGCCGGATCTTAAACACTAGGGTTCGTTATAGGCTTGTTGACTTTTAGGGTTCCGTTTTGATTTCCGATTCCGTCGAGATATTCGTAAGATCGTATAATTTTCGAGTCTTGATCGTTTTAGAATTTTAGCTCGAAATTTATGTTTTATTTTATTTGTGATTATTTAATAGTTTTTAGTTCTCGGAATTGTTTAACCGAGTCTAGGTTTATGAGTTGACTCGATTTGTGGAAAATTTGGATTTTGTGATTCTAAAATTTTACTGAAGGAATTAGGACTTTATTGTCTCGTTGTTAAGCGGTATTTGGATCTATTGTTTCGATTTGCGTTTTAGGAATTGGGTAGATTATTTAATCGACGTACGGGCGTTGATTATATCGGTAATTGGACTTTATATTTTATTTCAGGGGTTCTCGTTTTCTCAAGATTGAGAGAACTCGTTTTTGTTCTTATTAAATTTTTAACTAGGTTCAACTTTTAGGGTTTCGTTTCCGGTATTTGACTCGGTCTAGAATTGAGTTTTAATCTCAAGTTGATTTTTTTCGGGTCTTTGATATTTATACTTCTAAAATTATTTTTAAGGATTATGAAAATTTTTGGGGGTTTACATGAACCTAATTACGTGTATTAATTTTTAATTTTAGCAAGCTCAACAAAAAATAAGAAATAAGCAAGAACATGAATGAAAATACGAGAAAATCAAAATAGAAATGTGGAAGTCTTAGATTATGACCAAAGCTTCCCGGGACTTGAAACAATCCAGTCACCATGATTAATAAATAATAAAAAAATCAAAGCGTAAAGAAATGAAAAACGAAAATCTTAGATTTTTATCAAGACTTCGCAAGACTTGAAATATTTCCAGTCTCATAAATGAAAATCAAGATAGGTAATAAAAAGCATGGGGGTCTTAGATTATGTCAAGGCTCCCTAAGGCTCTAATTATTCCAGTTTCCTTTAGACTTGATTTAGAGACAAGTCTAAGACTAGAATGGACTAGTTTTATTTTAACTTGAAATGGACAAGTCTTGAGTAAAATAAATTGTATGGAAATAAAGTGCTTGAAACATAAGAACAATGTTAGATTAGTGAGCTTTTATGTTCTAAAACATATACATGTACATATAGATACATAGATAGAAGTTAAGTTAGAATGCATGAAATAAACAATATGAACATAAGCTTAAGGTATACATGTAATAAGTATGTTATCTTGAAATTTCATCCCTAGCATTCAAGCATTATAGGGTTTTGTTATGGAATATGCATAAAAACACACATACATGGTTATACACATAACCTAGGGAATATGTTTTAGAGTATTTACCTAAATAATTTGCAAAGGAGTTATGTGTGTGAGATAAAGAGGGAGGGGAGAAAACTTTGGAGAGAAAATGAGAGAGATTTGAGAGTGTAAGAATAGTAATGTAAAGTGAAAAATTAGAGGGGTGTACATATTTATAGAGGAAAAATTGTATGAATTAAACTATAAAAAGAAATTGAAAAATGATAAGAAATTAGAGAGAAAGAGACGAGGTAGCGAGGGGGAAAGAGAGAGAGAGAGAGAGAGAGAGAGAAGTTAAGTATATATTAAATAAAGCATGTATGGAAATGTAAATGTAAGATATAGGTTTGTAAGATGTAAGCATAAGTGTAAGAAAAAGTAGAATAGAGTAAATAGTAGTGAATAGTAAATGATAGTAGACAAAACAGATAAATTACTCGTAGAGATAAAAATACCATATAAAAACCATAACTTACATTTTTATGTTCTGATGAAATTTTATATGATATTTTATGCATTTCTTAATATAAATCTAGTGTAAATTGTTTGTCGGAATATTTTATCTCGTTTTACGTGTCCAAATACAAAAATTGATCTCGAAAAAGCTTAAAACAATCGAAGTTTTGGCTAATCTGATTATTCTAGGGCATATACTATATATTCGGTTCATAATTTGAGTTTATCTCATTATTCTAATTTATTTCATATTTTAGGGTTTGAGAAGTTTGTTTGATCGAGTCTAGAGTTTTTTAGGTTTATGGTTAACTCGGATTGATATTAGGATTTTGGTTCCCTTTTTTACTCAAAAGTTTTACCTATAAGATTATCATAATATATAGGGATTTACAATTTTGTTATTCATAGTTATTTGGTGATATTATCTCAATTCGCGTGCTAGCGATTAGATATAGAAATGATTTAGTTTAACTAATGAAATTTTGAATGGATAAATTAATACTATATCATAAGAAAAAATATTTTTTATTATTTCATTATTGAATATCATTTGGATATATTCTCTCGATTTGTGTATTAGAGATCATATAGATGGATTTTTTAGTGTAGGGTTTTCGAGTCGAACGATTATCGGATTTTCATTTTACTTTCAAAGGTACTTATTTTCTTAGGGTTTGGTATTTAGGGTTATCTTATTCTCATTATACTCATTCGACATCTAGGGTTATTTGACTTGTCTGACATTGTTTAGGGTTTCCAATCTTATGATTGGTTCGAAACAGTTTTTAGGGTTTTCTATCGAGCCAAATTGATCATGTTGCAGTATATGAAATTGTTTTAACAGTGGTATGTTTTTGTTAAATTACTCATCTCTAAGGTTTTGTGCTCTGTTTAATTTATCTGATATCTTAAGGTTGTGGTTTCATTATCTGATCCCGTCAAGGGTTTCTAAACTTCAATTTTAACTTGGGTTGGTTTTCATGGTTCTAGTTTTTATATTAGTTCTATGGTTCTTTTCTAATATTACCAAAAAATCTAGGGGGTTACACATATTTAATTAGTCAATTCAAGTTCTAACCTAACAAGTGCAAGCAACAAAAAAAATAATACACGTACCTGGAAAATAGTGTCATGCCCCGAAGGATACCCTAAATGTGGCAGTCCGCCGTATACAATATTAAAGCCTAGGAATGACCGTCTCAGTCATGCGAAGGCTTCCATACTATGTACAAGGCATCTAACACATGGAGGAGACACATCGAAGTGATACATTTTATATTAATACAACTTGAGTAACAATGTAAAGGAATTACAATTCACTATACTTCAAATACAAATCACCATACTTCAATTACAATTCATCCACAAATTTCACTACACAAACTATTACAAGGCAATTCACAAAACTTAGCTAATATCTTCAAGCATTCTTACTTCCGGCCAGAATCCCGAAGTCATACTCAGCTCCAACCATCTCGGTCCCCACGTAGCATTTTGAGTTAACCTGTTTAATCAAACATCTATTGGGATATAAGCTACACTAGCTTATTGAGAATTCCCTTAATTTCGTACCATAACAAGCAAGTTATAAATCATCTATATGCTATGCATGAACAAACACATGAGCAGACAATTATGTATGGGTATCTGGAGCCCATACACAGAACGGATTTACGCCCTCTGTATCTTAGGTTAGGGATGCTATTGAAAGTCTACACAACCGCTGCTAGTCCCCGAGCCCTCGACTCATAGCATTCAACTTGGCTAGGGTTTCACATGGATTGCATCTCCGATGCGCTTTAGTTCTCTATGAATGAGCTCTGATACTAGGTCTCATTATCCAAAGGAGTTCTCGAACCATACCAATCGACCTGCGTAGGAGTAGCACGCTACCAAATGCAAAATGTCCGATGCAATGCATGACCAATTTAATTTTTCCTTAGGTCAAAATATTCATATATTCTTTGGAGTGACCAACCAATATCATACACATAACAGAAGTAATATGAACAGTGCAGTTATCCAATCGAATCATGGTTTTGATATACTTTAGTATTCTTTGGCATACATACATCAAAGTCTCATCATCTATCCCATCCCCATTCATATCGGTTTTTATCTTGTTTCTATAATTCTAATGCAACTAGCTACAAGCACAAACAAGGTAACAAAATAAGAAGAACTCTCACTCGGCCATTGGATCACTGGTCTCTTGGTAAAAGTAATCCGGTGGTAGGGAATCGTCGATTTCGGGGTCACTTAAAAAGGAAGAAATACCCTAATAAGTATTTCATAACTTAACTAATCCAAACTATCTTATATAAACTATCAAATTTGTAATTATCGTCCTAAGCGGAAATTCCAACTTAAAACGGCCATAACTTGGTCGTTTTAACTCGGAATTTAGCAAATTATATATCGATTTCTATCTACTTCGAAAGATCTATCTAATTCTAATATCATATTTAAGTTTTGAAAAATTTGAAGCTTCGAAAAGGTCTGATCAGCTCTGATCAGTAGCAAAATTCAATTCCGAAAAGTAGTTTTGTGAATGTTTGTAATGTTTCTACTATCCAAAGCAAGTATACATGCAATATGAATAAGTTTCTATTATAAATGATATGTCATGAGATATATATATATATATATATATATACATTTTCTTAACAATATTTAATAAAAGAAAATTTTTAGAAAACTTTTTTCTTATAAGACTTTATGAAAAATCAACTTAGAAAGGCTAGTATTGTATTATTGACAATCCCCACTTGTTTTTAGAAAAATTCCTTGATAAAATTTATTTATTCTTGTTAAAATTAAGCTTTCATTATGTATATTCCCTAAGGCCTTTGTTTTGCAATAAAAATTCTCATTTTACACTTTGTAAATATGTTTTTAAAATTGGTTCATCCCAAAATCTAAATTTTGTAAAACTTGTTTTTGTAGTGATTCCTTTATGTAAAAATCATTTGATGCTTAGAAAATTAAGGCTCAACCATACCTAGCCACTAAGGACTTCATTTCTTAAATAAAATTTTCATTTTGAGTTTGAAAAATAGGTATTTTCATGACCTCACTCCAAAATTACGAATTTCTTAAAATGACAACTCAAATTTTTCCTACTTTATTTCTGCTCCTTAATTTACATATTTTTTTTAGCAAATCTCATCTTAATTTATAAAAATCATTACTTGAGGATATCTATGACTTAAACTCTTCATTTTTCATATAAAACACAAGTTTTGAAGTTGATAAAAGGATTTTTAAGGCATGGTTTTGGAATAATCCGAATTTACAAAATTTGGATAAAACTCAAATTTCATATTTTGTAATCTCTTCCTATTCTTGAGAATCTCTATTAGTAGATCTACCATTTACTTATCAAAAACATCTCCTATTGATACCTATTCCATAAGCCTTCCATTTTCTAAACAAATCTTTCATTTTGGTGTTGAAAAATGGGTTTTCAAAATTGGTCTTGGTTGAGATCTGAATTTACAAAATTTATTTTTGGACATATCTTTTGATAAAATCTATCTAAGCTTAGGAAAAATTATCCTTTGCATATCCTATCTTAAGAGCCTTCCATTTCTTGAATAAAAACTTTATGTTTGAGTTGTAAAACATGTTTTCAAACCATGTCTTGGCCTAAATCCGAAAATATGATTTTTATTTTTGAAAGTAACTTTTGAAAATCATCTTTGATTCTTGTAAAAAGAAGTCTTGATGATATACATCCACTAAACTTTATTTTTTCAACTAAAACTCCCATTTTGAGACTTGGAAGAGGGTTTTTAAATATAGGTTTTCTCAAGATACGAATTTCACTATTTTTATTCAAGTTCAAATCTAAGATCTACACATAACATGAACATGAATATAAAAGAAATGCATGGTAGTAAACTATAAACTCATAGATCTAAACATAAACATGATCAAAGTTACATAAAAGATAGATCTACAAAATATAACTACTTCTAACAAGAAAATAATAATATTACAAGAGAGTACTCATGGATAAGAGGAGTGTTTCATTTTGGCATCATCATCCTTAGCTTTTAAGCTTATGGAAGGTCATTTGATGTATGAAATTCTTACTATACATTACCTATATCATATATGGAAGCTTTGGACAAGAATTTCATCCAAGGATCTTGAAGAAATATGTATGGGAGCTCATTTATTGAGTAGAGGCAGCAAGTGTTCTTACAAGAGCAAGAACAAAATGAAGAAAGAAAGAGAGGAAAAAGAGAGAGAAAAAGGTAAGGAATGGTAAAGGTTTGAAGGTGTAAATGAGAGAGAGAGATAGAATGAGTTAAAGACACATTAAATGAAGTAAAAATAAAGTAAAATGGCAGCCTATACAATGCAAGAGCAGGCGTGAATTTTGGGAGGGGAGAGAGAGAGAGAATTTGGTTAGCTTTTGACTTGAAAATGTAATGTGTAATTAATGTGTAAGTGTAGCTTCTTGAAGAAGGATCAAAATAGGTTTATTTAATCAAATTGGGGGCATTTCAAGGGACAAAAGGCAGCAAAAAGAAGTCAAATTTTCTGTCATGAAGTGATAATGAAGTGTAGAAAGATTGAAGTGAAAAAGAAGTGATGTATGAAAGGTGTACTTGAAGGTATGGGTTGTAAGAGTATTTTCTTAGTAAAATAAAATAAAAATAAGAAAAATATAGAAAATGTATTTTAAATATTTGTAGCAGATTTTTCATAATTAAAATAAGATAATTTATTTATTTATTTTAGTGAATTATTAAATAAGTTACCGGTATGATCAAAATACGTGAATATGAGCTATAAATGATATTTTTATAACCCGAAGAATTATAAAAAATTATTTTATAAAATAAAAATATTTTTCAAATATTAAATTAATTTATTTTATTTTTCGTATCGGGTCTTAAATAGAAACTAATCCCATAAAAACCCGAAACGAACTAAATTTTGGAAAAACAGAATTTTTCTATAATATATAAAATATTTATCTAAAAATATAAGAGTTTATACGGATAATAAAATTGTGTAATTAATAGTAGTGAATAGTACAAAAGACCAATTAATTACCGGTAGTAATGAAATACGAGTATAATCACAAAATCAGATAATTTTAGTTATTGAAAAATTATAAAACTAATATTTTTGAAATCCTTATGAAAATATGAGTCTAATGGTACTAATGGTATATTCTTGATATCTCGAGCCCCGGGACACACTTTTCAAAGTCTGCATCCAAACGGGTTCGAAATAGGTAAAAATTTATCAATCTGATATTTTTAAGCAAACTTATATTATTACGAGCTACTCTACACACTTAAACTACATCTCAGTCTCTAGGACTAAGAATGCGAGATTGCCGGACTTAAACTACCGTACCTCACTTAGGGTTTTCGGGTAATTTTCTAGTTTAGATATTTGCCAATTTGGAACTAATGTGGTATACAACATATTTGATTTGAGAAATTCATTTTAAATTTTTATTTTTGTAAGTATTTAATATCTCTTAACGTTTTCAGAATTATTGAATTGGGTTTTATTTCCGAAGGTTAATCGCTATTCACCTTTTAATAATTTTGTTTTTGGGTTCTTTATTACCCGATTTTACAATTCAGAGTTAAGTATGGAATTTGTCGTACATAGAGGTTTTGAATTTGAAGACTGTTGAGTTCTTATTTTAATTTTAAGGAATCTCATTTCCTCAAGATTAAGAAATTTCTGGATTCGTTCGTGATTTGAAGTTCGGTTTTAATTTGAAGTTATTTTTAGAGTTTTTTCTTCAATGTTTATTTTGGAATTATTTACTAAAATTTTTTGGGGCTTACAAATAGCTCCATCCAAAATCCACTACTTAGATGATACACAATCAAATTGTTTAGTTCTTCTATTTATCTTACTTAAACTCTCATTATACTCATATCACTCCCATTTCTCCGTTATGATAACTTAGATTCGAAAACCTTTAAGTATTCTTAGTTTGTGAAGAAGAAGATTTAGTGAATAATCATGTTTTGGCTAGAAAAAAATGATTTTCAAGGTGTTATAACATGTATAAACTAGTATACAAAAAAGCGTAAGGTTATGTATCACTTAGGTAGAGAAAACAGGTCACAAAAAGCTCCATGAGGAGGTACACAGGGGTAACACGACTTGACATATCTCCTCGTATTCCTTTCCAGATATAGAATTTAAGCATCGAGAGGAGCACAACTGGGAACACAAGGTCATGTACACATTGTGTTCTTCTAGCGTTCCTTTCTTGTTGAAGCACAGAGAGACACATGGCTAGATACATTCAGCCATGTACTAGTTGTGCTATTTCGGAAAAATGCGATTTAACTTACAAAGAGGTGTAAGGCTTGAAACACTGGCCGTTTATATGTCATGTCCTTTTAGGAAATGCCTTATTTCGATTTTTTTGACTTATTTCCATATTGACACTCATTTAAACCCTTCCAAGACTATTTCCATTACCTTAACACATCCTTATTCATGTTTGTAACCCTTAAAAACATATTAAAACACAATACCTTTCTATATTTTATATAACATTCATGATCAAAACAAAATACATGAGAACTATGTTATCTATTGGCTTCCTTCTAAACTTCTTGTGAATTCCCCAATGTCCACTTCGCAACAATCACTTTCTCCTTGGAATTCTTCCTTAGTCCCTTCACAGATTGGTGTTACACACGTTCGATGAACTATTCATATAAATTCACGTTTCGTTATCATTCCCTTTTTTAGATTGTTCTAAATGATGAAAAGCTTTAAGAGAGACGACAAGTTACTATAAAGATTTTGTTGAATCTCTTTGATACTTGAGGATGGATGTTGAGAGGAAAAAATATATCGTTCTTTTCCTAAATGATGGAAGAAAATAGAGTGTCAGTTAAAGATCCCTCAACTATTTAAACGTTTCTACCAAACAATGTATCCCTTAATGGATACCGAAATTACTATACTACCCTTACTAAGGTCTAAATATTTACTAAATTGCCACTCCATTTAATTTATTAATTCTTTAACATATTTAGGGTATTTCAAAATGAGTTCATTGTGTCTAAAAGCTCCAAAAGTAGCTTAAATGACGAATAGGCTAAATGAGCAAGATGGTATGCATGATTCTCGTGCACCAATTTAACAAATAAGACTTGCAAAAGGCAAGTGTTAAATTGTGTACCTCACTTGCGTGCACATGTGCCCTATACCAATTGAGTTGAATTTAATCATTCAAATGTTATTTAATTTACATGTGCTAGTTTTGCATTTGATGAAATGTCCATGTACAATTGTGGATATAACAAAATAAACAAAGGTATGGAAATAGATAATGGTGACCACTTTTAGGTAGCAATTTGATCAATTTGAAAGTTCAAATAGAAAATTGCATTTTTTGCAAAAATTCAAGTATCATTTGGGTCATTAATTTCATAGGATATAATAAAACTTGATAGATAGTTTTGTTAAAGAAAAATGTTTTATAATTTTCTATATTATATGTATTAAGTGAAATGAAAATAAAATCAAAGCACTATAGCTAACATTCCTATAGTCATTATAAATTAAAATGGAAATATTCATTTTTCCAACTTTGGAAGGTCAATGCATCATAATTAAAAATATATTTTATATTAAATAATAAAATAAAGAAATAATTTTTTTCTTCTTTTTGTTGACATCAACACAGGCTAGGTACTTCAAGATAAAAAATTGGTGAAAAGAATAGCAAATGTGCATGAAATCACAACTCACAACAATAATAAAAGTTAATTTATTGTCATGAGCATATCATGTATAAATAACCCTCAAATCATATATGTGATATGAATGACATTTTTTTTTTCAGCGTAGATATGAATGACATTGAACAAGGTTTCACACACTTAAGATCTCCATTTTTCCCTAATTTGTATGATTTTATGTGGAAAAAAATCTATTGATTATGAGTTAATGGTTTAGCTTATGTATCCCAATAAAAAATTAAATGTATTAAATGGGTTCAATGGACCATTTAACCCATAAAATGTATGAATGGGTTAAATAGGCCAAGTTAGTGGGCCAGCTCGTTTAACTTATCAGCCTACATAGGCTAGAGTAAGGTTAATAAGTAGGTTCAGTTGGGTTGGCATGTTTAACCCAGTTGCATGGCTCTACTCCTAAGTACTTGTTAGAGTTTAAAATTAAAAAAACATGGATTATTAAAGGGAAAAAAGCTTATTCAAAATCAATTAAGAAAATGCTCAAAATGTGTGGAGTTTTTAGAGATCTAATTAGCAATTTCAATGAATAAGGACTAGGAGAGAGAGAGAGATTCTTAATCAGTAAATGAAGATGCTCCACCTTTTCTAGTTTCTATGACATTTATTTGACAAGCATCACAAGAACTCTGAATCTTTTCTTTATATAATATATATCATGTGTGCTAGAGAAGCCATAAACTTAAAATGAAATGTTTTTAATATTCTAATGAGATTGAATAAAAGTAATAACTACTCGAGACCAAGAAAAAATTAAAAATATATATTAAGAAAGGGTTTTAAATGACCTTAAAGATAATGTAAAAATTTCTTAAGATAAAGAGTTTCTTAAACCTTGTGGAATTTCTTAAGGTTAAAGTTAGTCATTTAAGATTCAAGTTGCTCTTAGAAAGAGTTTAGTAAGATTGACAATGTGTGAGTGAGAAAAGATAAAAACCATGCTTCCTATAAAATATAAGATGTAAAAATCCAAATATCAAAAACTAGTAGCGATCATACTTTTCAATTCTTTAATCTTAGTATTATTTCGAGTTCTCATTAAAAATTGAATAAATGAATTCATTAGAATTATATGACTAAACACGAAATGATTTAGACACAAATCATAATAAATTAAAATCATTTAAAATTAGTTTAAGCCAGATGAAATCACATCGGAGATCAAATGGCCATATTTTTTTTTCAAAATTTTTAATTTTGCCTAAAATTTAGAACCCAACATTTAAAAAAAATTCAAAAACAATTTTTGGATGAAAATTTTACAATAAAAACCAAAGCGATGCAATTAGGGCCTGACTTTCTTTTGCTAAATTATGATTTTGCCCTAGTCGAGAACCAACATGAATTTCTTATTTGAGTAATCAAATCCATAATTTATACATGAGATAGATTACAAGTCCTGAACTAGTTAAATTATCAAATTCTAGCACGTATAAAAGTAGATGGCCTAGATGGTGTCACATGGCACCATAAAATTAAAATAAGAAAACCTTAGACCTTCCCCATCCTTAAGATTCCGTATGGCTACCCCCACCTATCCTTTTCACCCTCTTATCTTATTTTTCCTTTTATGTCATCTTCATTAAAACCCTTTAAGACCTATATAAGGTAAGATGTCTCTAAAATTCATCTTTAAGTACTTTTAATACGTGATTAACTAATATAATGTGACATGAAGTTACGATTAATGTTTCTTCTTCTTTTTCTCAAGGAAATAAAGAATACATGAACATGCAAGGAGCTTAAGAGTTGTAAAATTCCTAATAGCCAAATACAAGGTAAGAAAAGGTGCACTAAACTTGATTTCTAACTTATATTAGCACTTAATAAGCTCCCTTAGTGATTATATTATCATTAGGTGGTCATGTGAGGTTATAAAATGGAGGGAATTAAGAGGGAGAAGCTACTCAAGGTTCATCCAAATCCTAACAAGGTAAGAGCTTAAAATTTTAAGGTGTTATTAAGAGTTTTTGAGAAGCTAAAACTTGAATTTAGGAGGATTTAGGGTATATTAAATTGAAGTTATAGTTGAAGTACATTGTTGAAGCCTAAAAACAATCAAGGGAAGGAAAAAAAGATGGGTAGTGCCACAATTCTTGTTAGTACATCCTCAATGAAAGGTGTTGTCAAAAATAGATTGAATTGAGAAAAAATGTTGTGTATGAGTGCTATAGGGGTTTGCAAGATGGACTAATGTGTGAAGTGTAACTTTTAAATGTAAAATTCTTATTAAAAATGATAAGTCTAATGTTTATGCTATAAAATATGAAGTCATAAGCTAATAGAAAAGGTATGTTGATGAATGGGTATGTGTAGGTAACATAAATTATCAATTAGTCTAAAATTGAGAATTTTAATGGAAATACCTTATTTAATTGGAGTAGGTTAGGGGCCAAAATGAAGTTGGAAGTGGTAGATGATAATGTAAAGTTGTAAAGAGTCATTTTAGCAATTAGGCTCTTGGTCCAATTTAACGCTATGGGCTAATCTTTTAGATTGATAATAGAGCTTAGAAGACTGAGTTCAATAAGGGATGTCATTAGGAGATTTGACTTGATAGGCTCAGGATAGGAATCATTGGATTGGTTTATTTTGCTCTTGACATGCAAAAAGTAGACTTAAAAAAAATATCTTTTTAGGCTAATTGGGCTTTGTTTGGTTAAAGTAGGGCTTATACATAATAAAATAAGCTTGTTTCTATTTTATATTAAAGATTGACTGTTTTAATCGGATAATGAGCTCATTTTATATAAAAGCCCCTATTTTATTTAGGCTCATATGTAAAGCCCATGCCGATATATACAAAAAAAGGGATGGATTATGACCATTGGATCCATAAAAGAGATCTAGTAGTTGCAAGCAATTATTCATCTTAACCATCCATCTAGAAGTCATCCAACGGCTACCATTAGCCTCCAACTTCTATAAATAAGAGGGTTTTCTTCTAATTTTAGGTCATTCTACGTATTACTAAGGTTGAGAGCAATGTGAAAATTTCGTTGAAATATCTCCAAAAAAGATCAAAGCAACTATTTTGCAAAGAAGGGGTCCAGTATAATCAAATCTATCTTATTTGACCTTCCATCATACTCGTGCGCTTGAGAAACCGGATTTGTCTATTCCTCCTCTCATGCCTCTTTCTACGACATTTACACACGACATTAGTTTATGACTCCTCTCACGTGGCATTAGAGATAAAGGATTAACTTATCTCAATGGAACATTAAGAATGAGCCAAATGGAGGTGAAATGGAGTACTTGCAGTGTTATATGATACACTTTGCTATTAGACATGATTTAGTATGCTTAAATGTAGGAGTCAGGCAAAATTTGAAGGAAAACTCATAAATATCGACAAATATGCCCATGACAAAGAGAGTGCTTGAAATTGAGCAAGCAAACGAAGTTATAAAGGCAACTATGGTCAGCACATGCCTATGCCCAAAACAGTGCCAAAAGATACAATTGTATGTGAAATACCTCGAATCTTTCCAACTTAAATTAGGAAAGTGATGATTAAATAATACAGAAGGTGGGTAATTTTGAACCTTAATTCAGATTTAATTTAGATGATTTGATTAAATAAATCAAGTAAATTATAGAGCATGATTAGGTAATTTAATATAATTAAACTAGTAAATGGATTTAATTGAAAATAGAGATTCCAATGCCATAAATACCCACTTCAATATGTTAAATTACTTCAATTACCTATTTCAACATATTCAAATTAATCAATCCTTTCCGACTATCAACTTGAACATAATTCATCAAATTCAATAGCCTAAACCCTTAAATATCTTGTTTAGACATTATAGTCTAAATTCTAACTCCTTAAATCCTAGAAATTTAAATCCAAATATTTTCTTTCAAATATCAATTTCTGAGTCCCTAAATTTTTAAATTCAAGTGAGATATTAATTTTCCTTCAATTATAATTCCTAGATTTAATTCTAATGTCAATTAACAAATTTTCATTTCTCACTCCTTGAGTCCAATTTCCAAATGCCAAGACCCATAATCTAAATGTTCATCCATGACATTAAAATCTAAGCCCATCAATATAAGTTTAAGCTCATCATTTAGAAGGCCTATAATTAAATGGTCAAGCCCAATTATCCATGAATCAAGCCCATAAGACGATAAAACTTAACATACCCCATCACACACCATATAAATTTTTAATTCCTAGAGAATTAAACAAGTAGAAAGACAAAAATAACCTTCCCCAATTCTGGAGAATTTTACACTTATGAAAAGACTAAAATGCCACTAAACTATTTGAGTAAAATGACTAAAAAGCCCTTAACCTTAAAGATAATTACAAGGCTTGCATAATATAAATATCTATCTTAGAAAATCTTAATTCCTTATTCCATTTTTGGCAGCCCCATCTCTCAACATGCTCTCTCAAAATACTCTAAAAAATCTCTCAAAAAATGCACAAAAATCTCTCCATAAACCAAGCATATAAGCTAAAGTATTTTAAATATTATGCTTCTTAATATCCTCTTTTATTCCTAATAATATAATATTTATTTCAATTAAATCCTAGTGAAATTAAGGATTTAAAATAAGGTTGAAGTTAGTAAAATAAGCTTGAAGAAGTTTCATCAACTCTTGAGTGGTATTTAGTAGTAGTGGTAATGATTATTTGGTTGATTTTGCAAATCAAGTATGTTAACCAAATTAATATGTTTTAATTGTATTAATGACATTTAAATTCATGTAAATTACTAAAAATAAACTTAGATTTAAGGTTTGATTAATATATGTAGATAAATGCATAGAAATCAAAAAATATATATGTGAATATGTTTGTAAGTAGAAATTCTAAGTATTTGAAATTATTGTGTGTATATATACATATAGCATGTTGAAATTTATAAGTGTTATATGATTGAATTAATATGTTTTATTGAAGTGAAATTATCAAATATATATATAATATAAAATCTATTGAAGTATATGTGTGTGTGTGTGTGTGTGTGTGTGTTATGTTGATATATGCTAGAAATTAGGATAAATTTGTGTTGATGATGATGATTTGAGCTATGATTTATGATATTTAATTGTACAATGTAAATTTATGTATATACTAGATAAAATAACATAGAATAAACATGTTTTAACTGATTAAAATAGGTTGGAAGTTGAATTAAATTAAAGGAAATCTGAAAAAATACAAAATAATGTTGGATCAATGTTTGGCATCGTCCTAAGGCATGAATGTTGGTGGCCAGACTAGTGGCCAAATAACCTCCAATGACATCATATTTTCGTCAAAAACGTAAATCTATGTGTCGATTTTATAAATGTGTGGTGAACCAGCCAAGAACTAGTCGTTTTAATGGTTAAATTCGAGTGAACCAATCAGTCGTCGCTAGATATCCCCAGTTTATGGATAAAATGTGGTTAATTAAAATTAAAACCATAATTAACTAATTAGTTTAGGCCAACTTAATTTGTAAACATGTAAAACAATGTGTTATATAGTTTACATAAAAAAAATTGAGCTTAAGAACCCGTGTTTAAGATAGTAAACCAATTAATTGAAATTAGGGTAAACATTAGTTCTCTATAGGAAATGAAATATTGGTATTAAAGGTAAATTAATTCTAATTAAATAAATATGAAATAAATTAATGTGTTTTCATATTAAAAAATGATTTTTAAGATGAATAATTAATTAATTTGATCTTAGAATTTTATTTAATAAAATAGGTATAAATATGACATTATAAAATATTATAAACAGAATAGGAAACAAGTTTATATTCCTTAGCATATATAGAGGTAAAAATAGATTATGAAAGATATAAATAGAATAATTATATCTTAAATGACTTTTTTCACTTAATAAAAATATATTAGATTGATTATAGGATATGTTATTAAAAATACCATTTTAAGGTTCCAATTACCATAAAATGAGTTTAGTAGACTAAGTTGAATATCAATTATGAAAGACATAAATAGAATAGTTATATCTTAAATGAGTTTTTTCACTTAATAAAAATATATTAGATTGATTATAGGATATGTTATTAAAAATACCATTTTAAGGTCCCAATTACCATAAAATGAGTTTAGTAGACTAAGTTGAATATAAAATGAACTTAATATTTAAAAATGATTTTAAAACTAAATTTACTTTATAATTTGAAATTAATTTATGAAATAATATTTAAAAAAGGAATTTCGTGAAATCTCAATTAGAATCAGAAATATATACATATAACTTCAAATTGATTTAGAATGAATGATTGAATTGACAATGTAAATATTATTTAAGATAATTTTCTTATACAGATTCTTATTCTTGAGATTGTCTATCATTCATTTTGAGGTAGGGTTCTTACTTAAGTTTTGGTATGTAGTGACTTATGTGTTACTTACTAGGAAAAATATCATTTTAAGGACTCAATTACCATAAAATGAGTTTAATAGACTAAGTTGAATATAAAAACAAACTTAATATTTAAAAATGATTTAAAACTATATTTACCTTAGAAGATGAAATTAATTTATGAATTAATATTTAAAAAAGAATTTCATGAAATCTCAATTAGAATAGGAAATATACATATAACTTCAAATTGATTGATAATTAATCCAATTAGAATGAATGATTAAATTGACAACCTAAATCTTATTTAAGATAATATTCTTATACATATTCTTATTCTTGAGATTGCCTATCATTCGTTTTGAGGTTGGGTTCTTACTTGAGTTTAGGTATACAATAACTTGTGTGTTACTTACTAGGAAAAATACAATTTTAAGGACTTAATTACCATAAAATGAGTTTAATAGACTAAGTTGAATATAAAAATAAACTTAATATTTAAAAATGATTTAAAACTAAATTTACCTTAGAAGTTGAAATTAATTTATGAATTAATATTTAAATAGGAATTTCATGAAATCTCAATTAGAATAGGAAATATATACATATAACTTCAAATTGATTAATAATTAATCCAATTAGAATGAATGATTGAATTGACGACCTAAATCTTATTTGAGATAATTTTCTTTTATAGATTCTTATTCTCGAGATTGCTTATCATTTGTTTTGAGGTAGGATTCTTACTTGAGTTTAAGTATACAGTGACTTGTGTATTGCTTGCTACAATAGGCATCATAATTGAATTACTAATTAAAGATAGCCATAATAATTGATTGTTGCTTGTGCATGGTCATTTAACCTGGTCGAGAGGGGAGATAACCTTGCTAAGTGACACCAGCACAGAAGTTAGTCGCTTAGGCTACTGTCATAATCCTTAGTGACTCGGCGGGTAGTTAATAGGAGGAACAATATCAAGATAACGCCTACCTAGATCGGAGAGAAGTAATATAGTGCGGTTCAAGTTTATGGGACCAGTTGAGTCATAGTATATTATGGAACAGATAGGTAGATATACGTAACGACTATAACCCTTAGATAAGGCTATTACTAGATGATCTTACAAGACATATGGGTATTCAGGTTGCTTATATCAATCCCGTGAGTAGTTGTTGCTACTTAAGACCCCTAGATTCTTATGGTATGTTACGGAGTATGAGTGCTCCACTGTTATTTGCTATACTTTAATTAAAAATATACCAATTGTTATTTGTTGCATTGCGTTTAGACTAAGTGCATGTTTGCATGTACTGTTGTCATACTGAGCTTCAACTCATCCTTTTCTTTTTAAGATTTGGTTACTTTGATGATGGTACTTATGATTACATGGGGTATGGCATGAATTTCAAGGAATTATTTCATGAGTAAAGTGACTAGGATCATTGGACTATTATCTATACTTTAAACTTTCGAACTCTACTTTCAAACCTTTATTTTGATGAAGGTCTATCTGTGAGCCTATGATTTTTAAATGCGACACTTGATACTCTTATTTTGAGATATCTAATGGTATTATACTTATTTATAAATGATTGTCCACTCACAAAAGTAACCTTCTAAAAATCTTTGCAAAAGTTTATATTTTTTTTACTACAAATCCAGTTGTTTTCTAGAACCTTAACGATCTCAAGAATTTAAAAATTAGCTAGCAATGATGATGATATATTATAGTTTAGGTTAGTCTTAGCATATAATGCTTAAGTATTATGAGTGGTAGCTAGACACACCATGATCTAAGTGGGGTGTGACAATATACAAGATAAGGATCACATTATTTACAAAGATAGAGAGGTTAAAGGGTAGCACGGCCTAACCTACAGCTACACCAAGGACCATAGCTTGGTCCCATGGCCATATTTCGGCCAATATCAATTATTGAGTGTTTGACAATTAGAGACATGCCTCGACACATTGTTATGTGAAGCAATGTGCGTCCAATTCTATTTTTGAAGTTTATTTTATTTTTTTTTTTACTTTTATGTTTCATTTTTTCCCTAGCTTGACTTGTAGGAGAATATAAGGGTCACTAGGGTTATGATAGTCTATCAAGCCTACCTATCTTTTGACATTAATTATGATCAATTACCTTTGTTGGCTTTCTTGAAATTTTTCCAGAACCCTACTGAGTAATATTGAGTTTTTCTCAAGATTATTTTTTATTGTCTTTATTGATCGTATGTCATATTGATTGAGTAAAACAAAGAGTTTGATTCTTCTGTTAGTGCATCATATCCGAGAAGACGAATTGTCCATACACTTTATTTTATTATGTTTGATTATTGGAAACCCATAAAAATCCATAAAAAAAAATCATAAAACATACAAATCCTATAATTCCATACTCTGTGTTTATCAAAGAAACCCGCAGTGTAAATCTAACATGGGTTTTATCCATATTATAACCCATGTAATTCAAGGAATAACAATGAATAAGTATCATGATTAATTCATTTTAACATTGTGCTGACTTCTTATGCGAGCATTTCAACTATAGACAATTAATATTCATCAAGCACGGGAAGAAGAAAAGGGTATCGAAACAATTGTCAAGTATGCAGAAAATGCATGTTGTTTGCTAAATATAGAATCTAATAAACAGACTAATACTTTAGTTTAGCCTAACTATTTTCGATTGATGTTTAGCCACTTACTCTAGGAAGTGACACTCTTAGATTGGGTCGTGAATCTAATTGCAACTTTGGGAAGATTATGGTAGACTAAGCACTTAGGCCCCTATGAAGTGTGCGGTTGTGCTTGGTGGGTAGTCGATAGGGGAATTTGTGAGAATAGGCATTCAATTGGGAGCATTATGAAGTTGTAACGAGTTATACAAGGGAATGAGAATTTATATAAAGTGTTGCAATAGATTGTGCTCATTGATGTCGATCTATGAAGAGATGAATTGAACAAGACTACTTTTTTCTTTTTTTTCTAGTAAGTTTTGGGGACTTATCAAAACCCTCTTCCGAGATGTGTTATTCGAGAAAGGAACCCTACCCCATTGTTTGGCGAGAGCCATGAGTACCCATGTGCATGTTTGTACTTTCAAGATGATAAAAATGCCTTGTTTAAGGACTTTAAATTATATAACTTAATTGGTGGTTGTTACATTAGAATAAAAGCTTGTGACATGCGTGTGTGTTTTTGTTTAATGTGTACCAAGTTTCACCATTCATTCTTTCACTATTTCAAGTACCTGTGATGACCTCTGTATGGATGGATATTAATTATAACTCATTAGGTTTTAGTTATGACAAGTTGGATTGGTTGATCCATTAGGTAGCATGACGGTTGATACATTTTTATGAGATGTTGTGAAGAAATTTTTCTATTATTACATGAATTTTTCTAATTGACTATAAGTGAAGCTTCAAAGTTATAATTTTCAACATGGGTGTCTAGCCAAACTCTTTCAATTCGAGTACAGTTAGGCTCCCATAATTTGTCCTAGTGAGTTACAATGTTGAAAAGAAGTTTTCTTTGAGAATTTACTATTTGAAAAAGTCAATTTTACAAGTTTAATAAAACCCAAACCATGGAAAAATAGATAGCACTCTGTTATTTTATAAATTAATAACAATTTCCTAATTAAAATCTAATTAGTAACCCACCTACTTAATGGATGCCTTACATGTATCACTCAAGTGATATATGGAACTAAATGGCAACGTCTTATGTGCTTAAGGCATTATAAAACAAGTCTTATTTTGCAATTAAATGTTACTTGTGACAAAAAAAAAATAAAGAAGCAAAAAGTGATGTGCTAGAAATTTGTGACTTATTCCTTATGCTTGAAGAGATGTAGAACTCAAGATTGTTATCTTTGCTTTAACCTTTTGCATGAATTTGAAGGAAAGGACATTTTCTAAGTGGCATAATAACTTAGGCGACTTACATATGTTGGTTCTAAGTGTGTAACTAAGGGAGGGGGTTTGTGAATTGGTTACTAGCAAAATAAAAAACTTTTTCAAACAAAAATTAATTCACTGCTCCAATTAGCTAATTGATGGTATATGGTTTTTTAATTTACTTTCCAAACACAAATTTAGTTCAAATAAATTAACTATGAATGCGCAAAAATTGAAAAAAAAAATAGGAAAGAAGAAATCACTCAATTATTTATAAGGTTCCTTCTTGTAAGTCAATCCTCTCTTCAATCTCCAATCAAGAACCAAATTATCCATATGGTATGTTCCACTATAAGAAAAAAAAACACTTTTTTATTATAAATAATGTGCCAATCTTGGTCTTAATTCACTTTGATAAGACCTCATGCTAACACCTAGCTATCTGTTATAGCATAGCCTATTTGTAATCTAAAACTCTCATAAATTAAAAGAAATCAAGAATGTAAAAGAAAAAAAAATTCCTCTAAGTGTTTGGATCAATAAAAGTAAATAATGATAAATTTAGCACTATTAGTAAGCTTGATTTTAGTCGCCTTTTAGAGTAGATAGTTGCCCTTTTCATGTCTTCAAGTATATATCTTGTTGATCCCCAATAGGTAGGTAAGAATTAATTCAAATAGGTGCTAGCAGTTTGATATTATCTTATCCTGTATTTTGCAAATATAGAGAATGATCTCTTCTTAATCTTTGAAAATAATGGATTTGACTATTGTTGTAGCTCAAGTGCCTTGTAGATAATCTCTTGATGATACTCCTTCAAAAATATCACAAAGAAATTTGTCCATAAATCACAACTTGTTAGGGTAACATTGACGTGCTTTGTCCTCTCATAGAACATTTGATCCTTCGTAAGAAAGATGGCACTCTGACTGTCACAATAGATTGTAATAGACTAAGTCACTTCCAATAGCCAAGTTTAAGCATTGCTTGGAAGAGGCGAAGAATGTTTTATTTTTATGTCGAAGCTCCGGAATCCGTGTCAAGGTGGAGATTGTTGGAGTTTGTGACCCGTTTTCAGTAGCCATTTTTCGTAGTCAAATGTATAATGAATGAATATTTGATCATACATTTTTTATTCATTCATTATACATTTAAGAGTCATAATTTTGGTATTTGTATAATGAATGAATATTTGACTATACATTTATTATTCATTCATTATACTTTTAATAGACATAATTTTAGCCTTTATTGTCGACTAGCTATATATACATATAAATATGTCTTTTTTAGGGTTTAAAAATGAGAGAGTTTTGATTTGTATTTTGTTACTCTCTCTCTCTTTTGTACTCCATTATCGACATATAGTGAATTCTCTCTTCTCTGCCTGTGGTTTTTCTCCATTTGGATTTTCCACATAAATCTTGTGTGTGCTTTATCATTTTTTGTTTTTGCCATTGTTCGTCTTCTAACACAACTGTTAGATTAGTATCCAATTTGAAATACCTCAATATCCATACAAAATAGGAGAACATCTTGTTTCCATCTTCCTTCTAAATTTCGAAGTTATACGATATTGAATCTTCACGTAAACACTTTCCTATGATTTCAAATGAATATAACTTGTTCAATTAAGTCAAGCTTGAGTCATAGGAACTTGGATTTATGACATCTTAAAGCAATCTGAACTAACCATCATGAGTTCTTAAATTTTCTATAGAATTTCAATTGGAAATTAATTCAAATCCTCTAGATATATTAACCAACTTACTGGAGCATTTTGAATATATTATCCAAATACATTTAATTTTGGAGTTAAGCCTTCAATTTGATGAAATCTATCAGCATTAAATTGATATGAACCATTTTTTATCGTGATTATTCACATTAGGTTTAACCTTTGTGAGTGACTATCTTCTTGAAATTTTTCTAGGTAAGCTCCGAGTTAATCTCTGGGTTGATCTTTCTTCAAATAGATTTCCAAAAAACTTCTAACTTAACCTCAAAGGGCTTTGATAAACATCTTAAACTTCTTTTGTTTTCATAAAATTTAGATTAAACACTTGCTAACAGCAACAATGCACTTAATAACTTTTTAGTAATCTCTAACCTTTTTGTTATCATCGGGACTAATAAAGAGGTACCTGACAACAAAAACCACACAAGATTAAGGTTGCAGTTACAAAGTAGGACATTATTTAGAAAGACAATAGGTATGGACAAAGATTCACTTCTCAACAAAATTTACCAAGTTGAAGTTTAATATTGCCACTACTACCTATTGCCATAGTTGTAAGCTATCTCCTCTAGTCTCCTAATAGCAGCACATATCTTAGGCTGCAAATGTAGTGTTAGTCCAATAAGACAGTTGTTCAGCATTCTATCCATAGTGCAACTACTAGCATAACATCCTTTTGAAGTATTCCTACCAACAAAATTTATGTTCTATCTTTTCTTGTTTTGTTGACATAAAGAAATAGCATTGTTGTTTTGTTTTAAACTTTTCATGAATTAGTTTTAGAAGTCATGTCCACTCATAATATAAGACGAAAATGGATTGATCATTCCATTAAAGGAAATGTTGTTGCTTTTCAAATAGAAAAGGAAAATGTGAAATTTTAAAGGGATTAAATTCTATCCATCTAAAAGGTTGAAATAGCTAGTGAAATGATTTGGAAATTAGTTTCTAGTGTTAAATTCCATGAAATTGAACTAGAACATGGACTTTATATATATATATATATAATATATAAGTAAATATCACTAATAATGTGAAATGGATATCATATTTGTTTATATAACAATAAGTACAAGAATAGCAACTTTCCTAGAGATTTTTCACCAATTTAGAAGTATTAATATGTAATTTACAAATGGATAATAAGAGTTTATTAATAGGAATATGTTTTAATAATAGTTTACCCTTGTTAAAATTTGTTGAAAAAAATGTCGTTTTATGTTAAAGTGGTAATTTGTTCATATTGAATTTTAAGTGTTTTGTAGACATATGTATTTGGGGTATTTTTAATATTAGCTTGCAATAGTTACATGTTAAGGGAAGCATATGATATAATGTTACAAGAGTTCATTATAGGTTGATATGTGCTCTTACAATGAAGTATGAATGCCATTTTAATATCATTGCAAATCTGAATTTTTCTGTTCATCAATAAAGTACACTCATAACAAGATTTTCTTATTGAAATATGGGTAAATTACAATGAAAGGTATCAACATTTTGGGTAAGTTCATTTAAGGTATCAACGTTTCGACTAGTTCAAAAGAGGAATCAACGTTTATAAATAAATTCATTTAAGGTATCAACGTTTTAAGTAGTTAAAAAGATGTATCAATGTTTTGCAAAGTGAGTCAAATAAGGTATTAATAATTGACCATTAATTAAAACTCTAGAAACTTAATTGAAATGTTGATACCTTAGATTAACTTTACAAAACTTGATACCTCATATGACCACTTTGTGAAACGTTGATATCTCTTTTAACCTCTTGAAACGTTGATACCTTAAATGAACTTACCTCAAATGTTGATATCTTTGGTGTAATTTACTCTTTGAAATCTACATGCCATTGTATTGGGTGACTTGATGTATAGAGTTTTGCAGTATAGGGATGAATATCAGAGACATTAGGGTTGTTTGCTATGCTTATGGCAACATAGTGCAATGGAATGATGGGGTTCATTATGATCGGTAGTCAATTACTTTGGTAATTCTTTCGAGCAATGCAAACTATGTGCAACTTGTGGATAATATGTGGTCGTTTTAAACAAATAAGACGAGACAAAGGATTTAGTTGCCCATAAAGCTTCTATTTGGGATGGTAGTGTTTATTATGAAGATGTTTTAGTGAAAGACAATTAGGTTGTGTAGTAATGTTGGTTTTTTACACAGAATTTTATGCAGTGTATATAGAGATATGCAAAAAATGAGCTATCAATTGTGAAGGAGACTATTTAGCATAGAATTACCAGGTCCAACGTTTGGTGAAAGTTAAGTGTATGAATCATGGGCTTTTCTGGTGTCCCAAGAAGTAACAATATTTAGCCTCTAGTGTTTAGCTATGAACCAAATGAACCTTGGGTAATTATATAGAATCTAATGCATCTATAGCACTCATTTAATGATTCAAACGATGAAAATTTCAGATGATGGTGATGGAGGTGAGTGGTAGGGGGTGATCCAGGCACTTAGTGAGCCCTATAGCTTTAAATTATGAATGATTAACGTTGATTGTTGGCTTAAAGGGATGTGCGTGCAGCGAGAGTTCAAAGCTAGTGTCATTCTTTAAGAGAGTAAAAGGCAGTGGATATGCGCCTTCCAAAGATGAGCAACTAATGTTGTTACAATTGGAGTTTAAGTGATGAACTTAAAGTAGGTATGTTTTGAGAACACAAATCACATCATTTGAGTAGTGAAGATGAACCACATAATGAACCACCATGACCATGATGTGGCTAAGTAAAATACGAAGTTAATCGATTAAGTGTATAACATCAAATAGGGGTTGCAAGTGGAGACTTAGAGCATGATTCAAGAAACATGGTAGATGCTTTTAGATCACTAGTTTGTAAGTGGCCACACACTTGGTTTGAATCCAGTTGTATCTTGAATGAGGCCTAAAACTCCCTATTCTTAAGACATGAGATCTCCAGGCATCGATTTGCAAGTTGTTTAGATATATTATTCAAATAAAGCGGATATGGAGGCTAAGTGTCAAAACCATTGAAGAAGTTCATAGCAGAGCGAATCATATGTAAAACTCCTACACCAACTAATGGTTATATTGAAGGTCAATGTGTAACAAGTTTGTAGATACACTATAGTCTAATATTACGGACTTGTTTTCCTATATTAGCTTTCTTAGGCCTTTGCTATATTTAGGCATTTGCAGATTATAGGTAGCAAAACTGAACTTGGCTTTGTTTTCTCTACCGAATGCTGTTGGTTGTATTAACCCTTTAATAAGGTCTAGGTGTCATGCATCCATCTTGATTTATTGAACCTACTTGCACTTACTAGTAGGTGGAGATACACGGTTGCTAGGGTGCCCCTTACAAACCCCTGAAATTTTCATAATCTTAAAAATAATTCTAGAGTTAAATACAAAACCAAAACCCTAAAACCGACCAAGTTAAAACCAAATTCTAAAGAAGATCAAATATGAAAAGTCTTAACCTTGAGAAAAAGAGGACCCTCAAAACAAAATGGAAAATCTAATAATCGTTTGATTCAACATCCGTACGCCAACCAAATCATCTATTAAGATGATATATCTAAATAACACTCGATGACAATATACGAAAACCTTAAATCCTTTGGTAAATTTTAGAATAAAAATTTTCAATTACCATCGAAATTCAAATGGAGTCAACCCATAACCCTAGACTCAATTAAACAATCCTAGGAACTGAAAAATATTAAAAAAATCATAAAAAATAAAATAAAATGTAAATTTTGACCAAAAATATAACATGGTCAAAAACCCTAAAATTTTATGGCCTTATAAATAAATCAAAAAGCTGAAAGTCAAACCGGAATCCCAAAAGTCAATAAAGTCTACAACAAATCCTAATATTTAGATCCGGCAATCTCGTGCTCTTAAACCCTAAGCAACGAAATTGAGATAATTATGGATAATAGTTCGTAATAATATAGGGAAGGTTAAAAATATCATATTCATTAAATTTTAGTATGTTTCAAACCCGAACGGGATCAGTTCTGGAAAAGCATGTCTTGAGACTCGAAATAGTAAAAATATTCCGATGATACCATTAGATTCGTAATAATACAATGATTTCAAAAATATTAGTTTTATAATTTTTTGATAACAAAAAATATTAGATATCGCTTTTTACGCTTAGTTTCTTACAACTAATTATTAGTCTTGTTTATTATTCACTTTCCTATCTTACACTATTCATAACTGTTCATTTATCTGTCACACCCCGAGGGGTACTCTAAACGTGGCAGTCCGCAGTACACAATACTAAAGCCTAGGAATAACTACTTCAGTTACACAAAGGCTTCTATATCATGTATAAGGCGTACATCACAACCAAGGGAACACATCGGAGTAGCACAATTTATATTAATAATAAATAGATAACAAGGCAAAGACAATACTTATCATAAAACATAAACATATTAAATTACAATTCTTAGGGGCATATCCCTCTATTGTCTTCAAATAAAATATACATCTTAGAAATCAACAAACACTAAATTTTAATTCATTACATATAATGAACCTTACAAAATTACTTCATCTCATGTTTCCATTTCCTTCATAGAAGCTTAACATCCCTCAATGACTTCCTTAACATCATGATCGTCAATTTAAGCCATGGGTATACCTGTTTCATCAAAATCTATAGGGGTATAAGCTACAACTAGCTTAATGAGATATTCCTTTTCATCCGCACCATATTTTCAAACAAGTTCATTTAGATTTTCACACATATGCTATGCATACCATGCAACAATCATGTGATTACGCAAATATATTTTATATAGTTATCCGGCAACCATATATATAACGGATTTAGCCCTTCGTATTGAAGGTTAGGGAATCGGTGTTAAAGATCCTCGATCTTCTACTGCTAGCCCCTAGGTCTCTACCCAAAGCATTCGGTTGGCTCGGCTTTGAGCCTAAGGTCGCATTCCTCGGGCGATTTGGATTCTCTAGGAAGGAACATGGCCCGTGTCACAACACGATCACAACCAATCCAACTCTACGCATAGGAGTAGCAGCCTTCTGAAAGAGATGTGACGCGATGGATGCCATGCGTGAACGTTTTATTTTTCTTAAGCCAAACATTGTTAAGGTTTATAGTTTTGGTAGTGGTGTTGGGGGGGGGGGGGGGGGGGGGGGGGGGGCCGGCGCGGGGGAGGGTGGGTGATGGGGTGATCAATCAATTTAGCAAATATAAGCAGTCATACAAGTAAGTAAACAAAATTACTTAAACAGGCAGTTTGAAGTTGCGATATTCTTAATTCTTATTTCACGCATAAACATAGAATCACATATATACACATAACCCGAACTCCCTAAATATATATCCATTTTTCTCTTTTCTTAGTATACTAATGCTACTACTTTACAAGTTCAAGCAAGATAACAAAATTAAGAGGAATAACTCACTCGTCCATTTCGCGATCTTCTTAGTCGTAGTAATCCTCGGGTAGGGTATTCCCGTATCCTTGGTCACCTAGACAAAAGAAATACCCGGGATGAGTATTTCATAGAAATTCTACTTAAACTTTTTAATTCTATTTCACTATGTTCGTCAAATTCGTATAGAATGAAATTCTAATTTAAAATGGTCAGAACTTGCTCATTTTAACTCGGAATTTCGCATATAATATACCGTTTTCTACCTATTCGAAAAGATCTATCCATTTCTAAGGTTATATTTATCATATAAGGTCATTTGGGTTTCGAAAACATTGGGTACAGATTTAAAAGAAAATTTTTAGATTTTGCAAAACCATTTCCTAACTCAACTTCATTAAAAAATCCTTTAGTAAAAAAAATATAGATAGATATATATATATATATATATTTGATAAATCCTTTGAATATATAGATAAGCTCACTTTATATGCAAAATTTCTAATGGTAGTGTCTCAACAATTTATTTCATGAAATAATTCTTTTAAAAGTGTTGAAACTTAACTTGATAAATTTCCTTTCAAGTATTTTGAAGAAACTTTATATTTTCATAAGTTATTATAAATGAGTTATTCTTATTTTATTTTGTTCATTCATTTTTCCAAAACAAGTAGATTTTCCTTTAACTTAGTATTTCATAAATTTTACTTGTAATAAATATCAAAGTTATCAAAAGTGTATTAAGTTGTTGAAATCTTTTTATATCTTTAGGATGGTTTTAGAAAATGAGTCTTGTCTTCTATATTTTATCTAAAATATAAGTTTTTATTTTCTAAAACTTGTTCTTTTATTTCCTTTGAAAAGAATCCTCTTTATTGATAAAATCCTTTGTTTCTAATCTTTTTTATTTATATTTTTTTTAAAATAAGTTTCTTCTTTAGGAACTTAAAAATCATTATTTTCCTAAGTGGGTTCATAACTTTATGAGTTGATTTTTATCTCAACTTTGAAAACTAGTTTGTTTCTTGGTTTTATCATGGAATTTAAAAGAGTTTAATCTTTAAGCTTTTTGCAAGATCTTTGAAAACTAACAAATTATTTTACTAAAACTTAGGTTCCCATAATATACAATGAAATTATTTATTTCTTATGTTTCCTTGGTAACACTATCTTTGTTATTTAAGAAAACTTTGAGAAAACTTATATTACTCTATTTCTATGTTGTTTGATAATAACTCCATTATTTTGTGACAAGTCACATAATAGAAAATCTAGTTTGAAGTTCCTTTAGTAAAATTCTACTTTTAAATTAGTTGAGACAATTCATTATGTAGATGCAAGTATTATGAGGATGTAAAATAATAAGAACATAAGGAAATACTAGAAACAAATAATAAGCAAGAAAATAAAACATCAAATATTAGGAACCTTAGCTTCATCAAGGTATCCCGGGACTAAGAATAAACTAGTCCCAAAAGAATAAAGAAAATAAAGAAAAGATTGTTTTGACTTGATATGGACAAGTCTAAGACTAGAAAGACTAGTCTTAAAGGAATAGCATGAAATAAATTGCAAAGCATGAAATTAAATAAATAACAAGTGAGCTTACATGCTCTAAAGATTATATATAAATACATAAATATATTTAGTTAGATATGAATAAGGAATTAGCATTATAATAAAATCAACATAACATAATAAAATAGGAAGTGCATGTACAAGAACAAAACATGAACATATTGTTGCTTTTATTACTCATATAAGTTTCAAAACAACATCATAGTCATGTTAAGTTACATGACATGAGTAAATAAATGGTTGGAAGAAATCTTTACCTAAAGTGTTTATGTGGTTTGAAGATGGTAGTGAATGCATGGTTATGTGGTTATTGAGAAATGATAGTTGTAGAGAGAAATTTTGTGAGTATTTGGTGAAAGAGAATTTTGGTAGAGGAAAATTTTGTGGAGAGTGTTTGTGTAGTGAATTTGAGAGAGTTTTGGTAGTAGAATGAATTGTGTGAAAGAATGAAAGAGGAAGGGGGTATTTATAGAATTTTGGAGTGAAAATTAGATGTAATTAAATTAATTGAAAAAGAAAATAAATGAGGATGAAGAGAGAGAATGGGGTGGATGGCAACTTCATGCAAGAGGGAAAAAATTGATTAAAAATTAATTTTAGAAGAAAAATGTGAGAGAATTTTAGTAATATGTGGTGTAGAATTGTTATAGGAAAAGAAAATTGTAAGAAATAGGTATGTAGGCGTAAGAATAGGTAGTAAGAAAAAGTAGAGATAGAGGAATAGTAAAGAATAGTAGAAAAGTACTATGAATAGTAGATTAGACAATTAAAATACCCGTAGTAATAAAAATATGTGTATAAATGCGATATCCGTAATTTCTAGCTACCGAAAATTCTAAAACTAATATTTTTTAAAACTTTATATTTTTACGAGTCTATTGGTATTAACGGAATATTTTTGCCATTCGTTGTACCAGGGCACGATTTTTGAAAATGATCCCGTTCAGATCCGAAGGATACTAGAAATTTGCGAATCTGATATTTTTAAGCTTACTTATATTATTACGAACTATTATCAACAATTATTTTCATTTCGTTGTTTAGGGTTTAAGAG